>OX183139.1:40291747-40891747 GCA_945261195.1 Cryptosula pallasiana | reverse complement strand
GAGATACGGGAGATACGGGATATACGGGAGATACGGGATATACAGGATATACAGGATATACGGGATATACGGGATATACGGGATATACGGGATATACGGGAGATACGGGAGATACAGGAGATACAGGATATACGGGAGATACAGGATATACGGGAGACACGGGATATACGGGATATACGGGAGATACAGGAGATACAGGATATACGGGAGATACGGGATATACGAGAGATACGGGAGATACAGGATATACGAGATGAGAAGCTACACATACGGGAGAAAGAGGATACTTTCAATGGGAAAACATTTCTAAAGACGAAATAACTCATAAATGGCAGTTACCTGAGAAGCAAAACATCAAAAAAAAAATAAAGGAGTATTTGAAGAAAATGTTGTAAAAACTCTGGGCAATACCTGAATAGCAAGTACACTGCCACTGAAACCGAATAGGGATTTTTGGGGTGGTTTTAGCTACAAAGGTTATGTAATGGATGGGTAGGTTAGACTAGACTGCATCTAACTGGAATTCATCCATGGATATGTGACTGAAATGTGATGATGCGTTTGGGTACTACTGTATTAGTAGGAGTTGTCCTCTCCTTAAATATTTTGTCATTTCCATGAAGAATATATTTCTTATTAGAAAATATTTCTACAGCGTGAGCAGTGTACCACTACATAGTACAGAGAGCTGAGTACCCGTATATAGTACAGAGAGCTGTGTACCACTATATAGTACAGAGAGCTGTGTACCACTATATAGTACAGAGAGCTGTGTACCACTATATAGTACAGAGAGCTGTGTACCACTATATAGTACAGAGAGCTGTGTACCACTATATAGTAGAGAGAGCTGTGTACCACTATATAGTACAGAGAGCTGAGTACCACTATATAGTACAGAGAGCTGAGTACCAGTATATAGTACAGAGAGCTGTGTACCACTACATAGTACAGAGAGCTGTGTACCACTACATAGTACAGAGAGCTGTGTACCAATATATAGTACAGAGAGCTGTGTACCACTACATAGTACAGAGAGCTGTGTACCACTACATAGTACAGAGAGTTGTGTACCACTATATAGTACAGAGAGCTGAGTACCAGTACATAGTACAGAGAGCTGTGTACCACTATATAGTACAGTGAGCAGTGTACCAGTATATAGTACAGAGAGCAGTGTACCAGTACATAGTACAGAGAGCTGTGTACCAATATATAGTACAGAGAGCTGAGTACCAGTACATAGTACAGAGAGCTGTGTACCACTATATAGTACAGAGAGCTGTGTACCAGTACATATTACAGAGAGCTGTGCACCACTACATAGTACAGAGAGCTGTGTACCACTATATAGTACAGTGAGCTGTGTACCACTATATAGTACAGAGAGCTGTGTACCAATATATAGTACAGAGAGCTGTGTACCACTATATAGTACAGAGAGCTGTGTACCACTATATAGTACAGAGAGCTGTGTACCACTACATAGTACAGAGAGCTGTGTACCACTATATAGTACAGAGAGCTGTGTACCACTATATAGTACAGAGAGCTGTGTACCACTATATAGTACAGAGAGCTGTGTACCACTACATAGTACAGAGAGCTGTGTACCAATATATAGTACAGAGAGCTGTGTACCACTATATAGTACAGAGAGCTGTGTACCAGTACATAGTACAGAGAGCTGTGTACCACTATATAGTACAGAGAGCTGTGTACCAATATATAGTACAGAGAGTTGTGTACCAGTATATAGTACAGTGAGCTGTGTACCACTACATAGTACAGAGAGCTGTGTACCACTATATAGTACAGAGAGCTGTGTACCAATATATAGTACAGAGAGCTGTGTACCACTATATAGTACAGAGAGCTGTGTACCACTATATAGTACAGAGAGCTGTGTACCACTATATAGTACAGAGAGTTGTGTACCACTATATAGTACAGAGAGCTGTGTACCAGTACATAGTACAGAGAGCAGTGTACCAGTACATAGTACAGAGAGCTGAGTACCAGTATATAGTACAGAGAGCTGAGTACCAGTATATAGTACAGTGAGCTGTGTACCACTATATAGTACAGAGAGCAGTGTACCACTATATAGTAGAGAGAGCTGTGTACCAATATATAGTACAGAGAGCTGTGTACCAGTATATAGTACAGAGAGCTGTGTACCACTATATAGTACAGAGAGCTGTGTACCACTATATAGTACTTTCGATACACCATTTACAACGCCGCCTAAACAAATGATTATTGAAGTCAAGTTCTGCTAATAATAAATCGAATGGTAGTTTTTCGTTTTTCATTTTACTTGAAAATTATTATTTATTTACATTTTGTATTGCCCAATTTTTTATGTAGTCTAATAATGTGTATTTCAGATTTCAAAATATTGTTGTTGCTGATTATAACAACAACGTTGAAAACAAAAATCTGGTATTTTTTTCTCTACAAACAAATTCTAAATTGTGATCAACTGTAATAGTGCTGTAGAGTTTCAGATATTTGCCATGCAATATATCATATGGACGCCTGTGTGTATATATTCGTGGATTGACCAACGATAAATTGAAACACTGACTCGACTAAAACACGCTCAAAAAGTCTGAAAACCAACGCAAACCTAATTTTTTATGCTCTTAAAAGTCTCTGCACAATGACTATCACTGGGAGGCCCTCTTTCTATGCAAACTAGCCAAAGTTTTACATCTCTGTTTTATGGTCTTACTAGCAGAAACACCCGGCGTTGCTCGTGGAGATGACATAAAAAGTGCGAAAGCGATGTTAGGGAGATCAAGAGGGGCTAGTGTTATGGAGTTTTTATGAAGTTCCGACTTGCCAGTTGGCTTGAGGATGCTCAATTTGTCCAAGTGTTTCGAGCATTACGTAACTGGTTACAATTTTTACCAAATTTGCTGCCAGAGCATCTAACATTTCTTGGAACTTTTTGTCCGCACCAATCTTAATTTATAGTCGCATGGGTGTGCCAACTTTCCTTTTGTTTCATAATATATTTGAATCTACGAACATAATTATACAGCATCTGCACAAGTGCAACGGTTGTTCCATGCGACACATTGCTCTCCCTATTGCTCACCACCACCCATAACAACTTTCAAAAACGTCGACTTTTCTTTTCGAAGAGATGAAAGCGCAGCTCTTTCGTAATAGCTTGAGTCTAGATATTCCAGGAGGTAAACATCTTTTTTGTAAGGTTGATGTCCCACCAAAGGAAATCATCATACAACATGGGTTATATTTCCAAAACTTTAACAAAGTGCTTTGCTGTAGTAAGGCATTTAGTGAAAACCAAATCAAAAAACCTGGGGGAAATTCAAGTGCTTGTATTTTAACTTTCCATATCCAGACATATGCTTAGTGACTATGCAACCCATTGGTCGATATTTCGGAAATGTATTTAAGAATGCTGCATCAACTATGTGAGTAAATCAACAAAACGTGCACTGTTTATGGTGTGGCGACCACAAAGCAATTGTAACCAAAATTCACATTCATTTTTATTTTCGCTGAATTTACATAAACGCTGTGGGGTTGGATAAAAACTGTTTGGGATATTTGAGCCAGTTCGTTGTCATTGCATGCTGAGTAGCAGGTAAATTCCAATATCATTAAAATTAACAGATTTTGTAAAAATTTTGCACAAATAAAGGATTGAGTTCCTCAAATTACTTTTTGTCATTTTTTTATGCAATATTTGCAGAATATTTTGTGTCTGTTATCAACCATCTAACATTAATATTTCAACTATGGTGATTATTACCAATGTTGTGTAGAGATAGGTTGATTAATTATTATTCATGCAGGAGTAGTAATAATAAAAATTATTTAAAAACCTTTACTCAGAAATATGTCCGTAAAACTATACCCGCCTTGGGAGGCCGTTGTACACCTACTCATCATTATTTAAGCATGTTTTGGTCATTGTACACAACTTTTAAAAGCAAATAAAACAGATGAGAAAAAAACTACCGCTGGATAAAGTTGGGGAAATCGAGAACAACTCTGACACACTGGGCTCCTTATGATCACTTTTTTTTATTTCGGTATATATCATTATTTTGTATGCATTACCAGTGTTGCTTATTCATTTTGTTATTATTGTTATGGTACACTATGGTTTATATTCAAAAAATTCAATGCTTATGTTATGTATATGTACATGTACGTATCAAAGTTGTTTGCTTAAATTATTGACGAACATAATAATAACAAATGACCTTTAATGAATATGGAAGAGGTGAGAATATAAAGCAGTACTAACACTAATGAGCAGTATTCAATTACAGCATTATTAACTAAAAATTATTTCTAAATGAAAAAGTAAAACCACTACTTTTATGCAACAATAATAAGGATAATAGGCCTAATTATTAACAATAGAAGTAACATGAATAATAATAATATTAATAATAATCAATGACATTTGTTTTATTAATTATTAAAAAAATAAATTTCATTGATTATTATTAATATTATTATAATTATTATTCATGTTACTATTATTAATAATTATTACCCTTATTATTATTGATGTATAAAATTATTATTAATCGATATTAAAATTTTTGTTATTTTTATTCATTTTACCTTCATTGTACTAAATGAGAACTATTTTTATTATTATTATTATTACTCTCAGATGCATGATTAATAATATAAAAATAATAACAGTTACTTAAGCATAAAAATAACAATGCAGGAAGAGATGGTGTTTATTAATTAATATTTTGATTATTACTAAAACTAAATATTATTTATTGTTGTTATATATTATTAGTATCATTATAATAATTACTTTAATAATATAGTCCCGGGCTTCAAGAAAATTGTTAAACAACAATATCAGGCTGGCATAAGCAATGAATGTGAAAGGCAAGTACAGTTTATAGGTGAGTTGGTGGAGAAGCAATTACAAGACCGAACAAAGCTAGCAACTGTAGCAAAACGATGCTGTTTGGCACACAGATATAAATACTTGATTCGCTGTAGCCACTGCTGACCAATCAAAAGACTGTAGCATGTCGGAATATAAACAAAATAAACCGAACATGACATGAAAGGCAGAAAATAAGGCCGGGTATAACTTGGCGTAACTGATGAGAATGAGGTTTTTATTGAGAATATTGCAGCGATCTTCTAGAAAAATGAAAGTTCAAGAGTGTTATAACCTAGAGAAGGTAATGACGACTCTGAATATGTATTTTTTATTAAGATTGATTTAGTAGTGCCGGAGTTTTAAGCGAACATCGCAAAAACAGACTTACATTTATATATTAAATATAGGTTGTTGCAATTGAAAAACAGTGCGAACAAGTCAACATCTTTTGCTCTTATACTAAAGATGGAGAAATGATATTATTGGTTTTATGATTTTAGCAATTTTTTGTGATGAAACTGTTTCGGCATTCTGAATTTACCATCAGCATTGAGATGAACATCTAGCAAATTTATACACAAAGCCTTGTGATCATCCACTGTAGTTCTTTACTTCAAAAAACAAATAAAATACAGAAATGATAAATAATTTTCTCTATTATTATAAAAGCTCAATATAAGTGATTGATTTAACTTGCTAACCATACTTGTTTTGATTTTATCACTTAAATTACTCATTCCTTCAAATTGGTGTCTATTTTTGTGGATTATCAACAGGTTCAAAATTACGAACAGTTTTAATAATAAAGTTTTTCACAAAATGATCTGTTTTTAAAAAATTTGGGCCCCATGTTTTACCCATTTATTACATACTTTTTGAGTTGTTTGCCGGGGTGAAAACAACTCCTTTCCTCTCGAACTTACTTTCTCTGATACTCTGTTCACAAGTTCTTCAGCACAAAAACTTGAAAAGGTTTTTGTCAAAATACTTGCAAGTTTATTGCTCTGCAAGTACTAGATAAATCAATCCTTACTTACAAAAGCTCAGAGTCTATACTACACAGTACAAGCCTTTTGATAACTCTAACTGCAATGAGAACTAACTCTAACTGCAATGAGAACTAAGTCTAACTGCAATGAGAACCAACTCTAACTGCAATGAGAACCAACTCTAACTGCAATGAGAACCAACTCTAACTGCGATGAGAACTAACTCTAACTGCAATGAGAACTAACTCTAACTGCAATGAGAACCAACTCTAATTGCAATGAGAACCAACTCTAACTGCGATGAGAACTAACTCTAACTGCAATGAGAACTAACTCTAACTGCAATGAGAACTTAAGCCTGGTTCACATTGTCACCGATTGCTACGGCGATAGTGGGAATTGTCTTCTCGCCGATAATGTGAACATGTAATACCGTTGTCGCCGCCATAACGCCGCTCCGTCGGGAAAGTTTGGCAGTGTCAAACTTTTCCGACATCGGTGACATTACGGCAATGCATTATTGCAATGTGAACCAATGAACGCCGTTTGTCAGCGATAGGTCTGAGTTAACCTATAAAAATTTAACCGCTCTAATTGTCATAACCTTCCACTCGTCACCCAACGAGGGATAATAAATAAAATACTAATCTGTCATTGACTTTTTATTGGTTTGTTTTCATAAATTATAATATTTAAAAAGAAAATTAGTTGAGACTCTAAATAAAGATAATATCTACACACCATTGCCAGGTAAGAGATGTCAGATTAGATTGATCTTAATTAAAAAAAATAATAAACATAAATAAATAAAGTAATAATTTATTTATTATTTATTAATAATAATAATTATTACTTGTTGTTTGCCATTTTTTATTCTTTTTGCTGCCGATTTATTTATTGATTGAATTGACTGTAACTGTTAGGTGTTTTTTATAATCATCATTATTATTGTTAATTGTTACTAATTATTATAACTACTAATAAAAAAATAAAATGAATGATCGATGTAACAATTATTATTTATTAATAATAATTATTAATAATTATAATTAATTATCATGATAAATAATAATTTATAATAATTGCTATCAACTGAGTGCAGCACATAAATAATGATGACACCCAATTGTAAATTTTTTAACATTTAAAATATTTAAATTCATTATCTTTGAAACTTGTTAAGAAAATAATAAAAAATAAATACAAACAACAAACAACATTATTATTATTATTATTATTATTATTATTATTATTATTATTATTATTATTATTATTATTATTATTATTATTATTATTATTATTATTATTATTATTATTATTATTATTATTATTATTATTATTATTATTATTGTAATAATAAATATTTATTATTAATAAGTTTAACACTCACTTCAGTCAATGTTATTAATTATTATTTTGGTTTTAGGTGGTGAAGAGAATTGGCCTAATCAACGATTCTATATATCATCATGATGATCTCTGTGCTCCACTTAATTCAGCTTTTACCACATTTGCCAGAAATATCTCTGTGACTATCACCAATCACTGTTCGGCTTTAAACTAAAATAATTTATCCGCATATTTTATTATTGCTGTACCAAATAAGCAATAAATAATATTGAGCTTGAATTGTACTATAGTTTTTTATTATTTATAAATATACTAGTTGAAATTGCTGCTATATCACGGTTAATCACTGACTGCTAGTCGCTACCACTCAACTACGTTCTATTGGTTGTTGTGGTTAATAGGTCAAGCTTATTGTGAATGCGGTGTTGTCAGTGATAGCATCACTGACTGCTCCCGATTGTCAGTGGGCTGCATTCGGTGTTGAATTAGGATAATGTGAACATCATTTCTGTGATGCATCAGTGATGATCAGTGACACTGGTCACTGACAGTCCCTGATGCATCACTGACAATGTGAACCAGGCTTAACTCTAACTGCAATGAGAACTAACTCTAATTGCAATGAAAACCAACTCTAACTGTAATGAGAACTAACTCTAACTGCAATGAGAACTAACCCTAATTGCAATGAGAACTAACTCTAACTGCAATGAGAACCAACTCTAACTGCAATGATGACTCAACATAAATGTTTTCCTTAATTATTTTTGATCCAATGAAAGCATAGACTCTTGTCTCCATGTGGACTTTTTGAAAACTTGCTGTAGCTAATTTAGGGGAAAAAAACTATTAAATTTGGCCATTTTGATCAAAAAGGACCGAGTCAGTGTGAAACTACGTTGTCAACATTGATGGCCGGAATGTTCATAAAAATATAAAAAGTATTAATGAAATACTATACACGAGTTAATTAATTACTAATAAAGACTAATTTATTTAAATAGAGATAAAACAAATGCTACATACATGTTACGCATACGTAGCTTTTGTTTATTAACATTTACTGTTTGCTGTGTGTAGTTTTAGTATCTTGATGGTGACAATATGAAGGTGGGCGATGAAAAGAATCAGATTTCTACATATGCCGTTTTGTTAATATATTCTTAAAGTGTTGGGTTGTTACAGCATTTGTTAAATTTGGTGGCCAGAGTTATAGGATACAAGGAAACAAAATGTAGCGGCTGTTTTATCTGTTTATCTGTTTTACTGGGTGAATGTGAGCTTGATCCATAATTCTGCCAAAAATCATAATAGCTGTGATTTTGTAATACTATGCTACTCGTAAAATCGAGGTGGATATGCATTTCGAAATGTTTTTAAAGTTATTTCAATGCAACAACAAGGTCATTCCATGTACATTGTTATCATAAATTATCATCACAACTCATGATTATTATATTCATAGATATTAATAGCAATATTAATTTATAAAAGCGATTTAGACCATAATAATATTAAACAATTATTGATAATTTCTGTTTCCTACTTTTTATTGGTTGTTGCAATTATTTTTCAACCAATAATAGTAATAAGACACTGCTGCTCTACCTGAAATTCAACCAATAATAGTAATAAGACACTGCTGTTCTACCTGACATTCAACCAATAATAGTAATAAGACACTGCTGCTCTACCTGAAATTCAACCAATAATAGTAATAAGACACTGCTGTTCTACCTGAAATTCAACCAATAATAGTAATAAGACACAGGTGTTCTACCTGACATTCAACCAATAATAGTAATAAGACACTGCTGTTCTACCTGAAATTCACATGTCATAGTATAGATACATTTCAACATTACCAACAATTCTATCCAACTATAAACTCACCCTTGCCAGATTTGTTGCAAACAGCGGCTGCTAAGAGCACCTGAAAAATGACAATGCTATAATACAATATATCGAAATACACAGACAGAGCTCTTTGCAGACAGCATAATAAAGAAAACATCTCAAAAAAATATTTGGTTCGGTTTGTTGATCATCCAGCCACTGAATGAGCATGCAAATGGTGAGCAGGAAACATTGTAACAGACATCTTATCACCGCCATTAACGCCTTCGTGAAATGGGATGCGGGGGTGTGGGGGTTTGGGTGAGGCGCTATGGAATGATTGTGTGAGGGATTGAGCTTTCATTTAAAAGATACAATTATTCTCACCATGATTCAGTCTGGCAGACTCTGCAGTAGAGCTATTTGATCCAATAGTTATAGATCAACTGGTAGTTCTACAATACCGCTCCTTCCACATGTACTAGAAAACAAATGGTAGAAGGATATATTATGTGAATGCTTTCAATTCGCACTCTTCAGTCACACAGTGTTTGAGCACTGCTTAAATAGTCTTTCCTGCCTGTATCTAATTGACAAAAACCTGATCATCACCACGATTTGTATTACTACTTTTGTGCTTCTCATGAGAACAGTTAAAAACTGTGGCTAGTAAGCAGCAGACATTAGTAACCGAACCAGTCATCAGCGGTGCTTTGGTGATAAATGCCAAAATAGTTTAAAATTAAACATTCTCTATCACTCAAATCAAGGGTTTTTTTAAATTGGACATTCTAAACCCACTTTCACTGCATGAAATTTTTCAATCATATCTTTTCGGGGATTAAATCTTCAGAAAATTTTTTTCTTACCCAAACTCTTGATAACGACCTCTTACAAAAACCAATGTGACATTAACCTCCCTTGCACAAATGTGACATTAACCTCCCTTGCACAAATGTGACATTAACCTCCCTTACACAAACGTGACATTAACCTCCCTTGCACAAATGTGACATTAACCTCCCTTGCACAAATATGACATTAACCTCCCTCGCACAAATGTGACATTAACCTCTCTCGCACAAATATGACATTAACCTCCCTTGCACAAATGTGACATTAACCTCTCTTGCACAAATGTGACATTAACCTTCCTTACACAAATGTGACATTAACCTCCCTTACACAAATGTGACATTAACCTCCCTTACACAAATGTGACATTAACCTCCCTTACACAAATGTGACATTAACGTCCCTTGCACAAATGTGACATTAACCTCCCTTACACAAACGTGACATTAACCTCCCTTACACAAATGTGACATTAACCTCCCTTACACAAATGTGACATTAACCTCCCTTACACAAACGTGATTAGTGAAACTGAAGATTTTTCAGCACAATCTTACCAATGGTGCTCAACTGTATGCAGTGAACCTTAGTGAGTTGACAAAAATTGTGGGTGGTAGCGGGACTTGAGGAATAATACTTCATTGACCAAATTTTAAGAGGAAATTGATTACAAATGAAGTTTATAGCACCAACATTTGAGAAACAAGCGTTGGTGCTATATTTTAGTTTATAGTATTCTAGAGAATCTAAAATACTATTGTTATGGCTTCTTTTATTTCTTATCCTTACTATTTTACGCCGAACCTTACGGCACTGTTGCCACTTTTTCTTAAAAACTGTTTTAGATAAGAGCTACAACTTTTTGCGATAAGATTGACAGGCATTGGGCATTAAAGTAAGTCAAGTACACAATTCTAGAACTTTCCAGAACACAGCAACTCAAGTGCGAAAACAGGTAACGAATCGTTTTATTTAGCCTCTAAATAGCCTCAAAAACTTGGACCCGATTGATGAAAAAATACAAAATTTTGGAAGATGTGGTATTTTGCTCATGTTCTGATATTAATTGATGAATCAACGTTAAAAATCAAAGCCGTGCAGAACAAGTGAGAGACAAATGAAAAACATAGTTCTGTAGCCTTGTGTCTTTCAAAAAATTTGATATTTAAACTTTCTCGGAATATGGACAACACAGCTATTCCATTTCAAAAATGGCACCTTGAAATCAAAATATGGCCGCAACACAAGAACCGCAAATTCGATCAACTTAATTTTTTACCAAGGAGTTCCTCTTAAAATGTCCTTTCAGCGGAACGCTCATTTGATACCACTGTTTGCTGGAAAAGGTTCAACCTTTGGATGAAAACGCTAACTGTCGTTTGGTACATAGGAAAAGCAAACCCCTATTTATTGACACATACAGGATTGCATTTGTCAAGTATACTTGTGGGCCTAATGGCTAGGTCTTTGACCTGCTGCTAGCAAGGTCTGGCTTTCATCCCCGGGTATGAAATTCTTGTTTTAAATTAAAAAAAACTTTAAAAAGATGTATTTAATGATAATCCTGATGCTTAAAAATATTCAGGGTATTTTCAATACACTTTGCCAAAGAGAATGTCAGTGGCGGATTTTGCTATGGTCGCATGGGTCTCACGACCCCAGTTTCATAGAGAACAAAAAAAATTAGATTTGTCTTGCCATGCGGTGTTTACCACTTTTCGGCATTATTTGTTTAGATTTCAGCTTGGATTTTTCCATTGTTACCCAGCAACTAACAGGAAGCAATTTCATAACCAGTAATCTTCAGGATGTTTGGAATGGTCCACCCCACTTCATCGTACACAACCATGAAGCTTTAGGGCTGCATTTCCGGATTCATTAGGTCAAGGTTAACTTTATTAGTGATGACCAAAGCGCATGGTTTTATGTGTGTTTCAATCAAAAATTTTGTTGGATAATGAGCACATGATAGATCTGCAGCCCCTGTTGCATCATCACAGTTGTGAATTTCAGTGTGTACATGCTATTGATTAGTACTGTCTCCCTCGGGTGATGGTTGCTGTAGCCAAAAACACTTATAAGTATTATTGTGGTACAATTTTTATTATTATTATAATAATAATTATTATTAAAATGGTTATTCTCAATATGTGAAAACTAGCTATTTTTATCATGTAAAGAGCTTTCATATTATTAATTATTATCTATGATACATCATACTACTACAAGCTAACCATAATAATCAAATAAGACTATTGCTACTGCAGTGTTGTAATTGATAATTAATTAATAATTAATTAATAATTATTATAATAATAATATAGCAGGCTACTAAATTTTTATTATTATCATCATTATTATTCATCATAATCATAATAATGATCAATTCAATAGCAGTATTATTATCATCGTCGTCGTCGTCGTCGTCGTCGTCATCATCATCATTATTATTATTCAACTAACCATCATAACAATTTCACCAGTGTAAATTTACCAAAGCCATTTTTTATTTATTATTATTATTATTAGTAGCCTAATCAATATCATTGTCCAATCATCAATATTATCAACAAACGGTTGCTGTTTTTATTATTATAAGTTATAGCTCTTATTATTAGTGAACTAAAAAAATACTGATTATTATTATTAGTCAATTTTTTGTCAATGACAACAAATTACAATTACTGGCTTGTTACTAATACTGCTATTTTTTTACTAAAGTTTATTTCTCTCCCAATCTCATGACATATATCTCTCATTCCTCAGATGTGAGGGTTTAACTATGGTGGCTCAGAACATTTTGTGTTTTGCATTTTAAAATGTCTGAACAATTTACAAACCGTTTGAACTCTTTTGAAATAGTCTGAAGCTTTGAAAATCTTCTGAACGCTTTGTGAAATCGTTCGGGGGCTTTGAAAATCCGACCTGATTTACTTGTTCGCTCTATTGATCCAGTCAATCACTGGATACTGATGGTGATGTCGATAATAATAATTAGTGCTAATAAATATTATTATAATAATAAATAATAAACTTGATAGGTAATAAATAGGTAATAAAATAATGATTATTACAAATTAATTATTTGATAAAAATAAAACAATTATAAATTGTGGTTTTAATAATCATAATAATAATTATTATCATCATGCTTGTTGTTATTCTAATTCTTGTCGTTAGCATTATTGAGTGATATTAATTGGTTTTCTTATTATACTTATTATCATTATGATGATGCTTGTTATTATTATGAGTTATAATAATAATTATATGAGAATTATAATAATTTAAAGAATAGCAACAACTGTTCCAATTAATTTTTAGTTGATGGTAATAATTACACTACAACCATGTCCATGATTATTTCTACTACTTCTATACTTCTAGTTGCTGTTTATTGTTATCATGTGAGTTTGTAGAAAAATGGTTAAGTAGTTTAGTAGTGTATCATAACTAATACGACATAAGTGTGTATAAATTATTATTGATATTTTTATAATTGACCATGACATTTATTTATCACACCAAATAGTGGTATCTTATTGTACATACTATGTTTGTTATACGATATTTACATTGATAAGATTTGAATAAATTTACTATCAGTTTTTTTTTCACATAGCCATAGGTGGTTAAAGAGAGAAGATTTCTTCTTTTTTTTGTAATAATACCAATGTGTACACTCATACAGCACTGATTTTGATTGTTGCTATTCAAATGTCATTCAATTTTACCAAGTGATTAATAGCCCTTACTTAGCTTTCCTGGCCAACAGAATCAGTAAAACTTGCTTTTAAAACTAATAAAAACACCTTTTTCCAACTGGTTGATTCTCAAAAATTTTTGACACGCGGGAGGGTGCTCTACCCTGCACCCACCCCGACACGGGCCTCCGGCCCGAGTTTCTTCGTTCCCTACCGTCCCATAATTTTTTTTTAAACTACGGCCCTGGTAACACGTAAGTGGAGACCCCTATCAAATATGTTGAAAATCCGCCCCTGAATGTGGTTGTGTAACTGGTGGAATGAGTGGTTTCACTGACCGAGTGCAGAGGTTCAAGTCACGCTTGAAATATGTTTTCGTCATTTTTGTGAAAATTCTATAGTTTTTGCTTTCCAACACAAATCAATATCTAGTTCAAATTGTTATTTATTCTTTATAAGCACCAATTATTATTATTTGATGTCCGCCATTTCATATCACAGTGTTCCGCCATTTAATATCACAGTATTCCGCCATTTCATATCACAGTATTCCGCCATTTCATATCACAGTATTCCGCCATTTCATATCACAGTATTCCGCCATTTCATATCACAGTGTTCCGCCATTTCATATCACAGTGTTCCGCCATTTTATATCACAGTATTCCGCCATTTTATATCACAGTATTCCACCATTTCATACCACAGTATTCTGCTATCAATATATGTGCTGTTGTACAAACAAACAAAATTTACCAACAAACTGCTTAATGAAATAGCTCTATATGCTTGAGTAGCTTTTATAACACAATAATTAGAGAAATAATAATACGCTGGAGAATCCATGTATAAATAATGTATAATTGCCAGTTGAGCATAGTATGACCTTTAAGCCTACGCCACAACCCACGCTGAGTGTTGGGTATCTGCACCAAATTATCAGTTGTGTTAAGGATGGAAGTATTGGTAAGCTTTGGGAAAGCTCACTTTTCATCACCTAAACAACCCCTAAACAACTATACAATACATATATGGTTTGACGAGGAATATCACTGAAATAATGAATCATGAAAACTTTTGATTAATTTTCATAGTGTTGCAAGAATTGCAATGTCGACGAGACACCAGATAATGATTCATTGGCAGTTGCTAATTTAAGCCACAGGGACAGCCGTAAGTCAAACTATGCCGGTTTGGTATCAACTACCCAATGCAATTGCATTTTTGCATCTCACAGCTTTGGATCCTGGGTTATTCAAAAGATTTCAACACTGTCCGTAGAAAAAAAATAGTGAAAAATTTACGCTTCTTAGTTTTATATTGTGTTATCTGATATTCTTTCACAACACGCGTGTTGGGTTCGGTCTGGTTATATTATTATATATAGGGTATAACTTGTGTAATTCATTTTTGATTATGACACTAGTTGGCCATTATTCGTGCATGAGTCACTCATTATGGGTTGATCCATCCAATGTGGCAACAGAAACTACGAGACTTTCAATGTAATATGCTTTTGAAAAGATCAAACTTTTTAATATGTTTTGTTTTGGTTAGAAGACAAAGCATCGCTATAAAAATTTAATATTTTTGGCTTACCAATTCTTTAAAGGTGCTATGTCAGCAATTTTGGGCTGATTTAAACATAAATTATTTGATTCTAGTGTTTCGTAATTAAAAAATTTTTTCGGGAGTTGTACTCTCTTTAGTTTCATCTGCAGTATAAGCGCAATAGATACTGCCTTGTATGCAACACTTTATGTAAGGCCATAAAGCGGAGTTGTAAACATTTGGCTTGTTTGGATAGAAGCGAGCATCCCAGTAATAATCAGTGTGTACAGACTTTCAAGACCATAAAACATTAGGTTTGCAAATATTTTCAGATTTTTTGGAAGCATTTTAGTTGAGTCAACATTTTAGTTCATTATTGATAGGTTTGCTATTACGTAAACACCATCCCCCATGTGATAAATTAAACGGCCTTTAGGAGTAGTTGCGACTTGTTCATCGGACAGAGTACAAAAAATAACAGGTGTTCGTAATTCAATACATCGCCAATGGAATGGAACATTAGTTTAGAACATCATCATTATTCAATAAACTGTTGTAGATTACCAAATAAATCATAAAAAATAACTCCCCATTTTTAAAACAATCAAGAAAATAATGAAAATTAACCGCTATAAACTGGAATAACTTGTAAAGTTGCCCTTCAATCTTTATTCAATGAACTGGTGTAGATTACTGAATAAATCATAAAGAAGATAACTCCCAATTTTCAAAACAATCAATAAAATAACAGAAATTGAATCGCTATAATCTGGAATAATTTGAAAAGTTGCCCTTCAATTTTGTAAATTTTGAACGTTGCAATAATTTTGAATTATTTTTTAAGGATATAAAACCGATCTATGAAAATGAAAAAATTAACTCGTTCGATATAATTTATTTAGTGTTCAGTTTCATTTGCGATCTACAAACAATATAAATAAATGCTCGTTGATTATTTTTTCTATTCAGTGAGCTAGTGTTTGTTGACCCATGAGTTCCGAAGAGAATGATTATTTATCGATTAGATTTATTGCCGGTTTGATTATTTTATTGCAATTTGTTCGGCAAACAAAGGTCGCGAATACTCTTAATATCTAGAATCAATATTTAGAATAATTTATTTATGAAGAAAAAAACGTCAGATGTTCGTTTCTGGCATCGCTGTTATCGATAACAACAATAATTTTCAAATCTGAATTACACGTTTTTGACTGGAAACAAATTACAAAACATAGATTGTAAATAAATGGTTTTCAAATACAATAAAAAAAATAAATAGCCACTAACTTATGATTATTTTTAGTATTTTGGTTGAGACTATTTAGCATGCTTCAACACCAAAGAAAAGACAACTCCGACTAGTGAATTGCGTCAATTGCTGACATGCCACCTTTAATAACTTGGGGGCACAGGCTGCTAAAAACAAAATCTGAAAAGGGACGAAAAGGAAACACTAGTCCACACTAGCCAATCATTGCACTGCTTATATACCTGTAGACTTGAAAATAGTCATTTTGAAATCACATTTTAAACCGGCAATCTGCCATAGCGCCGTGGGCCTAGAGGGTGTTAGTTCATGATCCTTGCTGCCTTATAATCTTGCAGACCAACTTGTAGACTATTTATTACAGATCATTCACATACAAAGATATAAAAATAGATTTAACAGTAGCTATTTTAAAATGAAAACGCAAAAATTATTGTATGTTATAATAATAAAGCTAGCTACAGCGGCATTACAATGCACGCAGGATTATGCTTTAGTAATTTTGATGTGAAAGAATAAATAGCACAGTGAAGATCCTTATAGCCTACAAATCGTCATGTGGTTAAGTCATCAAACCACCACAAATCACTGCACTGATCAAAAACATAACTCTGGATCACTAGACTGCCAAGAAAACATGATGGCGAAAACATTCAAAGTGATGACGTACGCGAGCAAATACCAGAGCCAGCGGTTCGTGTTTCATCAGTAATAGACCAACACATGCCGAAACGCCAGCATCGGGAGTTTCTCACTTGCCCCTATTATTATCAATTTGGTTATCACAGAAATTTTGTATAGGTTTTTGAAAACCAACAAAATTAACAATATGATGACAATAAATAAATTAAAACAGAAATAATAATTAATAATATTATAAAGTAAGTAATAATTCCAGATGAAAAAAAATTATTATTAATAATGAAAGGAAATAAACTGAAGTGATATAAATAAATGATAATAATAATCATTAAATATTAATAACAATATTAATACTCATCATTTATTTATACATCAACATATCACTGATTATTAAACTTTGTGCTTTATCTTGATTGAATAGCAAAACTCTTAAGGACATGTGGTAATTTTTTTATCATCCGGTGCATGCATTCAGCAACTTGCAAGTTGGTTGCTATGATCAAGCCAAAGCATAAACGCCAAAAACAAATTGTGCTTGACGTGAGAAAATATTTAAAATGATCGAAATAATTGGATGTCTAAAGCTTAATAAGAACAGCTTTTACAGCCAGACTGCCAATGAAATTGGCTGAAGTGGTGAAACCACAGCTCCATGAGTGTCTTCTGATAATCACGTTGGATGTTACAGGCCCCATCTTTCAAGTATTTATGTGATAAATGGCAATGAAAGCTGAGGTTTTCAGCACTGTTGCGGCTACGTATTCAATTACCATTCATATCATCACCCTAATGTCGGTCGGAGGTCAACTGCTCGCGTACGTCACAGCAATTGGCTGAACCAATGCAGAGGTTATTTTTGGCCGCAAGCAAAATTGATCTTTGCATTTCTATTTTTTTGCACAGGTAATGTAGGGTTACACTAAATCTATATGTTGTACTTGAATTTTTGACATCTAAATCACACTTCCCTTCACTATTTTACCCTCTTAAAGTCTGGTAAAATAGGACTTTTAAGTATATACAAATTGAAAACATGCACATATATTGTACAAACAAGTTTATATTGAGAAATACTTGAAACGTATTGTGTAACTAAAATATATAGTAACTAACTGACTGCTCATTTACTAATCAGGAGTGTGTGTGATGTCAGAGCAAAGCCTATAAAGTAACGCTTTCAGTTTCAATGATCCAGAACAGTTAGTCTCAATGAGAGCAGGCATTTCCAACTGCCGAAGCTAGGATGGGGAGGAGGAAGACAAAAAGGAGCAACGAAGATGATCGTTCAAATTAAAAGAATTTGTCTATAGCAACTATCAGTGAGGCAAACGATTTCAACACGCGTGTGACTACAAGATATCACGTTTCTACACCATGATGATATAATTTTTAATGTCCCAAACCCTTTTAGAAAAAGCTTCCTGTACCCAGTGGCGGATTCAGGGGGTAGCCATGGGAGCCCCCTCCAGAAGAATAAGTGAAGAAATTTGCTAAGTTTTGCGCCATTTTTTTTGTTCCCATAGTAACAGTTTTCGATTGCACGTCCGTTAGTGAAGTGCCCATTGATAATTGTCATCATAAAACACCTTGTAAAAGTTGATCAATCAAAGTATGGCCGTAGAAAAGCGTAAGGCAGCAACAAGCATTATAGATTTTCTCATTGCACCTCCAGGGTAATAATTATCATTTGTTTTTTTTTTGTTTTAATAATTAATTGCTAGATGATAGATAACAATAATAATAATTAATCTATATAATATATAATAATAATTATTATTATTATAATAATTAACAATTAATATGTCTAATCTATTATTTTCCTGTCTTTCTCTTCAATGCAATAGCAACAATGCATTATAGTAATGCACTATTATTTTTATTATTATTACTACTAACTTATTAATAAATCATTGAATTAATTTATTATTATTCATGTTATTGGTGAATGAATATGCGCACAACACTACTAAAAAAGAATCAATTCTACTTCTAAATAACAACTAACTTATTATTATTACTTACTTTATTATTACTACTTACTACTTCTTCTGCTACTACCACTACTTACTACTACTACTATACTACTACATACTAAAGCTAAATTATTATTAATTATTACACTTTTAAAAAGTTATTGTTATTTATTATTGTTCATTATTATTAATTTATTTAATAGTCTTTTCTTTAGAACAATACTTTATTTTACAAAAGTATGCTGATCTGTTGATTTTTTAGTAATTGATAACAATAATAATGACAACTTGTAAGAAGATGCAGATAGTGGTAGCAACCTTTCTTCTTTTGTGTAGATTTGGGCCCACACGGCCAACCCCTTTCTATGCAACATACATGCTCACCCACTTTGAATGAAACATACATGTGTGTATGTGTGTCTGAGGGTGTATGTTTCACAATTACCAATGGTTGATGATGTTGAATAAAGAATAGTACATACTATTCTAGCAACCATATTGAAAACACACCACATCATTTATTATGGTTTTGGAGGGGGTGCCAAAGAACACAAAAGGGGGAGCCATCAAAAATTTTTTCGGGGCTCCGCCCCGAACCCCGGTTGGCTCCCCTTTGTGTTTTTCTGAATCCGCCAGTGCCTGTACCACTGGTACAGGTATTATTTTATAGCTGGTAGTACCAGCTATAAAATAATAACAATTATTCTCATAAATTTTATCATTTTGTTGGGGAAACGATCGAACACCAATAACAATCTCAGTCGACCAACATGACAGTTCTGTATAGAGCTAAGCAATCATTTACAATCATTTATTATTTACCATAACATTCATTTATTTTATGTAAACATGTACATGTGGCGCTGTGAAATCAGCCATGGCTATGGACCACCCTCTTTTAACTTCTATGGGCCAATCAGGCCAAATAGGCGTAGCCAATCCTTTGTTCTATGGATGCTTTTACTCTACCTTTTGTCTATTGTATTGTATAAATATTTGTGCACTTGATAATAAAATCAGAGTTAACCTGACTCTCACAAGCTTGATGAATCTCTCTCTACACAGCACAAGTAACTACATGCAAGAACAGATAGCATACAAAGCACAGCACAAGTAACTACATGCAAATAACAGATAACAAACAAAGCGGCTACTTGGACAAATTGGCTATCAGCACGAACAATAGTCAGTAGAAAGTGCTCGGTCGAATCGACTCTCACTGCATACGACCTACGGGCGTATGATACTGGAACGATTGTTCGACCTGTTAGTTCGACCCCTCGCAGCTACTCTTTCGGCCAAGAAATCAGTGGAAAGTGTGGCAGTGTAATAACTCCTCACTGTGTATAGCTCACGAGCTTGCAACACTGCAAATCTTGATCGACTAGGCTACACTGTCGACCTTGTACCTGCTAAGATCCTCGCTACTCTGCCTAAATTAATTCACTAAACGTGGAGAAGCTGTACAGTAGATAGTCCAAAACTGTTGCGGTCGCCGTGTAATATGAACAATAGCATTGTTATAAAAATTTGTCCCGGAAAATTCGTGATTTTTTTCAAGTCCAAAAAATCATGTTTTTTTTTATATCTTTCAAACTAAAGCTCACAGAGACACAAATCCAATTGCTATAGCTAGAGTAGTCTACCGCGCACAGATGTGACTATGAACATTTTCCTCATTCCAGTCATAGACTTGGGAAAATGCCTTTAAATTTTTGACTTTTTATCCAAAATCTACCACGTCCCTGAAGGGCATCGACATATTGTTATAGGACTATAAAATAGACTGAGGAGTTAGGATTTGAATGGTGTATTATTATTGGAGTGTGTTCAATGCATTTTGGTAATATGAAGGTTTTTCAAAAAGACGCCCCAACTAAAATTATTTTTCATCCTAACCAAATATAAATTAGCCTAACCAAAACCATTGCAAACGCATCGCGGGCTTATCATGTGCGCCGCGTGTTTTAAGTAAATAATGGGTTTACAGCAAATGATGGTTAGTAGTCGTTAGTATCGCGGCTATTTATTTGTGATCATTAGCGTTTTAATTTATTCTGGTTCATAATTAATCTAATATTATATCTGTTAATCCAGAAAAAAAACATCATTGAATGATAACAGCTAGTGGTAATAAATATGATATAGCAAAAATGCAAGGTCATCAATAACAACCTACCATTAGTTTTAATTATTATTTATTGATTAATTATTGAAATTTTATATTAAATTCATTTATTATTATGATTATTAAATTAATTACAAGATTTCTGATGATGTCACCTGTCTATATCAACTGAGATACAGAACTTGTTGTTTTTTGTGCAGTCCAGCTACTTCTACAAAATAATGTTATACAGCCAATGCAAAGCATTTATTTATAATTGTTACATATACATTGTATAATTATTGAGGCGTACGCATGATATATATATATAACATACATGCGTCGCTTCATGCGTGCGTCAACACTAATTGCCTGGCAAAAAGACATTTACCATGCATTTTTTTACTTAAAAGTACATTTGGTAAAACTTGTTTTAACAGTTAACTATTGAGGTGACAATAGCATATTTGGTCTCATTGTATCTACAACATATTTTTTTACCCACTGATTCTGAAACTATTTAAAAAATTTTCAGAAAAATTTGACAAAACTTTTTGGACTATCATCATCATCATCTATATTTTATTTATTCAAATTCATTGTCATCATTATTTCTAATAATTATTATAATAAATAATAATATTTATATTAATAATTATTAATTAATAATATATATATCTATAATATCATTATTATTACTTACAATAATAATAATTATTATTATAAATAAATAATAATTATTATAAATAATAATAATTATTAATTAATATTATTATTAGATACTACTTTTGCTGTCACTATACTAGGCAGCTCATTGCAATGTCTACGATTATCACATTTTATCAAATCATATAAATCGCTGCAGAGTCACTAAGCAAATTATTCGGCTGATTGCCTTTATAAATAAATTACCAGTAGGTATAAATAGCTTCGGACTTCCACGAATTATTTCTTCTTTCATTCCAACTCAGCATAAACATGGCATCATAGCTATGTCCGGTTGGTTGGACACGCCTACTATTTGCTACTGTCGAGCCCACAGAACCTCTATAGTACGGTCGAGCCTCTAAAGTGAGTGTGGCACAAAGAATTATTTTACTGTACGCATTGTTGTTGCTTCCCAGATAAACGACTTTTGTGTGATAGAAGGCAACTCCATACTGATGGTGATGTAAACAGATTTTATCAAAAATGTCATGACTCATAATATGAATTTATTGTAACGGAGTTGTCTGCTTAATGATAAACTAAATAAATTTTGAGAAGATAGCTCCATTATTTTTTTGGTTTAAATGATGCTATCAGGGTTTTTATCTCATTTTTTTACAGATATTTAATGGGCAGGCAACATCTTTCCTCAGTTAAACACTAGTTTTTGTGTATGTTTGTACTATTGACTTCGCAAACATGCAATTCATACAGATATTCAACATTCTTACATGCTCCTACAGCTATCAAGGAGTCAGTGTACATACAAGAGTGGGAGATAGAGACAATGGCATCAACAGACACAAGAACTCAAGTATAGAATAACCTATCTTTGGTATTGTAGTTTTACCTATAGGAGCTGTCAGTCACCTGTTGTCACCTGCAGTCACCTACAGTCACCTGCAGTCACCTGTTGTTGACACTACATAGGCATTTTATTGAGGAACAAACATTTATTTTTGCGGTTAGACTGGGGCCCTAACTTTATACAGTACCCAGTGTATGTTGATCTGAGGGAACAACGCTAACACGATGTGATTAATAATTTCCCATTCTTTTGTTCGATTCAGTTGCAGCTTGTTTTGTTCAGGAATGTGTAGTAAGTTTTGTCGGAGTCGTCTGTTCTGTTTCACCTAGTAAATTTTACAGTTGTGTCTGTACATACAATTATAACCATGAAATTCTAGTTGCCACAAATACCCAGCAAGACCAAAAAAGGAGATAGATACATTACATGGTCCATTGAAGTAGTGATTCTATGTCCATGACATAGACCTGGAAAGCTATTTTCATGATACAAAGAATATGATATACATGTCTTTGGTGGGCAGCGAGGACAGAGCTAATAATTTAACACTTCTGCTCTATTAGAGTTATCTTTCAAGTTTTGGTGTAACAAAAGCGGCGGATACGATCAATGTTACATCCAAACTTCCACGATAATCAAAACTTTTTAAATCGTTTTTTTATGGTATTCTGAGTTGTGATAGGCTTCCAATAGTGAAGACATGTTGGCCACATGTTTATTTTTATAATATTTTCTTTAACCTAATTCATAGCTTCATTTTATTTAAACATCCAAATCATGAAACTTGCTTAAATAAACTAACTGTATTGAAGCGAAGTTGAATTCCGGGACCTATAGCTACACTATACAAATTGCCCTTATAAACACTAAGAGTAGTAATATATGAGCAGATCTCCCTACCATATACACCTGGCCATGAGTAGTAATATATGATCAGATCTCCCTTAGAAACACTAAGAGTAGTAATATATGAGCAGATCTCCCTACTAAGATATACACCTTGCTGTGAGTAGTAATATATGAGCAGATCTCCCTACCATATACACCTGGCCGTGTACACCTGGCCGTATACACCTTGCCGTGTACACCTTGCCGTGTACACCTTGCCGTGTACACCTTGCCGTGTACACCTTGCCGTGTACACCTTGCCGTGTACACCTTGCCGTGTACACCTGGCCGTGTACACCTTGCCGTGTACACCTGGCCGTGTACACCTTGCCATGTACACCTTGCCGTGTACACCTGGCCATGTACACCTTGCCATGTACACCTTGCCATGTACACCTTGCCATGTACACCTTGCCGTGTACACCTGGCCGTGTACACCTTGCCATGTACACCTTGCCGAGTATTTCTGAATGAGCACTAAAATAAGTTGGTATTGTTTTTATTTACTATTGGGACACTACGAGTGAAGCCATGATGGGCTGTTACACAACACAGGCTGTGGAGCTGTAGTGAAGAGATTTTCATACAATAAACCCGTATTTTTCATCTAGAAACCCGTGAAAGTTTTGATATAATGTATTTGTATAGGAAATCATGTGGGTGGGCTTTGGAAATAGTTGTGGCAGTTTAAAAAAGTGCGGATTGTTTGTAGTAAGATCCAACAGCTTCAAACGACTTTCTCACAATTCTTTCAGCGTTGGTTTATTAAGCTCAGCTTAATGTTAGTTGGCTGACGTGAGCAGGTTCTTCTGGGGAAGTATATATACTTTTATAATCTCTAAACTACCAGAAAACCCACCAGAAGCAGTTGCACACCGCAGCAACAGCTGCTTTTAACAAAGTTGTCTATCCTAAACAAGCTTATTCTATTCTAAATTAGAAGTTGTGTTTTTCGGCAGAAAACTAATTTGGTTCGAAGCAACTCCTTGTGTATGTACTCTTAACATTGCTACAGATATGTTGTGTAACATTAACAACGCGACAGATGTACTACATAACATTAACATTGCTACAGATGTACTACATAACATAAACATCGCTACAGATGTACTACGCAACATTAACGTCGCTACAGATGTGCTACATAACATTAACATTGCTACAGGTGTACTACATAACATTTACATCATTACAGATGTACTACGTAACATTAACATTGCTACAGATGTACCACAGAAAATTAACATTGCTACAGATGTACTACATAACATTAACATCGCTACAGATGTACTACGCAACATTAACATCACTACAGATGTCCTACGTAATATTAACATTGTTACAGGTGTACTACGCAACATTAACATCGCTACAGATGTCCTACGTAACATTAACATCGCCACAGATGTACTACATAACATTAACATCGCTACAGATGTACTACGCAACATTAACATCGCTACAGATGTACTACGCAACATTAACATCGCTACAGATGTACTACGTAATATTAACATTGTTACAGGCGTACTACGCAACATTAACATCGCTGCAGGTGTACTACGCAACATTAACATTGCCACAGGTGGACTCAATATTATTTAATTTACAGAAGAGTTTCAATTTTATAGTAAAGTCTCCAAAAATGCTGCGCAGGATTTTGTAGAGTAGCAATAGCCCTCGTTTCTAGTAGGATTGCGTTGTGTCTCCCTCAACCGGTATTATCCGAGTCAGCAGACTGCTGTTAGGCAAATAATCAGGTGACTAGGGATGCCTAGGCTACAGCTGTTTGCTACACCAGCATGCCTGCTGCTGAGCACCACTGAGTGGTAAGCCACTGATAAGTCACCACTGCGTCTATGTTTGTATAATGCTTCCAAGTATAATACTAGAGTAGATTCTCTGATACACTTGACTGACAATTACATAGAAAGAAGGCTTGAGTGGCAGGTTATTCTGTATTCTCCCTACTTCCAGTGAAAATCTTTTCAATACTCTGAAGCAAAGGAGAGTTGGAGCCAGCTTATATACAATAAAAGTTACATAACAACCTTTGTGATGATATACTGTAGCCTCAGATAATGTACAAAGGGTATAAGAAGATATGTATAACAGAAAGGGTATAAGAAGGTATGTATAACAGAAAGGGTATAAGAAGGTATGTATAACAGAAAGGGTATAAGAAGGTATGTATAACAAAAAGGGTATAAGAAGGTATGTATAACATAAAGTGTATAAGAAGGTATGTATAACAGAAAGGGTATAAGAAGATATGTATAACAGAAAGGGTATAAGAAGGTATGTATAACAGAAAGGGTATAAGAAGGTATGTATAACAGAAAGGGTATAAGAAGGTATGTATAACAGAAAGGGTATAAGAAGGTATGTATAACATAAAGTGTATAAGAAGGTATGTATAACAGAAAGGGTATAAGAAGGTATGTATAACAGAAAGGGTATAAGAACGTATGTATAACATAAAGGGTATAAGAAGGTATGTATAACAGAAAGGGTATAAGAAGGTATGTATAACATAAAGGGTATAAGAAGGTATGTATAACATAAAGGGTATAAGAAGGTATGTACAACATAAAGGGTATAAGAAGGTATGTATACCAGAAAGGGTATAAGAAGGTATGTATAACATAAAGTGTATAAGAAGGTATGTATAACAGAAAGGGTATAAGAAGGTATGTATAACAGAAAGGGTATAAGAAGGTATGTATAACATAAAGGGTATAAGAAGGTATGTATAACAGAAAGGGTATAAGAAGGTATGTATAACATAAAGGGTATAAGAAGGTATGTATAACATAAAGGGTATAAGAAGGTATGTATAACATAAAGGGTATAAGAAGGTATGTATAACATAAAGGGTATAAGAAGGTATGTATAACATGAAGGGTATAAGAAGGTATGTATACCAGAAAGGGTATAAGAAGGCATGTATAACAGAAAGGGTATAAGAAGGTATGTATAACAGAAAGGGTATAAGAAGGTATGTATAACAGAAAGGGTATAAGAAGGTATGTATAACAGAAAGGGTATAAGAAGGTATGTATACCAGAAAGGGTATAAGAAGGTATGTATAACAGAAAGGGTATAAGAAGGTATGTATACCAGAAAGGGTATAAGAGAGCATCAGACTCCTGCAGTCAGCGGCACACATTGCCGTTGAGTAGAGGCCAGACAGAGTCGTCTTCACTGGCAGACTTGTCAGTTAGCGTACTTACTAATTTATTTGCAGGCAAAAATATGCTTGGATTTATCCAGGTGCCATTACTGTTTCTTGTCCAGGGAAAGAAAGGCTGAACGGAGATAGTTCTGCAAAGTCTATTGCTTTGTTCTTCTGGCTGCATGTCTCCTGCTACTCTGAGTGGGAGAGATGCCGCCATCTTATATACACAACCCCTAGATAAAAGTCTGCCAGACGATTTATTTGTTATATGGTACTTACAGAAAATTAAACATCAATATAATACTTTTAAAAAAATAAAGTGTATATATCCACCGAAGTATACCAGATCTAGCGATCTTTATAGCAAATAATAACAACGAGTGGGTGATACGATGGCAACTATCAATCGTTGCCGGAAGTTAGCATAAATGTTATAAATGGATGAAGCGTTCATACCTTCTGCACTGCAAAGCCTGTGTACCAGGAGTAGATGGTTGATATAAGCCTGTGTACCAGGAATAGATGGCTGATATGAGCCTATGTACCAGGAATAGATGGCTGATATGAGCCTATGTACCAGGAATAGATGGCTGATATGAGCCTATGTACCAGGAATAGATGGCTGATATGAGCCTATGTACCAGGAATAGATGGCTGATATGAGCCTATGTACCAGGAATAGATGGCTGATATAAGCCTGTGTACCATAAACAGGTAGTTTAATTGTATACCGTGAAGAGATTCTATTAAAAAAAAGAAAAACTACATAAAAAAAGAGAGTCATTATAGAGAGCGGTTTCATATGAGTGGGAGTGTTGACTACTCATTGACCCCAGTGGTAGCCGTAGTAGCAGTGGCAGTGGTTGTGGTAGAGGTAGTGGCAGTAGCAGTGGTAGTGGTAGTAGCAGTGGTAGTGGTAGAGGTAGTGGCAGTAGCAGTGGTAGTGGTGATACTTGCTAGTCCACTGTTTTCACTGCATCCATCTGTGGTTGGCCGCTGTTTGAGAAAGTTTGGCCGTTTCCAAAAGTTCTGCTGCTGACAGGAGTAGCAGACGAGGTGCTTTCTTCTCCGGGTGGTGAGCGCCTACCCGAGAGTCTCTGTGTTGACCTACTTTCAGGCGAACGAGAGTTGAAATGTTCATTGAGAGTCCCAGCCTTAGGGTCAGGGTTGTAGAATGCAGGCTGGTTGGCTGAGCCTGAGGTACTCAACTGATGAGACGAGTTAGAGCCACTTTGTAATCCGAGTGAGTAGGAGTCCGGCACCTCATAGTGGTTGCCATCACTGGCAGCAATGTTAGCGGCAGCACGAGCGAAACCATGCTGCGACTGTGAAGGTATGACTGATTGACTTGGACTGAACTGTAGGTACTCTTCAGTTGACTGGCGCTGGCTCCCCTGCACTCCTAAAGAACAAAATATCAGACATGTGTAGTTGACTGAATGGCCCCTTGCTGCGTTGAGCTAGCTAGGAGTTGACTGAATGGCCCCTTGCTGCGTTGAGCTAGCTAGGAGTTGATGAAGCAAATATGTATCAATGTAACACACAACTGACGGCTGCTGGTAGAGCTTCAACAAGTGCCGAATACAAACTCGAATGCATTTCATTTTCTCTCATTGCAGTTATTGTTTTTGTTGTTGTTGTTGGTTTTGTTGCGGCATCTTAGATTTAATCCGCAGACACAGCGCATGTACATATAGCAATCGGACTTCATGATCAAGGAAACTCCTCAAGAAAGTTGAGCAACTTTTTAACAGAATTCATTCATCCATGACTCTGGTAAAATTTGCTGTGATATATTATAGCCTACAAACTGTCACATGATTGCTGATAGATGGGGGTGCCACAGGTGTGATAGATCGGGGTGTCACAGGTGTGATAGATCGGGGTGCCACAGGTGTGATAGATCGAGGTGCCACAGGTGTGATAGATGGGGTGCCACAGGTGTGATAGATCGGGGTGCCACAGGTGTGATAGATGGGGTGCCACAGGTGTGATAGATGGGGTGCCACAGGTGTGATAGATCAGGGTGCCACAGGTGTGATAGATGGGGTGCCACAGGTGTGATAGATTGGGGAGCCACAGGTGTGATAGATCGGGGTGCCACAGGTGTGATAGATCGGGGTGCCACAGGTGTGATAGATGGGGTGCCACAGGTGTGATAGATCAGGGTGCCACAGGTGTGATAGATGGGGGTGACACAGGTGTGATAGATGGGATGCCACAGGTGTGATAGATGGGGTGCCACAGGTGTGATAGATGGGGTGCCACAGGTGTGATAGATGGGGGTGCCACAGGTGTGATAGATCGGGGTGCCACAGGTGTGATAGATCGGGGTGCCACAGGTGTGATAGATGGGGTGCCACAGGTGTGATAGATCGGGGTGCCACAGGTGTGATAGATGGGGTGCCACAGGTGTGATAGATGGGGTGCCACAGGTGTGATAGATCAGGGTGCCACAGGTGTGATAGATGGGGTGCCACAGGTGTGATAGATTGGGGAGCCACAGGTGTGATAGATCGGGGTGCCACAGGTGTGATAGATCGGGGTGCCACAGGTGTGATAGATGGGGTGCCACAGGTGTGATAGATCAGGGTGCCACAGGTGTGATAGATGGGGGTGACACAGGTGTGATAGATGGGATGCCACAGGTGTGATAGATGGGGTGCCACAGGTGTGATAGATGGGGTGCCACAGGTGTGATAGATGGGGGTGCCACAGGTGTGATAGATCGGGGTGCCACAGGTGTGATAGATCGGGGTGCCACAGGTGTGATAGATGGGGTGCCACAGGTGTGATAGATGGGATGCCACAGGTGTGATAGATCGGGATGCCACAGGTGTGATAGATCGGGGTGCCACAGGTATGATAGATGGGGTGACACAGGTGTGATAGATGGGGTGCCACAGGTGTGATAGATGGGGTGCCACAGGTGTGATAGATGGGGATGCCACAGGTGTGATAGATGGGGTGACACAGGTGTGATAGATCGGGGTGCCACAGGTGTGATAGATCGGGGTGCCACAGGTGTGATAGATGGGGTGCCACAGGTGTGATAGATGGGGTGACACAGGTGTGATAAATGGGGTGCCACAGGTGTGATAGATCGGGGTGTCACAGGTGTGATAGATCGGGGTGCCACAGGTGTGATAGATGGGGTGACACAGGTGTGATAGATGGGGTGCCACAGGTGTGATAGATGGGGGTGCCACAGGTGTGATAGATCGGGGTGCCACAGGTGTGATAGATGGGGTGCCACAGGTGTGATAGATGGGGGTGCCACAGGTGTGATAGATCGGGGTGCCACAGGTGTGATAGATGGGGTGACACAGGTGTGATAGAAGGGGTGACACAGGTGTGATAGATCGGGGTGCCACAGGTGTGATAGATCGGGGTGCCACAGGTGTGATAGATGGGGTGACACAGGTGTGATAGATGGGGTGCCACAGGTGTGATAGATGGGGTGCCACAGGTGTGATAGATGGGGATGCCACAGGTGTGATAGATCGGGGTGACACAGGTGTGATAGATTGTGATGCCACAGGTGTGATAGATCGGGGTGCCACAGGTGTGATATATCGGGATGCCACAGGTGTGATAGATCGGGGTGCCACAGGTGTGATAGATGGGGTGCCACAGGTGTGATAGATCGGGGTGCCACAGGTGTGATAGATCGGGGTACCACAGGTGTGATAGATCGGGGTGCCACAGGTGTGATAGATGGGGTGCCACAGGTGTGATAGATCAAGGTGCCACAGGTGTGATAGATGGGGTGCCACAGGTGTGATAGATCAGGGTGCCACAGGTGTGATAGATCGGGATGCCACAGGTGTGATAGATCGGGGTGCCACAGGTGTGATAGATGGGGTGCCACAGGTGTGATAGATGGGGTGCCACAGGTGTGATAGATGGGGGTGACACAGGTGTGATAGATGGGATGCCACAGGTGTGATAGATGGGGTGCCACAGGTGTGATAGATCGGGGTGCCACAGGTGTGATAGATGGGGATGCCACAGGTGTGATAGATCGAGGTGCCACAGGTGTGATAGATCGGGGTGCCACAGGTGTGATAGATCGGGGTGCCACATGTGTGATAGATCGGGGTGCCACAGGTGTGATAGATCAGGGCGCCGCAGGTGACAAGATATTATTTGAAACGATGATATAACATCATGCGTGTTGCCGTTGTTTGATCAACAAAGCAGTTAGGGACGTTTTGACCTTAATCAAAGCCTGGGGATAACAGCAAATAAAATACTAGGAATTCTTTTGGAGATTTACAGAAAGTGCAAGGAGAAAAGCCTCAATCGCTGCGCACAATCGCACAGCCATTGTTATATATACACGCATATGTGCCTAGATTGGGTAATACAATACACTCCAATGTATTACACTTGCATGATAGGTTACATTTAGAGATCAACGTGTATTCTGTTACGGTTAGAGATCATTGCATATTGTAATACAGTTAGAGATCAATGCATATTGTGTTACAGTTAGAAATCGTTATAAATTATAAAAAAGGCGAAAATTTTTTTAAGCATTTGGTCTTACCATTACTTGTTGTGCCCAGTGTCCGGGGCTCCCTCACATAGCTGTTAGCTGGTTGTCCTTCAAAAGGAGAAGGCACAGAATGGGTGGTGGTTGGGTGAGGTGCAGGCGTTGCAGGTAGCTCTACAAACAACATGAATGTGAAGGTCAATCAGCCGTGGTACTGCTGTAGTATTGCTACAGCAGTAAACAGTTTTGAGTGAAATGTTGTAGATAAGGTAATTTGGCACACAAGAGGAATATATGCACAGCTTCAATTTGGTGTAGATGTGATTGTGCATTATGTAATATGTGTAGGCATTATGTAATATGTGTAGGCATTATGTAATATGTGTAGGCATTAATGTACCTTCACGTGAAAATCTCTGCATTGGAATCTGCTCATACTTTTTGCTCTTTGAAAGATAACCTTTTCGGGTGAGTAGAATGTAGGCGACAACAACCACCAGGAGCATTATTAGAAAGACAATAATGAGAATAAGCAATGGCAAAAGCCAGCCAGGTGGAGCCCAAAGCAACCCGTCTGTTGGTAGGTTGGTGGGTGACACAGCGGTTTGTCGCAAATTTACACACTGGCAGTTAGAGGTGCATTCAGAGTCTGGATGGATATCTAGCACACCGTCAGAGTAGAACTGTGGAGCTGATACTTCCACTACTACTCCTTCAGTCACCTCATAGGATGTCTGGTAGAAGGAATCGCTACCCTGTTTAATGATGTTGTAGATCTTGTAGTTGACTTGGCCATCACCTGAGGCAAGAAACGGCAGGTAGGTTTTACTGCTGCTGTTGACTTGTTGAGGAATCTTAGTTTCTTGGAGATAACGAAAAAAGTCTAACCGGCCGCTTTCAGTATCAAATAGATTTGAGCAGTTGAAAGCACCGTTGTCTTGCTGACATTTGCTCTCACCATACACCCCCTCTCGAATGGCATAGGCAACAGACATGCCAGCCATCACCACATGCTTTCCTACAACATCGTCGGACTCAAGCTGGTCAGACACATCAGTGGTGTAAGCGAGGCTCAAAGACTGATCGCACTTCTCCTCACCGTAAGGCATCGAGTCCTGGGGCAGGTAGCATTTAAAGTATTGCTGCCAAAAATGGATAAACAGAGGGTTGTCGTTGTTGTTCTCTGGTCTCTGAGTGTGCAAGAAACGCTGGAAATCATTGCTGCCATCAACAATCCAAGAAAAAGTGGAATCACTAAAAGAGAATGTTAGAGATCCGTAGACAAACTCCTCAACATCTTCTATTACATGCTCGAGCTTGTTCCAGGTTTCACTTCCTATTAGCACATTCCCGCGTTCTTTCCACTGTTTATCGTAGATCTGAATTTTTTTTATAAACTTTGCAATAAAGCCTTCCTCAGCAAAGATTACAATCACTGTAGGCAGGCGATTATCTTTGGCTGTGGCTTTTGTGTCACGCGCTAGATTTGTGAGAGCATCATCTGTATTCTGTGCCACCTGACGGTAGGATATACAGATCCCAGCGTCTGAGGCATACTCCATCACCAACTCTCCACCAGTCTGTCCGTATACTGAGTCGGATTGGATCAACCCAATGTTGTTCCACCCATTTCGTTTGATAATATCGATCATAAGTCGGGCCTGTTGGTCATCACTGGGGACATTCCTAAGAAACATGGGGTATCGAAGAGAGTCACTCAGCCAGACGCTAGTACTTCTGTACGATATCTGTGGGATGTTGTACAGGCTAAGGTATGTTTGCAGGACCAGAGAAACTCCACTCGATGCGTCACCAATGAAAACTACAAAATCAGTGGGTCTGATGGGCCACTCAACTCCAGCCCAATCTACGAGATACGCTTTGTCTTGCTCCCTAAATATCTCATTCATAATGGCGTGGGTTTCAAGCCGAGCATAACATGTGTCAATGAAAAGCGTAGCAAACTGCATGCCGGTGACAGCTTCTATCTGTTCTACGGCGTAGTAAAATGATTCCATCATCACAAAACCGTTTAACGTGACCTTCTGTCCACAATTGTGCTGATCTTGTTCATCATTTACGGCAGCAGTGCCGGCAATGATGTATCGAGATTTTTCACTCCTTCTATATATGTAAGGCGCAGCGACTCTCTGGCACACTTCGCAGTTTAATGTACAACGAGAGCCAAAGTCGCCTGTGAGCAAGCTGTTGTCCGAGAACACCCATGTGTCGTTGTGGTAGTATAGCGCTGCACGACTAAATAACCAATCATTGGCGGACTCAACAGCCACGTTCAGAGAGAATGCAGGGCCTTCTGTGCTTCTGTCTAGCTCACCATCAGAATCAAATTTGACCGAAATGTTCAAGTTGTCAATGTCTACGTTTACTTCCGACTCAAACAAGGAGCTTAACATGGATGAATAAAAAACGGTGCTCTCACTCAGCTCTGAACAAAGCCCTGCGTTTCCATGGCACAATTTCGTGTGGGTTTGCTTGAAAGCATGAAGGAGGGAGACAACACTGTCAATGGTTTGTTGGGTTGCATCGGTAGCCATTGTCAGCTCACTCTCCTCACAACCACCAACCTTTGCACACTCAACAAACTGTTCAACAAGGTCATTAGTTGCTTGTATTCCGGTTTTGGTTTTACTAATTCTTTCTTTAATGTAGTCGTGTAGATTGGTGGGTTTGTTGTACGGGGCCATGGTGATCAAACCCAACTTGTTATTATTTGACTCCAGGCTATCCAGAATGCCTGGATAAGTGCCAATGCCTTCAGAAGCGAGCATCACTTTGCGATTCTCCACCGAACTCTGGCGGACAAGATTGAGGTAGTTTTCAATGATTGCCTGGCCTAAAACAGGACACAAGCATATCAATAGCCTTAGCAAGATTTCAATAGCCTCAGCAAGACGTCAATAGCCTCAGTAAGACATCAATAGCCTCAGTAAGACGTCAATAGTCTCAGTAAGACGTCAATAGCTTCAGTAAGACGTCAATAGCTTCAGTAAGACGTCAATAGTCTCAGTAAGACGTCAATAGCCTCAGTAAGACGTCAATAGCTTCAGTAAGACGTCAATAGTCTCAGTAAGACGTCAATAGCTTCAGTAAAATGTCAATAGCCTCAGGAAGACGTCAATAGCCGCAGTAAGACGTCAATAATCTCAGTAAGATGTCAATAGCCTCAGTAAGACGTCAATAGTCTCAGTAAGACGTCAAACTGCTTCAGTAAGATGTCAATAGCCTCAGTAAGGCGTCAATAGTCTCAGTAAGACGTCAATAGCTTCAGTAAGACAACACCACTTTTAATGTAACCCAATGTGCACCAGCAATCACACACGCCACTACAATCAAGCACTACAGTCAAGCACTACAGTCAAGCACTACAGTCAAGCACTACAGTCAAGCACTACAGTCAAGCACTACAGTAAAGCACTACAGTAAAGCACTACAGTAAAGCACTACAGTAAAGCACTACAGTAAAGCACTACAGTAAAGCACTACAGTAAAGCACTACAGTCAAGCACTACAGTCAAGCACTACAGTCAAGCACTACAGTCAAGCACTACAGTCAAGCACTACAGTCAAGCACTACAGTCAAGCACTACAGTCAAGCACTACAGTCAAGCACTACAGTCAAGCACTACAGTCAAGCACTACAGTCAAGCACTACAGTCAAGCACTACAGTAAAGCACTACAGTAAAGCACTACAGTAAAGCACTACAGTAAAGCACTACAGTCAAGCACTACAGTCAAGCACTACAGTCAAGCACTACAGTCAAGCACTACAGTCAAGCACTACAGTCAAGCACTACAGTCAAGCACTACAGTCAAGCACTACAGTCAAGCACTACAGTCAAGCACTACAGTCAAGCACTACAGTCAAGCACTACAGTCAAGCACTACAGTCAATCACTACAGTCAATCACTACAGTCAATCACTACAGTCAAGCACTACAGCCAAGCACTACAGCCAAGCACTACAGCCAAGCACTACAGCCAAGCACTACAGCCAAGCACGACAGCCAAGCACGACAGCCAAGCACGACAGCCAAGCACGACAGCCAAGCACGACAGCCAAGCACTGCAGCCAAGCACTGCAGCCAAGCACTGCAGCCAAGCACTGCAGCCAAGCACTGCAGCCAAGCACTGCAGCCAAGCACTGCAGCCAAGCACTGCAGCCAAGCACTGCAGCCAAGCACTGCAGCCAAGCACTGCAGCCAAGCACTGCAGCCAAGCACTGCAGCCAAGCACTGCAGCCAAGCACTGCAGCCAAGCACTGCAGCCAAGCACTGCAGCCAAGCACTGCAGCCAAGCACTGCAGCCAAGCACTGCAGCCAAGCACTGCAGCCAAGCACTGCAGCCAAGCACTGCAGCCAAGCACTGCAGCCAAGCACTGCAGCCAAGCACTGCAGCCAAGCACTGCAGCCAAGCACTGCAGCCAAGCACTGCAGCCAAGCACTGCAGCCAAGCACTGCAGCCAAGCACTGCAGCCAAGCACTGCAGCCAAGCACTGCAGCCAAGCACTGCAGCCAAGCACTGCAGCCAAGCACTGCAGCCAAGCACTGCAGCCAAGCACTGCAGCCAAGCACTGCAGTCAAGCACTGCAGTCAAGCACTACAGTCAAGCACTACAGTCAAGCACTACAGTCAAGCACTACAGTCAAGCACTACAGTCAAGCACTACAGTCAAGCACTACAGTCAAGCACTACAGTCAAGCACTACAGTCAAGCACTACAGTCAAGCACTACAGTCAAGCACTACAGTCAAGCACTACAGTCAAGCACTACAGTCAAGCACTACAGTCAAGCACTACAGTCAAGCACTACAGTCAAGCACTACAGTCAAGCACTACAGTCAAGCACTACAGTCAAGCACTAAGGTCAAGCACTAAGGTCAAGTACTACAATCAAGTACTACAATCAAGCACTACACTCAACTACAGCAGCACGCGTACCTGCTGTCTCTGTGCCAAAGTATATAATACCCATGGCTGTATCTGACTTTATTCTTCTGCCTATACTCTCATAGTGTGCGCTCGGCTCCTCTGGCTCCAGTTGAACTTCGATGACGTTTGAGAAGCAGATACGTTCCAGTTCTCCGTAATGTCTGATAGTTTGAGCTCCCTGTCTCCCATAACTATCGTCTGTATGTATGAGCAGTATGTACGACCATTGCATTTTGACAACAACTTCTATCATTGCCTGCAACCAAAGCCCCCAATGAATTATATGAGATTATCATATGGGACTTCAGATAAACATCGCATGCGTGAAAAGAAATAATGGCTCTGGTGTGAGTACCACGCAGATGAGAGGGTTCAAGAGTGACGTTACCTTGCCTTGCTTGTCATCAGACACAGCTGTTCTGAGAAGGGAGTGGTATCTCATCTTATCAGCCAGTTCTGTGATTGTAGCAGACGGAGTAATTACTGGAATATTTGTATTATTGAGAAACTCTGCCACATACTTTGCATTGGAACTGTAGGCCGGACCGATGAAGCCTGCAATGAAACATACAGTAAGTAAAATGAGCACATCCTACAATACTATATGCTACCCTACACTAACCTACAATACTATATGCTACCTTACACTAACCTACAAAACTATATACTACCCTACACTAACCTACAAAACTATATGCCACCCTACACTAACCTACAATACTATATACTACCTTACACTAACCTACAATACTATATGCTACCCTACACTAACCTACAATACTATATACTACCTTACACTAACCTACAATACTATATGTTACCCTACACTAACCTACAATACCATATGCTAACCTACACTAACCTCCAATACTGCTCATTCTAGGTTATGTCTACATTCCTACTAGGAGATGTATATATTATTACTAGGTGTCTATATTATTAATAGGAAATGCCGATATTACTACTAGGAGGTGTCTATGTTACTACTAGGAAGTGTCTATGTTACTACTAGGAAGTGTCTATGTTACTACTAGGAGGTGTCTATGTTACTACTAGGAGGTGTCTATGTTACTACTAGGAGGTGTCTATGTTACTACTAGGAGGTGTCTATGTTACTACTAGGAGGTGTCTATGTTACTACTAGGAGGTGTCTATGTTACTACTAGGAGGTGTTTGTATTACTACTAGGAGGTGTCTATGTTCCTTCCAGGTTTTTTGCTTTTGCCGAATACAACATTCATGGCTGTAAACATCTATTTCAATATGCCTCCAGATAACTCTCGCAAGACAAGAGTTACATTTAATATTATGATTGATCCTACCCTGTCCTTAGTAATCAACAGTTCAGTGATGTGACCAATAATAGAGAGCTCAATAATATATTGTACCAAGTAATAGGGAGTTGTCAGCACTATAAAACTGGTTGGCCGATGATTGGTCAGGGCAGCTACTTTGGTTGGTCCACAAGCTCGTAGGGATATTGATTGCAGCACTTCTGGTAGCAAGGCTTCGGTTCATACAGATGTTCTCTAGTTGAAACTCTAAAACATACAGTTGCTGCCTTTCATTGATTTCCACATGCTGTCCACGTACCCATATGTATAGGTGGCTAAACGTCTGTCAGAATATCTGTCCATCTGTTCCCAAACCGGAAATACTTGCCGATTCAATTTGTTTTTTCAGTAATGTTGGTGGGGATAAATCACAAAAAAGCTCATTTTGCTAGTATCTAACGGTTGGTGTCAATCAGGCAGTTCTTTGTTGGTTTATGACTCACATACAGTAGTTAGATTGACTCACATACAGTAGTTAGATTGACTCACATACAGTAGTTAGATTGACTCACATACAGTAGTTAGATTGACTCACATACAGTAGTTAGATTGACTCACATACAGTAGTTAGATTGACTCACGTACAGTAGTTAGATTGACTCACATACAGTAGTTAGATTGACTCACATACAGTAGTTAGATTGACTCACATACAGTAGTTAGATTGACAAACTCTTTGACAACATGCAAGTTAGTTGTATCAGTAGTGACTGCAGTGTACCAGCACACACACTGTCTCCTGTATCAGTAGTGACTGCAGTGTACCAGCACACACTTCCTGTATCAGTAGTGACTGCAGTGTACCAGCACACACACTGTCTCCTGTATCGTCTTTCAAAATAATAGGGAGAGAGAGTGAGGAAGAGAAATGGAGAGGGTAAAGTGGGGGCAGGTGTAAATCAAGATAGAGAATAAGAAGTAGAGCAAGGCTTGGGAGATGGGGTGGATTGAAATGGGGGGGGGGGGGGTGGGAAGAAGGTGGAATGAGGGGGTGGCGTAGAATGGAGGGGGTAGAATGAGGGGGTGGAATGATGGGGGTGGAATGAAAGGGGTGGAATGAGGGGGGAAGGAATGGAGGGAGGAGTGGCATGAGGGGGGGGGGTGAAATGAGGGGGGTGGAATGAGACGGGAGTGAAGTGAGCGGGGGTGGAATGATGGGGGGGGGGGTGGAATGAGGGGGGGGGGGTGGAATGAGGGGGGGGGGGTGGAATGAGGGGGGTGGAATGAAAGGGGAGTGGAGTGAGTGGGGGTGGAATGAGGGGGGAGGGCGAAGAGCCGGGCAAGAAGAGAAGGGCTGACATATTTGAATAACAACAGGTAAAGGAGCGGCTACACTGCATCGATGTTTTGGTGCCGAAGTACCTATACGATGGATCATTGCGATGTGCGGGTGGCTAAACAGGCTAATGTAGCACGCCGATGTACTATAGCACACCGTTGAGCTGCTATTGAACTAGCTAATCATACGGCACAAAGCGCAGGGTTTTGCCCGTTTCATTTCCGACAACAAATTATTATTTTCTTTTCTGATATAATAATAAAAATTAATTGAAAAACGCATTCACTGTGAGTGATGTATGTTGGTTTTTTTACCACAAAAAACATGGCGTTTAATAAATATCTGGGTTTTATTTATTATTAAATCATCAGAATATCGTTATTATTTATCATTTATTTCATTGTTATACTTATTAATTATCATTGTTGCTGTACTTGAAAATGTTATAATTATTAATGATAGCTATTTTATGAGCCATTTGAAATAAATTTACCAGACTGAAGTTTGTGTCAACAACTGCATTAAATCAAAACAGCTTTAGTGCCAAGCATAGACATGCAAGTTCTATAAGATCAAAGGAATTTGAAATTGATAACAACAATATATGTATAATCGCTGTTGGTAAACAGAATTCTAGCGGAAATGTGTAGTAAATGATTAAACTTGATGAGCTTGTAAACGTATTTTGGATTTAACCAATCAGAGGGCGCCAATGTACCTTCGGCATCAGGAATAACCAACATATTGGTTTGGCTTCCGAATAGGCCCCACGATGTGCAGATGTATCAGCCACACCCATCGTAAGGCCTTTCGATGGCAAACAATGGCCCGCGTAGCCACCATACGTTATAGTATAATGCAAGTATTCAATATGTATAGTGTATTACACTATACATATTGAATACTTGCACATATATTGTACTAACAAGTTTATATTGAGAAATACTTGAAACGTATTTTTGTAACTAAAATATATAGTAACTAACTGACTGCTCATTTACTAATCATGAGTGTGTGTGATGTCAGAGCAAAGCCTATAAAGTAACGCTTTCAGTTTCAATGATCCAGAACATTTAGTCTCAATGAGAGCAGGCATTTCCAACTGCCGAAGCTAGGATGCGGAGGAGGAAGACAAGAAGAAGCAAAAAAGATGATTGTTCAAATTGAAGGAATTTGTTGCAACATGCAGCTAGATGCTACAGCTATAAGTATGGCAAACGTAATTCTAGCCTTCCAATGCGCTGCTGACGCTCAGCTGGTAGAGCTCTATCATTGGCTGGTAGCAACCTATCATTAGCTGGTGATGTCCTATCATTGGCTGGTAGAGCCCTTTCATTGGCTGGTAGCATCCTATCATTAGCTGGTAGCGTCCTTTCATTGGCTGGTAGCATCCTATCATTGGCTGATAGCGTCCTTTCATTGGCTGGTAGCATCCTATCATTGGCTGATAGCGTACTATCACTAGCTGGTAGCGCCCTATCACTGGCTGATAGTGTCCTATCATTGGCTGATAGCGTCCTATCATTGGCTGGTAGCATCCTATCATTGGCTGGTAGCATCCTATCATTGGCTGGTAGCATCCTATCATTGGCTGATAGCGTCCTATCACTGGCTGATAGCATCCTATCACTGGCTGATAGCGTCCTATCATTGGCTGATAGCGTCCTATCATTGGCTGATAGCATCCCATCATTGGCTGATAGCATCCTATCATTGGCTGGTAGAGCCCTATCATTGGCTGGTAGCATCCTATCATTGGCTGGTAGCGCCCGATCATTGGCTGGTAGCATCCTGTTATTAGCTGGTAGCGCCCGATCATTGGCTGGTAGCATCCTGTCATTGGCTGGCAGCATCCTATCATTGGCTGATAGCATCCTATCATTGGCTAGTAGTGTCCTATCATTGGTTGGTAAGCCCTATCATTGGCTGATAGTGTCCTATCATTGGCTGGTGGTGTCCTATCATTGGCTGGTAGCATCCTATCATTGGCTGGTAGCATCCTATCATTGGCTGATAGCATCCTATCATTGGCTGGTGGTGTCCTATCATTGGCTGGTAGCAGCCTATCATTGGCTGGTAGCGCCCTATCATTGGCTGATAGCATCCTATCATTGGCTAGTAGCATCCTACCATTGGCTGATAGCATCCTATCATTGGCTGGTGGTGTCCTATCATTGGGTGGTAGCGTCCTTTCATTGGCTGGTAGCGCCCTATCATTGGCTGATAGCGTCCTATGATTGGCTAGTAGCATCCTATCATTGCTGATAGCATCCTATCATTGGCTGGTGGTGTCTTATCATTGGCTGGTAGCGTCCTTTCATTGGCTGGTGGTGTCCTATCATTGGCTAGTAGCATCCTATCATTGGCTGATAGCATCCTATCATTGGCTGATAGCATCCTATCATTGGCTGGTAGAGCCCTATCATTGGCTGGTAGCATCCTATCATTGGCTGAGAGCGTCCTATCATTGGCTGGTAGCGTCCTATCATTAGCTAGTAGCATCCTATCATTGGCTGATAGCATCCTATCATTGGCTGGTAGCATCCTATTGTAATGGAATTGCACAGGGCAGCCTTTCATCATCAGCCGGTGCTACACCTATATGTATATATTTACTCAAGACTGTACTAGTGGCTATGCTTGGATGCTCTCAGGGTACAGATGTACTGCCACTCTACTAAGCAAGCTCAGGAAGGACTTTCCCTCCCCTAGTGACACTTTTTTCACATCTCTATCACATTATGACTCATTATCTAGCTGCCAGCTTGTTATTGTTTTTTTGTACTTCACTGGGGGTAGTTATTTTAGCCAATCACATATTTATACGCTTGCTTGATTTGTTAACTTGTATAAATAGACTTGCATGTAGCCCAGCAGCTCAGTTCTTGGTTAGCGATTGAGGAAGACGCTTGAAGACACAGATACTCAGGAAGACTAGCAAGTGGACTGTACAAGCCTTGCCCATAGTCATTACCGCTTATTCTGTACTTGTGCACATATTCATTTCTGTGCGTATCGTTGACGTTGTTGTTTTGTGAAGTAACAATAAAATCATTGTTGTTACCACCAATTTTGTGGAATCTGTGTGGCTGGTTGCCCTATACACAGTTGTGCCTGCTGTAGTAGCAGCATCCAATTCTATCCCGTATCAGGATAGATCAAACTGCCTTCTCATTTCTGTTACCACGCTACCACGTAAAGCAGAAGCAAATCAGCCTAAATAAGCACTCTTGCAAGTACCTGTAACCGTGTCCTCATATACCGGGGAAAACCGTTACACTATCATTGGCTGGTAGCATCCTATTATTGGCTGGTAGCATCCTATCATTAGCTGGTAGCACCCTATAATTTTTGGTCGAACCAGAGAGTATAAATGCAAGCATCAAGATTGATTTAGCAGACACATCTGTGGTCAAAGATACTTTTGCTTAAAGGGCGTGAGATCCGTTACTTTGAATGGATTTAATTAAATTTAAACTTTCTCAGGCTAAATTGTGCTTAAAAACTTACACGGAGTTGTGCTCTCACCAATAAGATTACTCCACTAAACGCAATCAGTGCTGATCTACACTAGTAAGAAACAAAGCACTATAAAACTTGCTACGGCTACGGTTCGCTATTAGTCAGTCAGCAGACAAACATCTCAAGACGGCAGCTTACATTGCGCATTAGTTTCATATCCGTATTATAATATTTTAAGTCTCATGCAGGGACTGACTCTAAATCACTAATTCAATTAAAATTCAAATACCCGCAAATCTAAACTATCAAATTCAAGTAAATTTTCAAATACCTTGATTTATGTTTTTTCAAATTCAATTAAAGTTCAACCACCTTCAAAGGTCAGACATCAAGTTTAAATAAAAATAGCTTGATTCATGTTTTCCATTTTAATTTAGATTCAAACTGAATGGATATTAGAGTGTATGAGTTGAAAAGCTTGAGAATTCTGAGAAATAAGTAGAGCTACAGAATCATCATTAGAATTGCTCTAGTTTTAGTTTACTTGTTCTCATTGCAAGAAATTTTATGAATTTCAAAATACTATTGCTTTATCTCGTAAGCTTCTCTGTCTGCTCACCATCTAGCTTGCAATGCCTTTCATTTGTGTTTAATCTCAACTGTTGTCTCTGATGTTAGCCAGCCAAAAACCTGATTACGTAATGCAACTACAGTGGTGTAGTAGTGTGGTAGTCGGGAACTACCAAGCAACATCAAAATTTTAACTTTTGCACGCATACAAATGAAAATATGAATTCAAATACCTGTAGTTGAAAACATTCAAAATCAAATACAGATTTCAATACTTGAAAATTAAGAAAATATCACATTTTAAAACTCAAATAAAAATTCAGTTGTCTTTGCTGCTATTTCTGGTCTCATCCCCGGCCCTATCCCTGGTCCCATCCCTGGTCTCATCTCTGGTCCCATCCCTGGTCCTATCCCTGTTGTCATCCCTGGTCTCATCTCTGGTCTCATCCCTGGTCCCATCCCTGTTGTCATCCCTGGTCCCATCCCTGGTCTCATCCCTGGTCTCCTCCCTGGTCCCATCCCCGGCCCTATCCCTGGTCCCATCCCTGGTCCCATCCCTGTTGTCATCCCTGGTCTCATCTCTGGTCCCATCTCTGGTCTCATCCCTGGTCCCATCCCTGTTGTCATCCCTGGTCCCATCCCTGGTCCCATCTCTGGTCTCATCCCTGGTCTCCTCCCTGGTTCCATCCCTGGTCATGTCAGTTTTACGATGATACACAGCCTGTTTTGATGTGAACTGAAGTGAAAAATATGCGTTTTGGCAGCAAATTTTGGTGTGAGGATTGCGCATTTTTGTTATGCTGGGCATTGGTATAAACAATATAATACACAGCTACAAAGCAACTTTTAAAAATTTGGATTGTTTACATATATATAACGACTACCAGATAATGTTTTTTTTTGTTCAGAAACGTTTGTAATTGCTATAAAATAAAACTGCAATAGATATTAAATTGTTTGCACACATTACTAGCGGTAAGCTATTTACTGAAGTCTACTTGAACATGGGAAGTGAGTCTATATAGCTGCGTACCAGCTGGTTCAACTATCACATATATTAGGGAAGGCTACAACCCCCTCCCTCCTCAGTATGAAAACACCAACTAAAGCCATTATTGTTTTCCATCAAACACATGTGTTTACAAAAGACTGGGCTGCCAACAATGTGCACTCTATTGCCCATTGTATATGTGAAGTGTTTGTGTGAAAAGCAGTGAGTGATACAGGCACAGGTAAGAAGTAGTACAGGTACCAAGTCTTTGCTGGGACTGACAAGTTTCCCCGATTTGAAGTAATTCACGAAAGAATGCCAGTTGGAAGAAAAATCAATCGATGATTAATGGTGGAGTGAATAGGCAATGCATGGGTTTAGTTATATAACTAGTGTGTACAGTGTGTTATATATAACTAGTGTGTACAGTGTGTTATATATAACTACTGTGTACAGTGTGTTATATATAACTACTGTGTACAGTGTGTTATATATAACTAGTGTGTACAGTGTGTTATATATAACTAGTGTGTACAGTGTGTTATATATAACTAGTGCGTACAGTGTGTTATATATAACTACTGTGTACAGTGTGTTATATATAACTAGTGCGTACAGTGTGTTATATATAACTAGTGCGCATAGTGTGTTATATATAACTAGTGTGTACAGTGTGTTATATATAACTAGTGCGTACAGTGTGTTATATATAACTACTGTGTACAGTGTGTTATATATAACTACTGTGTACAGTGTGTTATATATAACTACTGTGTACAGTGTGTTATATATAACTAGTGTGTATAGTGTGTTATATATAACTACTGTGTATAGTGTGTTATATATAACTAGTGCGTACAGTGTGTTATATATAACTAGTGTGTACAGTGTGTTATATATAACTAGTGCGTACAGTGTGTTATATATAACTAGTGTGTTATATATAACTAGTGTGTACAGTGTGTTATATATAACTACTGTGTTATATATAACTAGTGTGTACAGTGTGTTATATATAACTACTGTGTACAGTGTGTTATATATAACTAGTGTGTACAGTGTGTTATATATAACTAGTGTGTACAGTGTGTTATATATAACTAGTGTGTACAGTGTGTTATATATAACTAGTGCGTACAGTGTGTTATATATAACTAGTGTGTACAGTGTGTTATATATAACTAGTGTGTACAGTGTGTTATATATAACTAGTGTGTACAGTGTGTTATATATAACTAGTGTGTACAGTGTGTTATATATAACTAGTGTGTACAGTGTGTTATATATAACTAGTGTGTACAGTGTGTTATATATAACTAGTGCGTACAGTGTGTTGTACATGTATACATACCGTATTGCACGCCATCCACAGACAGTTGGGTGTTGGTGTTATTTACTATGTCTATGATATATTCTATAGCCAAGGCCAAAGAGAGACCGTAGGTAAACACTTTCTGGTCTCTATCACAGTTGGAAGTTGGGTTGATCTCAAGAAGGCCCTCTAGACGTACTTTATCCATTTGATCTACAGCACAGAGAGATGTCATAGTAGATAAGGAATACAGGCACTTCTAGTCTGGCCTTGAGATAAGTGACAGTTGTCTCAACAATGTGACCGAATAATCACCCTCGATGAATCTCTGCTTGTTTACTACCAAACTGATCAGAGCTTGTCATGAGTGGTTTTCCTTGTCAGATATTGATAGTAAGTCCAACTACAGTACATTCAAAGTAAGAACACAGTTAACTTTGCCCTGGCAGCGCTGCCACTCCCCTTGTTACAATGGCAAGTGAGATGGTTGGTTGTGATGTTCATCACAACCCCCTCTCCCTCCCCCCCCCCCCCGCATTGCTAGTATCAACCATCAACATTAAGCGTGAAAGCCACCTGATTAACAAGGTTGTGAGCATGGATTAAATATACCAGGATTGCCAGCTGCGGCTGCGTAATAGAAATTTTGTGACGAGCCAAATGTAGCCGTTTGTGGGAACCGCCATACTGCTCCAAAATTTTCAAGACCGCTTAGATCTCGTAATAAATATCGTTTTCTTATCAATTTTTAACATGCTCGTTTCACGCTGTGGACATACTGCTTTAGTTTTGACAATTCAAGTATTGTTACTTGTGATACCATATCCGCTCCGGGAACAAAATTGAATGTGCCAACGATAACATATATGCAATCTTTGGTATGCGGCACAATTTATTGATTTTACGCAGCTTCCGCTCCGAAATCAAAAATTTAGAACATCGCCTTTTCAAAATAATAGTCACGATATTTTGCGAGCTGCTATAGTAGTTTATGTTTCCGCTCCGAACAACCGATTCAATATGGGCGCCATGGATGACTTCCCATTGGCCAAAATTGGCTACACCCCGTTCGGGTTTCTGGCAATCCTGGTATATTTAATCCATGGTTGTGAGTGATTCAAGCACCTGTATATGCAGCTTGTTACACGTTCATACCATACAGTGAGCTCACCAAGTCAAGTGCAGACAACTGTCGCAGAAGCAATAAAAGTAACACCGGCCGGATTGCATATAACCACTACATACATACGAGCAACTGGTGGTTGGGAGTGGGTAGCAGCCGTGAGTGATGATCACTTACCTGTGCATAGCTGCGCTGGTGCAGGTACCAGCTGTGTGGACAGCAGTATTAGACATGTAACTATAGCGGCAAGCATTTGCATTCCTCGCTGTGGCGTTGTATGTATCATGTATAGTGAATTTAGAATGTGTAGTACATCCGCAATGACTAGTATATGAGAGGTAATATCAGCTGTGCGAAGTTCGTACTGCGGCCAGTGAATGATGTCATATTACGTTTTGTGCCGCCTCACTGCACCAGCCAATCGTAGAGCTGTCAACAAAACATTAATTGCCTTTTCAAAGTCAACTGCTCTTAGATACGCTCTAGATAATAAATAGAATGCAACTGACGAAGCTGAGACCTATACGGTACTGGTACATTACATAGAAGCTGTGGTATACTTATACATCACTGTGTGTTTGTGTGTGTCTATGTCATTCCAGGCTAATGGACGCCTAAATCGCTACACTGAGAGAAAAAAGACAGCTGTAAAAACATTCCATTGGACCAATCTACTGTATGGCCGAGTTTAAATCTACCTTTTGATCTGAAGCAAGAGATTTTTGTTGAGTTAGAATCAGCATTTTCTCAACAATTTAGGTGGAGATGAATGAAAAACAGTCACATTTTGTTAATATTTGGTGATTTGAGTGTCACTGTCAATGCGGTATAGTTTGAGTGTCAATCAAGTGATTCCACGGAGGTTTTTGAGTCACATTACTTCCTTCTAGTGAGCTTTGGTTGCAACATTCTTTTGTTTATTGTTATTGCTACACACGATACAACGTGCATTGAGAACATATGATCACACTACGTTATACACTGCATGTTGTACACTGTATACTGCACAGTGTACATTGTACACTGTATATTGTACACTGTACATTGTATATTGCACACTGTATATTGTACACTGTACATTGCACACTGTACACTGTATATTGTACACTGTATACTGCACAGTGTACATTGTACACTGTATATTGTACACTGTACATTGTATATTGCACACTGTATATTGTACACTGTACATTGCACACTGTACACTGTATATTGTACACTGTACATTGCACACTGTGCATTGTACACTGTATATTGTACACTGTGCATTGTACACTGTATATTGCACACTGTATACTGTACACTGTATATTGTACACTGTGCATTGTACACTGTATATTGCACACTGTATATTGTACACTGTATATTGTACACTGTACATTGTACACTGTATATTGTACACTGTACATTGTATATTGCACACTGTATATTGTACACTGTACATTGCACACTGTATATTGTACACTGTATACTGCACAGTGTACATTGTACACTGTACATTGTATATTGCACACTGTATATTGTACACTGTACATTGCACACTGTACATTGTACACTGTATATTGTACACTGTACATTGTACACTGTACATTGCACACTGTGCATTGTACACTGTATATTGTACACTGTGCATTGTACACTGTATATTGCACACTGTATACTGTACACTGTGCATTGTACACTGTATATTGCACACTGTATATTGTACACTGTATATTGTACACTGTACACTGTATATTGTACACTGTACATTGCACACTGTACATTGTACACTGTGCATTGTACAGTGTATATTGTACACTGTACATTGCACACTGTATATTGTACACTGTGCATTGTACACTGTATATTGCACACTGTATATTGTACACTGTATATTGCACACTGTATATTGTACACTGTATATTGCACACTGTACATTGTACACTGTGCATTGTACACTGTATATTGCACACTGCATATTATACACTGCATATTATACACTGTATATTGCACACTGTATATTGTACAGTGTATATTGCACACTGTATATTGTACACTGTATATTGTACAGTGTATATTGTACAGTGTATATTGTACACTGTATTCTGTATATTGTACACTGTATATTGAACACTGTATATTGTAGTGTATATTATACACTGTATATTGTCCACTGTATATTGTACACTGTATATTGCACACTGTATATTGTACACTGTCTATTGCATGCTGTATATTGTACACTGTATATTGCACACTGTATATTGTACACTGTATATTGCACACTGTATATTGCACACTGTATATTGTCCACTGTATATTGTACACTGTATATTGCACACTGTATATTGTACAGTGTATATTGCACACTGTATATTGCACACTGTATATTGTACACTGTATATTGTACACTGTATATTGTACACTGTATATTGCACACTGTATATTGCACACTGTATATTGTACACTGTATACTGTACACTGTATATTGTACAGTGTATATTGTACACTGTATATTGTACAGTGTATATTGCATGCTGTACATGGTGTATTGTACTAGTAAAATATTTACACTAAAATGTATAATAAAACTGATGAGCACATAGTCTGAGTACTGTGACTGCACATAGTCTGAGTACTGTGACTGCACATAGTTTGAGTACTGTGACTGCACATAGTCTGAGTACTGTGACTGCACATAGTCTGAGTACTGTGACTACACATAGTTTGAGTACTGTGACTGCACATAGTCTGAGTACTGTGACTGCACATAGTCTGAGTACTGTGACTGCACATAGTCTGAGTACTGTGACTGCACATAGTCTGAGTACTGTGACTGCACATAGTCTGAGTACTGTGACTGCACATAGTCTGAGTACTGTGACTGCACATAGTCTGAGTACTGTGACTGCACATAGTCTGAGTACTGTGACTGTACATAGTCTGAGTACTGTGACTGCACATAGTCTGAGTACTGTGACTGCACATAGTCTGAGTACTGTGACTGCACATAGTCTGAGTACTGTGACTGCAGGCACCAATTGTACGATACACTACCAACACTATCTACAATAATAAATAACTATCACACACCAACAATACCAGTTGAAGCAGGTTAACTCCACTCATATACATGGAGGTACTAGACAGTAAGGTACCACTAGGTGGAGGTACTAGACAGTAAGGTACCACTAGGTGGAGGTACTAGACAGTAAGGTACCACTAGGTGGAGGTACTAGACAGTAAGGTACCACTAGGTGGAGGTACTAGACAGTAAGGTACCACTAGGTGGAGGTACTAGACAGTAAGGTACCACTAGGTGGAGGTACTAGACAGTAAGGTACCACTAGCTGGTGGTACTAGACAGTAAGGTACCACTAGCTGGTGGTACTAGAGACTGAGACTTCCTCCTTGTCCTGATCTTTGTTCCCATCATAAAACTCGTTGCGAGCTTCTGTCCTGTAAAAGGAGGACAAATAAATATAAAAATTCATACTCCAGAATATTCGGCTAGATTTCAGCTCTTGATTACTGGAGTAATTATCTTCTCTCTACACTCAGTGCATCAGAAGTTGTGGGCACTTGCATGAGTAGAACACCAAGGACAGACTGGCTAACAGTGGTATGGCTGGAATAATGTACAGAGTATACACATAATGTACCTTCTCTCTTTCTCCTCTACAGTCTCTCTCACATCAGGATTGCCTTCATTCCTGCTACAGTTAGTTGGCTGCCAAGCCTTGGGGGGGTCATACATTTGCACGCTGGGAGCATGGGCTAGCTGTTTGAGGTTTTCTGCCACAGTCTGCCTGATGGTGTCCATGTACTGTAAGATGAATATAGCCAAACTTGCATAACTCAAACTTCAAGGGACCAACCAAAGTTTGAGAAGTTATGAGAAGTTTGAGTTATGAAAAGTTTGAGTTACGAGAAGTTGGAGTTATAGATTTAAGCTTTTTTATGACAGTCACTTTGATCTATGTATATGTTGTAACAAGCGATCTATGTATATGTTGTCACAAGCGATCTATGTATATGTTGTCACAAGCGATCTATGTATATGTTGTCACAAGCGATCTATGTATATGTTGTCACAAGCAATCTATGTATATGTTGTCACAAGCAATCTATGTATATGTTGTCACAAGCGATCTATGTATATGTTGTCACAAGCGATCTATGTATATGTTGTCACAAGCGATCTATGTATATGTTGTCACAAGCGATCTATGTATATGTTGTCACAAGCGATCTATGTATATGTTGTCACAAGCGATCTATGTATATGTTGTCACAAGCGATCTATGTATATGTTGTCACAAGCGATCTATGTATATGTTGTCACAAGCGATCTATGTATATGTTGTCACAAGCGATCTATGTATATGTTGTCACAAGCGATCTATGTATATGTTGTCACAAGCGATCTATGTATATGTTGTCACAAGCGATCTATGTATATGTTGTCACAAGCGATCTATGTATATGTTGTCACAAGCGATCTATGTATATGTTGTCACAAGCGATCTATGTATATGTTGTCACAAGCGATCTATGTATATGTTGTCACAAGCGATCTATGTATATGTTGTCACAAGCGATCTATGTATATGTTGTCACAAGCGATCTATGTATATGTTGTCACAAGCGATCTATGTATATGTTGTCACAAGCAAACGTGTAATATTGAGTTCTAACACACGCTTATTAACATAACTATGAAATGGTTTAATTGAGCTGTGTATCTACATATTCTACCAATGCATGTACAAGTCCGATACACATGGCACACACACGGCACACGCACGGCACACGCACGGCACACGCACGGCACAAACACGGCACACTCAAGGCATTCACACGGCACACACACAAGGCATACACAAGGCATACACACGTCACACACAGCACACACAAGACATACACAAGGCATACACACAGCACACACACAAGGCATACACACGTCACACACACAAGGCATACACACAGCACACACAAGGCATACACACAGCACACACACAAGGCATACACACAGCACACACAAGACATACACAAGGCATACACACAGCACACACAAGACATACACAAGGCATACACACAGCACACACAAGACACACACAAGGCATACACACAGCACACACAGCACACACACAGCACACACAGCACACACAAGACATACACAAGGCATACACACAGCACACACACAGCACACACAAGGCATACACACGTCACACACACAAGGCATACACACAGCACACACACAGCACACACAAGGCATACACACAGCATACACACAGCACACACAAGGCATACACACAGCACACACAAGGCACACACACAGCACACACAAGGCACACACAAGGCACACACACAGCACACACAATAACATCTGAACAAAATTACTAATTATAATATTATTAGACAATCATAAAATAATAATTTAGGTATAGCAAATGGTTCATAAAAAATTACACTTATCATTTTTCAATCATTTTGATTATAAAATTCATCGCTAATTTTATATTGTTATTTATTGCTAATTATATGTTGTTATTTATTGCTAATTATATATTGTTATTTATAATGAAAATACTAACATTTCATCTATCAACTACTAACTTGCTAATAAAAATAATTATAAAGTTATAAAGTTATCTAAAAAATTCTGCCACGAGTGTTTTTTTTTTGGACTTTTTCTCAATGACTTTTGTTTAAACTTCTGGTCTCGGACATACACATCAGTTTCTCTTTGGTAGGTCATATTGTTTGCAGATTATTGGTGGTTTTCTGCACGCTTCAGTTTACTCAATAATATAATATTTTCTCCTGCAACCTTATAGCTGGTTGCGATTTGAGGCATAGGTAAGGTTTATCTGACGGCCCTGAAACTACTGCAGCGCAGATAAACCATAAAAAGATTATAGTTTTTCATAGCAACAATTTTATTTTACGCAGAATCCCTCCGTTTGAAGCAAAACTTTATGTCAATGCATTAAATTGCACGCATTAGAACTAATCAAGCTATATGTGAGCAGGAAACTAAGTTGCAAACTCGTAATGAATAAAATAGAATTAAAATTTTTTGCTAATTTTCAAGTTTATAAACAAAATTAGAATTCATGAAAACTTTTTTTCAAAAATCTTTCATCTGTTTCAAGATTAATTGATCTATCGATAAAGAAAAAGTTAAGTATTTAATGCACATTGTCGCTATATTAATAATTTTATTACATTTAAATTAACTTGTTCAAATGAAGTTGTCTCCACCACGGCTATTTCAGGGCTGTCAGATAACCGCTACATGAGACATACCGCTCTAATATAGAATGTGTTGCTGCGATCGTTGTGGTTAAGCACGTGTCCAGAGAGCCATTCAAAATCAATTAGTGTGTGTGTGATGGCCGCATTCAATGATAGGCTAGTGTGCCGAAGCATTCAATGATGGGCTAGTGTGCCGAAGCTTTCAATGATAGGCTAATGTGCCGAAGCATTCAATGATGGGCTAGTGTGCCGAAGCATTCAATGATAGGCTAGTGTGCCGAAGCATTCAATGATAGGCTAATGTGCCGAAGCATTCAATGATGGGCTAATGTGCCGAAGCATTCAATGATGGGCTAGTGTGCCGAAGCATTCAATGATAGGCTAGTGTGCCGAAGCATTCAATGATGGGCTAGTGTGCCGAAGCATTCAATGATAGGCTAGTGTGCCGAAGCATTCAATGATAGGCTAATGTGCCGAAGCATTCAATGATGGGCTAATGTGCCGAAGCATTCAATGATGGGCTAGTGTGCCGAAGCATTCAATGATGGGCTAGTGTGCCAAAGCATTCAATGATGGGCTAATGTGCCGAAGCATTCAATGATAGACTAATGTGCCGAAGCATTCAATGATGGGCTAGTGTGCCAAAGCATTCAATGATGGGCTAGTGTGCCGAAGCATTCAATGATGGGCTAATGTGCCGAAGCATTCAATGATGGGCTAATGTGCCGAAGCTTTCAATGATGGGCTAATGTGCCGAAGCTTTCAATGATAGGCTAATGTGCCGAAGCATTCAATGATAGGCTAATGTGCCGAAGCATTCAATGATAGGCTAATGTGCCGAAGCTTTCAATGATAGGCTAATGTGCCGAAGCTTTCAATGATGGGCTAATGTGCCGAAGCATTCAATGATGGGCTAGTGTGCCGAAGCTTTCAATGATGGGCTAATGTGCCGAAGCATTCAATGATGGGCTAATGTGCCGAAGCATTAATGGGGACTGCCCTCATAAGAGTACATACGCCAAGAGTCGCTAGAGTTTTCAAGAAAACAACACCAAATTTATACCAGGTAAAAAAGACAACTCCACTAAGATATTTTTCCGTTGTAATTATAATGTATAAGTGCTTCCAGTAAAGAACTTGCAAATTATTAGAAATTTTTAAGGTTATACAAAAGCATATTTCTTCAATATACAACAAAGCATTTGCCACAAACATTTTGAGATGAATTCTTCAACGTCAGTTTTAACAATTTCTCTAGATGTTTCGATGACAACTATTGCTATTCATTATAATAAAACAAAATCAACATTTTATACTTCAAGTGCGCTACCAAACTTCCCCAGGTGGTTCCAGGACCAAATGGCATTTGACAAAGACCATTGCAGTCCCCATTGAGAGCTGATTCTAACTTTGATGACAGAGTGTCATTGCTTTTACGTCATGGATGAAATATAACAGGATTGCCAGCTGCGGCTGCGTAATAGAAATTTTGTGACGAGCCAAATGTAGCCGTTTGTGGGAACCGCCATACTGCTCCAAAATTTTCAAGACCGCTTAGATCTCGTAATCAATATCGTTTTCTTATCAATTTTTACCCGCTCGTTTCACGTCGTGGGCATACTGCGTTAGTTTTGACGATTCAAGTATTGTTACTTACAATACCATATCCGCTCCGAGAACAAAATTGAATGTGCCAACGATAACATATATGTAATCTTTGGTATGTGGCAAACTCGTTTCACAATTTATTAATTTTACGCAACTTCCGCTCCGAAGGTAAAAACAACAGAACATCGCCTTAATAGGAATAGTTACGAATATTTTGCGAGCTGCTATAGTAGTTTATGTTTCCGCTCCGAACAACCGATTCAATATGGGCGCCATGGATGACTTCCCATTGGCCAAAATTGGCTACACCCCGTTCGGGTTTCTGGCAATCCTGGTATATTTCATCCATGTTTCACGTGTATGCTGTCATGTGACAGTAGCACATGACTGCTGGTGTGTATGCAGTCATGTGACAGTATCGTATGACTGCATACACATCAGCAGTCATGTGACAGTATCACATGACTGCTGGTGTGTATGCAGTCATTGTTGGTACGGGCGATAATAATTTGAAAGCCACCAACTGAAATCTACCTGCTTAGAATTCTCATTGCTGCATTTGCTGTTAGATGTGAGGTCAGGGTGAAGCTTGAAATCTGGTGCAAAATACTCAAAGTAATCTACAAGGTGAACAGAAACAATTGTACTTCACATAACATATCGTTTCACATAACATATCACTTCACATAACATATCACTTCACATAACATCCCACTTCACATAACATATCACTTCACATAACATTTCACATAACATATCACTTCACATATCACTTCACATAACATATCACTTCACATAACGTATCACTTCACATACCATTATATGGTAGATCATCGCTGATGTCCTTCTGGCCAACACAAACTGCAGTTTCATAAGTCCAGCACCGAGATACATTGCGTACTGTATAGCCGCCACCGCCCAGCACCATCAACGGTATATTAAACTCTTTGACAAACTCAACACATTCCCTGCCAAATAAAGTATATATATTCTATTATAGGTACAAGCTCTATCACACACACATATGTACTGTGCATACTATATTACACACACATATACAACTATAAAGTATATATTATACTACACAGACACATATACATGTAATGTATATACTATATTACACAAACATCCATTCACACAAACAGACCGATATTTCTCACTAGCTGGTCTACCCGCAGTAAACAACAATTGGATATAGTCAGACATACTCATCTCTGCCATTCTCCCCAGCCCTGATTCCTCCCACAGTCGCCTCCTCCCACAGTCGCCTCCTCCCACAGTCACCTCCTCCCATAGCCGCCTCCTCCCATAGTTGTCACCTCCCACAGTTGTCACCTCCCATAGTCACCTCCCACATTGTCACCTCCTCCCACAGTCGCCTCCTCCCACAGTTGTCACCTCCCACAATCGCCTCCTCCCACAGTTGTCACCTCCCACAATCGCCTCCTCCCATAGTCGCCTCTTCCCACAGTTGTCACCTCCCACAGTCGCCTCCTCCCACAGTCACCTCCTCCCACAGTCGCCTCCTCCCACAGTTGTCACCTCCCACAGTCGCCTCCTCCCATAGTCGCCTCCTCCCACAGTTGTCACCTCCCACAGTCGCCTCCTCCCACAGTCGCCTCCTCCCATAGTCGCCTCCTCCCACAGTTGTCACCTCCCATGGTCGCCTCCTCCCACAGTTGTCACCTACAACAGTTGCCTCCTCCCACAGTCGCCTCCTCCCATAGTCGCCTCCTCCCACAGTCGCCTCTTCCCACAGTTGTCACCTCCCATTGTTGTCACCTCCCAGGGTTGTCACCTCCCATGACTGTCACCTCCCATGGTTGTCACCTGCCATGGTTGACTCCTGCCATGGTTGACTCCTGCCATGGTTGTCACCTCCAGTGGTTGTCTCCCACAAGGGTTGTCTCCTCCGGTGGTTATCTCCTCCCATGGTTGTTTTCCCCCGTGGTTATCTCCTCCAGTGGTTGTCTCCTCCCGTGGTTGTCCCCTCCGGTGGTTGTCTCCTACCATGGTTGCTTTCTCCAGTGGTTATCACCTCCAGTGGTTGTCTCCTCCAGTGGTTGTCTCCCCCAGTGTTGTCTCCTCCCGTGGTTGTCCCCTCCGGTGGTTGTCTCCTACCATGGTTGCTTTCTCTCGTAGTTGTTTCCTACCATGGTTGCTTTCTCCCGTGGTTATCTCCTCCTGTGTGGTTTTCTCTCATGAGGCGCTACTCCTGTGGAAGCTTTTCCTGTGGTACCCCCTTTCTCCATCGATAACCTCATCACCATAGCCACCTCCTCATCACCATAGCCACCTCCTCATCACCATAGCCACCTCCTCATCACCATAGCCACCTCCTCATCACCATGGCCACCTCCTCATCACAATAGCCACCTCCTCATCACCATAGCCACCTCCTCATCACCATAGCCACCTCCTCATCACCATGGCCACCTCCTCATCACAATAGCCACCTCCTCATCACCATAGCCACCTCCTCATCACCATAGCCACCTCCTCATCACCATAGCCACCTCCTCATCACCATGGCCACCTCCTCATCACCATAGCCACCTCCTCATCACCATAGCCACCTCCTCATCACCATAGCCACCTCCTCATCACCATAGCCACCTCATCACCATGGCCACCTCCTCATCACAATAGCCACCTCCTCATCACCATAGCCACCTCCTCATCACCATAGCCACCTCCTCATCACCATAGCCACCTCCTCATCACTATAGCCACCTCCTCACATTTAATTGACAACAATCTTGCATTGCTGCGTTATATTGCATACTACTACAGTAACTATCAAGGCTAGTCAATAGGCAAATATATAACAGCAGCATTTGTGGTAATAATAGAATTAATTAACAGTATTAGTAAATATAAATAATGCAATGAAAATATGACGACATTCTATCATTTTGCATTATTTTCAAACCATAAATGATACATTTGAAAACGAATTTTGCTGTGATTATTTGTAAAACAGTTTTATCACTGTTGTCATAAACCAAATTACTAAACCATAAACAATAAAAAAGCAAGCAATAACGGCAGTAGCTCGTAATATGTAGTAATAATAATTTAATAATAAAAAAACCTTAGTAATAATAGTGAGAATCACTGAAACAATGAATAACAATATTTACTATGTCCAATAATTATTTTTGATTGAAATAAATGGATGAAGTTATTACATTAATAATAGTAATAATAATAATAATAATAATAATAATAATAGGGTAGGTTCTCTATGTAAAAAGCTGCTACCATAGTTAACAAAAAATAGTAGCAACATCATCATGCATTATTTGCTCAAAAACTTTGACTGCAAGCTGTTATTTATTTACAATAACTCGTGTTGTCTTTGTATAATTGTCTTTGTTCATGTGAAGTAAATAAAAGTAACAACTGAATAAGATATTTGTAATAAATGGAAAATACATGGTGTGTATAATCAATGATTGAGACAACATGTTGATATAAATGTTAACCCAGTACTCCATACAAGGAAAGCAACAGTTTCACCTGTTTTAAAACACAGCTTACATTAGATCAACCAACGGTCGGTGTGGCTGCTCAGAAGCTCAACTGTTGAGCAGGCTAAATGACTATTTGTCGTTTATCCCAATATATCAAAAAGTTTGGTATATTTCGATTACTCAGAGCAATACTGAAACAGGGGAACTGTTTTTTTGACATAAAATTAATAAAAAGACCCAAAAATCTCAAGTTTGAGAACATAGAGCAGACTTTCACCCCGTCCACACATTAGTTGGTCCACACATCAGTTGGTCCATACATCAGTTGGTCCACACATCAGTTGGTCCACACATCAGTTGGTCCATACATCAGTTGGTCCACACATCAGTTGGTCCATACATCAGTTGGTCCATACATCGGTGGGTTCAACACACTGTCCATACATCAGTTGGTCCACACATCAGTTGGTCCACACATCAGTTGGTCCATACATCAGTTGGTCCATACATCAGTAGGTCCATACATCAGTTGGTCCACACATCAGTTGGTCCACACATCAGTTGGTCCATACATCAGTTGGTCCACACATCAGTTGGTCCACACATCAGTTGGTCCATACATCAGTTGGTCCACACATCAGTTGGTCCACACATCAGTTGGTCCATACATCAGTTGGTCCATACATCAGTTGGTCCATACACCAGTTGGTCCATACATTAGTTGGTCCATACATCAGTTGGTCCACACATCAGTTGGTCCACACATCAGCTGGTCCATACACCAGCTGGTCCATACACCAGTTGGTCCATACATCAGTTGGTCCATACATTAGCTGGTCCATACACCAGCTGGTCCAACACACTGTTTGTACACAAGTGTTCCTCCTCTCAGCGCAGAAGTTTAGACATGTATCAAAGAGGAAGCACAAACACGCACACACACATTTTTAATGTTTATATATCTAGACTACAAATATATACAAACGTACTGTACATATTATATGAAACACACACATATATATACCCCATACACCTTATTACATACACAGATAAATGAAAAGTGTACACAGGCACTTACCCGTGACCTTTGGTTGTGAGGTTGAAACAGCCAAGCCTGTCCTGTCCAAGCGAGTCCGCTCCACACTAAATATAATACATGTTAACATATAATATAGTGTTAACATATAATATAGTGTTAACATATAATATAGTGTTAACATATAATATAGTGTTAACATATAATATAGTGTTAACATATAATATAGTGTTAACATATAATACAGTGCTAACATATAATATAGTGTTAACATATAATATAGTGTTAACATATAATATAGTGTTAACATATAATATAGTGTTAACATATAATATAGTGTTAACATATAATATAGTGTTAACATATAGTATTGTGTTAACATATAATATAGTGTTAACATATAATATAGTGTTAACATATAATATAGTGTTAACATATAGTATTGTGTTAACATATAATATAGTGTTAACATATAATATAGTGTTAACATATAATATAGTGTTAACATATAGAATAGCACTACAAGAGATTACAACAGCTACTTGTACAGTTTGTCTCGCCATTGATAATGAGGGGCAGCCACGATTGAGAAGACAAATCCCCATTTTATACACATGGATTCTGGGCCCTATGTTATTGCTTCATTAGAGCAAACTTCACTTTGCATTGCCAGCAATTAGGTAGCGGAAAGGGACACCAAATTGCACGTCACACGGCATTACCTGAAGCACTATAGCGTTAGGTCTGTAATGCTCCATCACAGTTCTTATTGTCGGCTTAAATATCTGCAAGTACGACTGATCATCTATGCCTTCCTTGAGTGGAACATTGACCGAGTAGTACCTGCCGCTACCTGCTCCTATCTCATACATGTCACCTGTCAAACACATCTCATACATGTCACCTGTCAAATACATCTCATGCATGTCACCTGTCAAACACATCTCATACATGTCACCTGTCAAACACATCTCATACATGTCACCTGTCAAATACATCTCATACATGCCACCTGTCAAACACATCTCATACATGTCACCTGTCAAATACATCACATACATGTCACCTGTCAAATACATCAGAAACATGTCACCTGTCACATACATCATATACATGTCACCTGTCAAAGACATCACATCATACATGTCATCTGTGTACATATCCCACATACATTGTACACACATATATATGTACAGGCAGACATTTGTACACACATATGTATGTACGGGTATACATGTATGTCTGTATATATATATATATAATATACAGGCATACATCTGTAGACACACACATTTTTACACACATACTTCTGTATTTGCATGTATATGAACACACATACATCTGTACATACATATTTAAGTACACATATAAACCCGTACATACATATATACATATGTATGTGTACACACAAAAGGAGCAATAGTTTGTTGCCAATGAGACTGGCACAAACAACTCCTCTGTATACACTAACCAGTTCCAGGAAAGAAGTAGTTGCCGTATTTGTGAAAAGACACAGTCATAACTCTATCAGTTAAATAGAATGCTTCCTGCACTCCGTCACCGTGATGTATGTCGATGTCTATGTATAACACTCTAGAGTGGTAGCTACAAGCAAAGATCCAGTCTTTACCATAAATATAACACAAAGTTATAGCGACCTCCTATATGTTGCACTAGTTTGGGGAATGACAATGTTGTGTCAAAAGTCTCACAGGGAAGAGAAAGGGATAACTGTACAGATGTTGAGTCAAAAGTCTCACAGGGAAGAGAAAGGGATAACTGTACAGATGTTGAGTCAAGGAACGGCCTTACTCAAATATAGTTGCACAAACGACACACTAAGCAGCGAGAGAGCAGTAGCTAGCAACTGAAACAGCAGCAATAGCTGACTTGAAGAAAGGCTAAACAGGCCAATTTTTGCCATCGGAGAGCCTTACGGTGGACATGAATGATACGTCTGCACACCGTGGGGCCTATTCAGAGGCCAAACCAACATGTTGGTTTATGCCCAACGCCAAAGGCACATCGGCGCTCTCTGTTTAATTCAAAATATGTTTACAAGCTTACCAGGTTTAACCATTTACAACACATTTTCATTCGAAATTTTTCATCAACAGCGATCATACATGGTTCTCAGCTTCAAATTTCAAAGGGGTTTGATCTTTGATCTATGCTTCGCACCAAAGCTGTTTTGATTTAATGCAGTTGTTGACACAAACTTCAGTCTGGTAAATTTATTTCAAATGGCTCATAAAATAGCTATCATCGATAATTATAACATTTTCAAGTACAACAAAAATGACAATTAATTATTAGGTATAAAAATAAAATAAATGAAAAATAATAATAATATTCTGATGGTTTAATAATATATAAAAACCAAAATAATTATTAAAAGTCATGCTTTTTATGGTAAAAAAAACAAACCTACATCAAAGTGGATGTGTTTTTCAATTATTGTAATTATTATATCAGGGAAACAAATAATTCGTTGTCGGGAATGAAACAGGCAAAACCCCGCACTTTGTGCCGCATGATTGGCTAGTTCATTAGCAGCTCACCGATGTGCCATAGTACATCGGCATGCTACATCGTCATGTGTAACCACCCCACATCGTCACGATCCATCGCACAGGTACATTGGCACCAAAACATTGGTGCAGTGTAGCCACTTCTTCAGGCTCACTTCCAACCATAGATTAGTATTGAAGTTATTCAAGTGGAACAAACGACCTATCACACCTCTTTTCACTATTAATCATTTTTGTTTGGTTGTTATCTCAAGGATAACAAGTCCTTATAAATACTGATTAATGAAAAAAATTGCTACTATATAAACATAATAACAATAAACGCAATAGCAATAAACACAATAACATGATTGACACATTGATTGTCGCCAGTTTTTATCATTATTTTTTATTAATGATTATGAGGGTTTTTCTGAATCATCGGTTTCTCACATACCATATTTCATTAGCGATTATACGGATATATTTTATTATCATCTATAATGACATGCAGTGGACTATAAGAAACAGAGTGCTTAGTTGGTGTAATAGCTGACGCACGTAGCTGCTGGGTGGGTGGGTGCAGCAGGGCCTCAGCTTCAAACCCTATGTTGTGTCTTTTGTGCAGCTGTGGAATCCCTCATACTTGACTAACCATTTCCAAATATCGATAACATGACAATGTAAAAAACGTGACCAAAAAATGTGTTTATAATTGTTTGATGTAATAGTTTAGTAGAGCAAGACAGGAAGGTAGAGAATGGTGGCGAGACAGGAAGGTAGAGAATGGTGGCGAGACAGGACCGTAGAGAGTGGGGGCGAGACAAGACCGTAGAGAGTGGGGGGGAGACAGGACCGTAGAGAGTGGGGGCGAGACAGGACCGTAGAGAGTGGGGGCGAGACAGGACCGTAGAGAGTGGGGGAGGGACAAAAAAAATGAGATGACACAGGAAAAGATAAGATGGAACTGGGCAAGATAAAATATATTGGAATAGGACAGGAAGGATAGAAAAGGGTAGGACAGAAAAGACAAGGTAAGACAAGACAAGATGTGACGGGATAGTGAGAGAACACTCTAACCACACTATTACATTTAAACCTGCAAGCTTTCACAGAAATACGTGATAGTCCTGCCATTGCTCACAATGTTGAAATAGGATATCAGATGAGTTCCTCTTTTTAAATGAGTGCAAACAACTAACGTTGCTTACTGGGTATTTCCAAAATAACTCACTGTAAAAGCTCTAGTATTGCCAAGACAATGTCATTCACGTAACAAAAGCCTGAGGCTTCAAACTTCTTTGCGTGATGAAGGCCCCCTGACCAGTTGATGGCAATGTCACACTGCTGTAAACACAACAACACTTGGTGAACATCTCAACAGCAATGGATATGTTGGCAGACGTGTAGAGGTCTAGGCGGTGGTTAGAACTTACTTCATTGTTGAGTTTCCATGCACTGTCTAGCGATGCACCGGTATAGCGAGAGCAGAAATCAAATATGCCTTCAAAGACTGGACTAAAAGTTCAATAACAAATACCAAGTCGTGTTATACAGTAGTTACATGTGATATATACCAAGTTATATTATACAGTAGTTACATGTGATATATAGCTACACTATACAGTAGTTACATGTGATATATACCAAGTTATATTATACGGTAGTTACATGTGATATATACCAAGTTATATTATACAGTAGTTACATGTGATATATAGCTACACTATACAGTAGTTACATGTGATATATACCAAGTTATAATATACAGTAGTTACATGTGATATATACCAAGTTATAATACACAGTAGTTACATGTGATATATACCAAGTTATATTATACAGTAGTTACATGTGATATATAGCTATACTATACAGTAGTTACATGTGACATATAGTTATACTATACAGTAGTTACATGTGATATATAGTTATACTATACAGTAGTTACATGTGATATATACCAAGTTATAATATACAGTAGTTACATGTGATATATACCAAGTTATAATATACAGTAGTTACATGTGATATATAGTTATAATATACAGTAGTTACATGTGATATATACCAAGTTATATTATACAGTATTTACATGTGATATATAGCTACACTATACAGTAGTTACATGTGATATATACCAAGTTATATTATACGGTAGTTACATGTGATATATACCAAGTTATATTATACAGTAGTTACATGTGATATATAGCTACACTATACAGTAGTTACATGTGATATATACCAAGTTATAATATACAGTAGTTACATGTGATATATACCAAGTTATAATACACAGTAGTTACATGTGATATATACCAAGTTATATTATACAGTAGTTACATGTGATATATAGCTATACTATACAGTAGTTACATGTGATATATAGTTATACTATACAGTAGTTACATGTGATATATAGTTATACTATACAGTAGTTACATGTGATATATACCAAGTTATAATATACAGTAGTTACATGTGATATATACCAAGTTATAATATACAGTAGTTACATGTGATATATACCAAGTTATAATCTACAGTAGTTACATGTGATATATACCAAGTTATACTATACAGTAGTTACATGTGATATATACCAAGTTATATTATACAGTAGTTACATGTGATATATACCAAGTTATAATATACAGTAGTTACATGTGATATATACCAAGTTATATTATACAGTAGTTACATGTGATATATAGCTATAATATACAGTAGTTACATGTGATATATACCAAGTTATACTATACAGTAGTTACATGTGATATATAGCTATAATATACAGTAGTTACATGTGATATATACCAAGTTATAATATACAGTAGTTACATGTGATATATAGCTATACTATACAGTAGTTACATGTGATATATACCAAGTTATAATATACAGTAGTTACATGTGATATATACCAAGTTATAATATACAGTAGTTACATGTGATATATAGCTATACTATACAGTAGATACATGTGATATATACCAAGTTATAATATACAGTAGTTACATGTGATATATACCAAGTTATAATATACAGTAGTTACATGTGATATATAGCTATACTATACAGTAGTTACATGTGATATATACCAAGTTATACTATACAGTAGTTACATGTGATATATACCAAGTTATAATATACAGTAGTTACATGTGATATATACCAAGTTATAATATACAGTAGTTACATGTGATATATAGCTATACTATACAGTAGTTAGATGTGATATATACCAAGTTATAATATACAGTAGTTACATGTGATATATACCAAGTTATAATATACAGTAGTTACATGTGATATATAGCTATACTATACAGTAGTTACATGTGATATATAGCTATACTATACCGTAGTTACATGTGATATATAGCTATACTATACAGTAGTTACATGTGATATATACCAAGCTATACTATACAGTAGTTACATGTGATATATACCAAGTTATACTATACAGTAGTTACATGTGATATATACCAAGTTATACTATACAGTAGTTACATGTGATATATACCAAGTTATAATATACAGTAGTTACATGTGATATATACCAAGTTATAATATACAGTAGTTACATGTGATATATACCAAGTTATACTATACAGTAGTTACATGTGATATATACCAAGTTATAATATACAGTAGTTACATGTGATATATAGCTATACTATACAGTAGTTACATGTGATATATAGCTATACTATACAGTAGTTACATGTGATATATAGCTATACTATACAGTAGTTACATGTGATATATACCAAGCTATACTATACAGTAGTTACATGTGATATATACCAAGTTATACTATACAGTAGTTACATGTGATATATACCAAGTTATACTATACAGTAGTTACATGTGATATATACCAAGTTATAATATACAGTAGTTACATGTGATATATACCAAGTTATACTATACAGTAGTTACATGTGATATATACCAAGTTATAATATACAGTAGTTACATGTGATATATAGCTATACTATACAGTAGTTACATGTGATATATAGCTATACTATACAGTAGTTACATGTGATATATAGCTATACTATACAGTAGTTACATGTGATATATACCAAGCTATACTATACAGTAGTTACAAGTGATATATACCAAGTTATACTATACAGTAGTTACATGTGATATATACCAAGTTATACTATACAGTAGTTACATGTGATATATACCAAGTTATAATATACAGTAGTTACATGTGATATATACCAAGTTATACTATACAGTAGTTACATGTGATATATACCAAGTTATATTATACAGTAGTTACATGTGATATATAGCTACACTATACAGTAGTTACATGTGATATATACCAAGTTATAATATACAGTAGTTACATGTGATATATACCAAGTTATACTATACAGTAGTTACATGTGATATATAGCTATAATATACAGTAATTACATGTGATATATAGCTATACTATACAGTAGTTACATGTGATATATACCAAGTTATAATATACAGTAGTTACATGTGATATATACCAAGTTATACTATACAGTAGTTACATGTGATATATACCAAGTTATAATATACAGTAGTTACATGTGATATATACCAAGTTATACTATACAGTAGTTACATGTGATATATACCAAGTTATAATATACAGTAGTTACATGTGATATATACCAAGTTATAATATACAGTAGTTACATGTGATATATACCAAGTTATAATATACAGTAGTTACATGTGATATATACCAAGTTATAATATACAGTAGTTACATGTGATATATACCAAGTTATATTATACAGTAGTTACATGTGATATATAGCTATACTATACAGTAGCTACATGTGATATATACCAAGTTATAATATACAGTAGTTACATGTGATATATACCAAGTTATATTATACAGTAGTTACAGGTGATATATAGCTATAATATACAGTAGTTACATGTGATATATAGAGTTATACTATACAGTAGTTACATGTGATATATACCAAGTTATAATATACAGTAGTTACATGTGATATATACCAAGCTATACTATACAGTAGTTACATGTGATATATAGCTATACTATACAGTAGTTACATGTGATATATAGCTACACTATACAGTAGTTACATGTGATATATACCAAATTATACTATACAGTAGTTACATGTGATATATACCAAATTATACTATACAGTAGTTACATGTGATATATACCAAGTTATATTATACAGTAGTTACATGTGATATATACCAAGCTATACTATACAGTAGTTACATGTGATATATAGTTATACTATACAGTAGTTACATGTGATATATAGTTATACTATACAGTAGTTACATGTGATATATACCAAGTTATAATATACAGTAGTTACATGTGATATATAACTATACTATACAGTAGTTACATGTGATATATACCAAGTTATACTATACAGTAGTTACATGTGATATATACCAAGTTATATTATACAGTAGTTACATGTGATATATACCAAGTTATATTATACAGTAGTTACATGTGATATATAGCTATAATATACAGTAGTTACATGTGATATATACCAAGTTATATTATACAGTAGTTACATGTGATATATACCAAGTTATATTATACAGTAGTTACATGTGATATATAGCTATAATATACAGTAGTTACATGTGATATATAGCTATACTATACAGTAGTTACATGTGATATATACCAAGTTATACTATAATAGATACGTATAATATCCTATTACCAGTCGTCGCCAACATTAAACATCTGAAGCATCTTGGTAAAGCCATGCACATTGTGTGGGGTGACTCTCTGCAGGAAGTCTATATATTCTTCTGAATGGAACCTGCACATGTCGTAGGCATTGGCGTGATACGGTCTGTATACCTGCGGCAGATGTCATACTTGGGTGTAGTAAGAAAGCACAGCCAAGCGTTCAAGAACACCACAGCTAAACACTAGAGTCACCATACCTCCATGGATTTACACAAATCGTAATGAAACACTAGACTGTGTGTGAGAGATAGCCTGTGTGGTTTCATCGGGTGTCCTGCACCTGCCAAACCAATAAACATATAAATAACACAGTCTACAAACTTGATAGGCATAGCAATAAGTTTACCAGAATATATGTTGTTTGGGAACTGTATGGAGGAATTAATCTGTCCTAAATATATTACAGATGTATATGTTATGTAATATATAACAGAAGTAGATGCTATATAATATGCCACAGAAGTAGATGCTATATAATATGCCACAGAAGTAGATGCTATATAATATGCCACAGAAGAATACTTTATGTAATACATCAGAAAAGTAGATGTTATGTATTATACTACAGGAGTAGATGTTATGTAATATATCACAGGAGTAGATGTTATGTAATATATCACAGGAGTAGATGTTATGTAATATACCACAGGAGTAGATGTTATGTAATATATCACAGGAGTAGATGTTATGTAATATACCACAGGAGTAGATGTTATGTAATATACCACAGGAGTAGACGTTATGTAATATATCACAGGAGTAGATGTTATGTAATATACCACAGGAGTAGATGTTATGTAATATATCACAGGAGTACATGTTATGTAATATACCACAGGAGTAGGTGTTATGTAATATATCACAGGAGTACATGTTATGTAATATACCACAGGAGTAGATGTTATGTAATATATCACAGGAGTAGATGTTATGTAATATACCACAGGAGTAGATGTTATGTAATATATCACAGGAGTAGATGTTATGTAATATATCACAGGAGTAGATGTTATATAATATATCACAGGAGTAGATGTTATGTAATATACCACAGGAGTAGATGTTATGTAATATATCACAGGAGTAGATGTTATGTAATATATCACAGGAGTAGACGTTATGTAATATATCACAGGAGTAGATGTTATGTAATATATCACAGGAGTAGACGTTATGTAATATACCACAGGAGTAGATGTTATATAATATATCACAGGAGTAGACGTTATGTAATATATCACAGGAGTAGATGTTATGTAATATATCACAGGAGTAGATGTTATGTAATATACCACAGGAGTAGATGTTATGTAATATATCACAGGAGTAGATGTTATGTAATATATCACAGGAGTAGATGTTATGTAATATATCACAGGAGTAGATGTTATGTAATATACCACAGGAGTAGATGTTATGTAATATACCACAGGAGTAGACGTTATGTAATATATCACAGGAGTAGATGTTATGTAATATACCACAGGAGTAGATGTTATGTAATATATCACAGGAGTACATGTTATGTAATATACCACAGGAGTAGGTGTTATGTAATATATCACAGGAGTACATGTTATGTAATATACCACAGGAGTAGATGTTATGTAATATATCACAGGAGTAGATGTTATGTAATATACCACAGGAGTAGATGTTATGTAATATATCACAGGAGTAGATGTTATGTAATATATCACAGGAGTAGATGTTATATAATATATCACAGGAGTAGACGTTATGTAATATATCACAGGAGTAGATGTTATGTAATATATCACAGGAGTAGATGTTATGTAATATACCACAGGAGTAGATGTTATGTAATATATCACAGGAGTAGATGTTATGTAATATATCACAGGAGTAGATGTTATGTAATATATCACAGGAGTAGATGTTATGTAATATACCACAGGAGTAGATGTTATGTAATATACCACAGGAGTAGACGTTATGTAATATATCACAGGAGTAGATGTTATGTAATATATCACAGGAGTAAATGTTATGTAATATATCACAGGAGTAGATGTTATGTAATATACCACAGGAGTAGATGTTATGTAATATACCACAGGAGTAGATGTTATGTAATATATCACAGGAGTACATGTTATGTAATATACCACAGGAGTAGATGTTATGTAATATATCACAGGAGTAGGTGTTATGTAATATATCACAGGAGTACATGTTATGTAATATACCACAGGAGTAGATGTTATGTAATATACCACAGGAGTAGATGTTATGTAATATACCACAGGAGTAGATGTTATGTAATATACCACAGGAGTAGATGTTATGTAATATATCACAGGAGTAGACGTTATGTAATATACCACAGGAGTAGATGTTATGTAATATACCACAGGAGTAGATGTTATGTAATCTATTACAAGAAAATATGTTATGTATTATACTACAGGGATGTAGTTGAATTAAGAGAAAACAGTCAATCATGAATGCAAAGAAGACTAGTCATCTTAACAGGCTGGAGACAGATAGATGACTGCATAGATATCTCTTATCATCATCTTATCATCATCTTATCATCAACTTAATTGTGTTTGCTACATAATACAATTGTCTACAAGCCATAGATATACATGCTATGAAATGCCACTACGTAAGACACCATAAACATACATATGTTATATAATACTGGTAATATAATTGGAGCAGGTCGGTTTCATGGTGTCTAAGGATAATCAGGTTCTCTGGGTTCCCAAAGTGCTTTTTCGAACACCAGGTGTTCATGAGAACCGTTTAAAGGTACCTTTTTGTGTGCACCAGGTGTTGATTATGTCACCTGTTAATGTTTGTAATATTGTATGGATATTTATAATCTAAGTATTTATCGTGCAGGGGTTGCTTATATTGGGGCTTTTATCGCGGTTTCGATTGTTGGATTAACGCATGTTTGTATAGAGAGTTATTGTATGTTTTATTAAGGATATACAATGTATAAACGAAAGACATAAAATTATGATAGATAATCATTGATTAATTCAACAATTTATTCTAGTGCACATACAGACATTTCTGTTTCACTATTTATCTGTAAATATCAAGTGATTTGAGATTCGAGAGTGCACCAATAATTTGCTTTCAATTTACATAGAGTTGAACTTTTAAAATAGGTTTTATCCCAAGCTGACTTTATAATTTTCTTTAAATAGCTACTGACATCTAAAATGTTTGACATATATAGGATACTACGGAAATCGACAGCAAATCCCTCTAATAATAAATCCGTGGCATCATCTCGTTGACACATATACCGCGTGTATTGAGGAGATGTTTCATCATATAGTTCAGCCATATTCAGCATGTGTTGTGTGGCGCAGAAGACAATGGCTTGATAGGTGAATAGATTGATTGACTTGTTTGGTATTATCATGTTGTCTTTGACAACATTTTTGATAAGCGTGAGCAATAAAGACATTCAGATGTTTTTGATGTTGTTGAGGTCATATTGGTCTAAAATGAAAATAAAAATCTATTAGTAAATCATAATAAATATCAAAGCAAAGTGGTGATAATAATTAATATTTTCTAGCTATCATAATTATAAATAGTAAGAAATAATAAAGATAATTTATTATACTCTCAAATAAATTTGCATCTATCAATGGCAAAGACCACACAGCCTCGAGAGTCAACTAAATAGGTTCACCACAGCGCGAGATACCTTCAGTACAATTAATAATAAATAATTAAAACCCAATTGTTGTTTCTCTGACAAAAAGTCTTGAGAGTGAAGTGGCTAGGCTCTTCTTCAACTTCTCCACAGCACAAAAAATCGAGTTCTACAACAACTAGTGTAAAATAATTACTTAATAATTCTTACCTTATTGCTGATCGTCCTAGTAGTTGCGACAGATGTTGTTCCTTCAGTCACTGTTGCTGGAGTGGATGCTATCTATGAATATTCATAATTCTTAAAGTGATACAACCCCATTAAAAAGGGCTTTCAACCCTGATTTTAACGATGTTGTCAGTTCGGAGCATTGATGATACTATAAGGATTTATTTGGCATTTTTTATGGGGCTTAGTGGGGCTTAGCTGGAGTTGTATCCTCATTACACCTTTTAGCCAAAGGGGCAGGGCATAAATAGGTGAATTACAGTACATTCCGCTGGTGCCGTTCACCAGCCTAGACAGTCAACAAATAGTGGCCTTGTGATTGTGATGAGACTGAGTTATAAATAGATTAGCTCTCTCTCCCCTCTGAAGGCTATCGTCAGCAAACTCTACATAAAGGCCACAATTATTATGACATGACATGCTTGGTTTCTTCACCAATTTTAGATTTAGTACCGAGTTTCATACGCATTTTACTTGCAGCAGAGACATGTTAGGATTATAAAAATCTGCTGAGAATACCTAAAAAATTTCTCAAGCCATGTCAGCTAAAGTTTTTTGTTGAGTTTTCACATATGAACTTTCACATCAGCCAAAACTCTTCTTTTCAAATGATATGCTAGTAATTAGTAGTTACAATTACAAGTTTTTTTTTAATAAAGTTTATGGCGGCACATTTTTTGTTACAAATGGATGGCTGGCGGTTTTAGTCTAAATTTTTGCAATCAAAATTTTTAATGCTAAACCTTAAAACCTAGGGAGGGTTTATAGTAAGTTTGCTAGCCAGCATTGAAATGCAAGAGCCCCATGACGTGTTGAGCAATAAATGGAGTATCAACTTAAAATTCTTATTGACATCCTGTTAGAGAAACTTTGTATCAACTAACTGATGCTACTGTGGATTCCGCCATGATTCGAAACTGACGTTTCGAAAATTAACTGTTCGAAACTCTTAACCTGAACCCCCCAACCCCAAATCCCAAACCCCCGTCCCCAAAGAGTTTCGAAGTGTCCATTTTCGAAACGTCAGTTTCGAATGGTCCGTACCCCGCTACTGTGACATCCAATGATAACAGGGAACACCCAACCACAAATAGCTAATGTTTAGCTATTGACAAGCGTGGCCCGACAGTTGAGTGGTGCTTCTGTGACCTGCCTTTAACTTGTTTAACTTAATTTGTTCAAACTATGTTTTATTTTGCAAATATCAACAAATTGTTTTATACTGTATTACATATTATACAAAAACATTTGGACATCAAGTCAAAAATGCAGGCTTTAGCATTACTGTTTTTAATCATAGGAATATCAAAAAGTCTTATTAGCAAAGTTGAGTATTTTTTTTATTTGTATTTCAAAAGCAAATCATTCGAATAAGAACTATTAGTGTTCAAAATGATGAAAATTTGTCGATTATGAAATGCATGCAACTTTTGTCCCATTCTGTAAGAAAATTGTTGTTCATACTGGCATTTTTGGCCTACATGAAAGGCTAGAACTCAGGCGCAGCATCCCTTGCTGTTCCATAAAATAGGAAATGCAAGCATTTTTAAAACCATATTTTTGATGTAGCTAAAAACAAATGCTGACTTTGTAGACAGACAATTGAAATATTAATTTTTATCACAGAGTTGCCATTCATTCACTCCTGGTCTGTCGAAGTTCATTTGAAGAGTTGGTGCAATATCTCTGCTGCTCTTCCATAGTAGTATAAGTAGTGTAAGTAGTGTAAGTAGCGGGAACACAATACAGTTGTCAAGATTTCATAAACTAACTTTTTGATTGTAATGAAAACATGCCATCAAGTTGATATCATACATTCATTTACTGCTACCTCATAGGTATGTATGATTCCAGTTATAAATATATAAAGTTTGTGAACAATAGTCATAGGCTGACTTGATCAAAATCTAATAACCTACACTACAAACCACCAAGCGAAATGGTAGCTAGGCATTGATGACTCACCAATGGTCATATAGTTGCTTAGCTTAGTGTTTGCCAGCTACTGTAGCTTCACAATAAAACCATGGTTCGTGAAGCTGGTTGCGGTTTAAATGGGAGCAGACAACTGACACAATGATGCATCATTTTCAAGTAGCTCTCTAAGTCTGTGAGCTAATGGAAAATATCAACAATACACACCATTAGAAAAGTGTTAAAACACCTATTCAATGCTATTTTACACATTGATGTGATTGTATCACTTGAAATAGATGAAGTTGCATCTCTTGAGGCAATGAGAATGCTCGCGCGAGAATCCCCATGTAATATATAAAAAATTTCGCGGGACTAAAACATTTTTTTTCAAGCGAAAAACACATAATATATAAGAAACTTTGCATGACTAAGAAATTTTGTTTTGCGCGAAAAACATAATATATGAGAAATTTCGTGCGCCTAAAAACATCTTTTTTTTTAGGCAAAAAACACATGATTTATAGGAAATTTTGCGCTACTAAAAACTTTTTACCCGAAAATCATAATAACTAAGAAATTTTACGCAACTAAAAAATTTTTTCACGTGACAAACACTTTATAATATATAAGAAGTTTCACGCAACCAAAAAATTGTTTTTGCGCAAAAAACACATTATAATATATAAGAAATTTAGCGGGACTAAAACTTGTTTTTGCGCAAAAAACAAAGTATAGAGATTTTTGCCTGAGCATTCTCATTGGCTGTAGGGTTAGGTCAGTCGGTGTAACTTTTACTATTCAAGAGTCACTGCTTCTACACAGAAAACATTCACTCCAGCAACAGTGACTGAAAGAACAACATCTGCCGCAACTACTAGGACTATCAGCAATAAGGTAAGGATTGATAAATAATTATTTTACACTAATTGAAAAACTCAACTAGTTGTGCTGTGGAGAAGGTGTGCTCCTAGAGCCTACCCAGTTTGCTCTCAAACTGCAGTCTGCGATTGGTGTTGATAAAATTGTGATTTTATCAAAGAGACAATAAGTAGGCTTTAATTATTTATTATTAATTGTACGTAGGTAGTATAAGCGGTATGGAGAAGGTGTTTTCCAAGAATCTAATCGGTTTGTTTTTTCAAGACTGCAATTTGAGAGGCAACAATTAGGTTCTAATTATCTATTATTATTAACTGCAGGTAGTAGCGCGATGGAGGTGCCCTCCAAGAATCTAATTGATTTGCTCTCTCAAGTCCGCACAGTCTTTGCTGTTGATAGAATTGTGAATTTATCAAAAAAGGGCTACAATTAGATTCTAATTATTTATTATTATTAATTGTATGCATGTAGGTAGTAGCGATATGGTATTTTATTTGCAACAACTAAATTTCAACTATTTATAACTAAACAAAAAAGTAAGTAACTTTTGTTATTTTCTTTAGAATGGTTATCGAAATGAATGAAACTCAACCGATAATCGATGCGCCAGAGACTTGGGAATTTCCTTCTCAACCCACACCTCTTACACCTCCAATAACTGATGCTGAAAAACCATCTTTGAGAAAACCCTACCTTTCAACAGTCCCTTACGCTTCAAATGATCAAAACGCAGCAGCAGTAGAGACTGAAGGAACAACATCTACTACAGCAGCTACTAGGACTCCTGGAAATAATAAGGTAAGTATTATTAAAAAATTATTTTACTTTCTCGCTTTCTCTCTTTTTCTCCACCTCTCTTCCCTTCTCCACCCCTCCCTCCCACTCACTCTCCCTCCTCTTTCTCCTCTCTTTCTCAACAGACATGTCTTTGGTTAGCGTTGATAAAACTGGGATCTTATCTGAGAGATAATTATTAGACTCCAATTAGATTATGTAGATCAAACCACTGAGAGCAAATGGATCAACCATTACAATCGATTTTTGTACCTTGTAGACATGATGCCTCCTTCAAACTCCTGTTTGCTTCCAAATCTCAAAGACATCGCAGACGTTCCTTTCTCTGCTACTACCATTGCTACAACTACCGCTATCAACACCACGACCACCACCACTGCTGCATGAGAACAAAGCACAATGGAGTGAAAAGAAACAACCTATCGATCCTGTCAGCTAAAGACGCCATGAAGTGCTGAGCGATATGGCTACAAAGAAAGTAAAAGCTTGGAAACTCTTTCTCACAGTTGTCGGCGGGTGTGACAGCGATGATGATGATACCGACGACAGCAATGACGATGGCAGGGATTGGGAGGGAGAAACACGGACAACAATGCTGATGACTACGGACTGAACAAGGTCAATGTAGATCCTTACCCACTCTTATCACACTACTATCGCTATGAATATTTAGAGAGGTAACAACAAATACCTATCATAAAATATAAACGTTATATTTATGGTAACATCGTTCTCCTACTTCATTGACGTCTATGTATGCGTTTAGATGAGTGATGTATGCAGTTAGAGGAATAATGGATAATTAACGGCTCAAGTTCAAGGATCGGAGGATTGTGATTTTTTGCAGTGTATTTTGTTGTGTATACATGTTATATGTAATTTATGATTGAAAAGCTAGTATTAATAATAATGTTGATATTATCATTATTATTATTGTTATTATACAGCAATTATTCAGTAGGGCTCAAAGTAAGTGTCGGTATATAAGTGATGGTATATAAACAAGCACTAGCAATAAATGGAGGCTTCTCAACATTGCCAGTAAACAAATACGTAAATTGTACATAGTATAAGTAAGACATGAGTTTGAGCTAACAAGTTGGTAACTAAAAAAAGTATGTATCATTAATTGCTACAAGCACCAAGTGCAACTAGTAAACATCTAAAACCAACATGTTCTAGCAATAAATGTAAGCTTTCCAAGATAATTGGTAATCAAATACCTCTCTCAATTGTTGTTCAATAGCAGAGTTAGAAAGCAAGGTACTGTCTTATTTTCCACATCTACAAAATCAAAGCGATGTGTGGCAAAAAGGTTCTTATAACAACTTGCATTATTTCATTTATATACATTTACTCAAACTAGTACGCACATTGAAATTCACCAGCGGGTAAAATATCACCACCGTCAATGGTATGCTGTCTAAAGAGTGTCAACAGCTCATTTTTCATTTGTCAATTTGAATCGATTCTCCTATACTGGCTAAAATCGTAGGTCGCCGTTTGAATTTATGTATCACTTTTCTGTGTAGCATTCAAGCATCTTCTCCCCTCAACCATTTGTGAACTTTTTCCCCCTATCTCAGTTTCTCAGGTCTTGCAGTTAAGCCCGAGCTCTGCCTAAAAAAGTATGTTGCAGGCGATTGTAACACAGCTATTTTAATTCATCATCTCCCATCGTTTTGTTCCGGCATTTGTCTTAGGAAGCTGACGATGTGTTTTTTGTGGGGATCTACTGACAGTTGTGATTCCTTGACTGGTGAGTAAACTTCTAAATCGGCTGTAGTTATCTTTTGTTGATCTTACCGTACCTTTATTGGTTAGCGTATTTCGCAACTCTTTTTTTAAAGCCTAGTGCTAAACTACCCGCCCTTGAGTTTTATCTTGTCAGTATCCGGATCGTATTTCGCAGCATCTCTCAATCAACACAGCATTTTCACACCTATCGCTTGATCGCCTTTTCTAGCAGTCATGCCGAATACTTCCTTTTCAAACTCTTCCAATCGATGTGTCATTCTCACCGAATATTTATCACCATCATCGCTATCATCGTCAATATTTTTGATATCGCTCGGTTCCCAGCCTTAGGTGTCGAACAACCTCCTTTCCATAGGTTTTTTAAACATTATGGTAAAAGAGTCACAACCTTGTTATTGGTAATTGCGTTTCTAGCAAACGGTGATGACGGTGAGAGTTTGGGATTTTTAACGGAGCTCCAGCTCTCCAGTTGTTTGCGCTTTCCCCTAATCTTTCCCACATGGCTCAAATAGCTTTGTATGTTTTGATCATTTTCATTTAGGATTTCGTACTTCGACAATACGCTTTCCTTTGCCATTCCCAACAAAGCATTTCGGATTCTCTACAAATCTCTTACCATTATGTCTTCTGTCTTGTTGTAATACAAGGATGGCACAAATTTGTTTTCGACCGATGGTTTAGCATTGCTGATCTTTCCCTTCGTTTTAGCATACTGCTTTTCTGCTACAAGAACGTAATGTCTAGAAAATGACAACGGTTGAAGAGTGGTTTTTTTATTGACGATAAAACTGATGCAATCGGAGTAATTACAGCGTCTAAAAAACTGCCTCTACCAGTCCGCATTAAAATCTTTCATTTGTCAGCAATTCTTTGTTGTGTACTGATCAGTTTTTGTAACTCCTTCTTGAAGTGCTGCTACTCGATAAACTATTCCGAGTCCAAAAATAATTTTCTAATAAAATATTTTTGACAGTTTCTATCAGCGAGTGAAACATATCCGAGTAGGTCTTTTCGATTATGGCGCTTTTTCCTCTCTGTACATGCATGTACATACCTGTACACAAACTGTACATACCTGTACACATATCCATTTATGTTCACGTCATTTTCTGTTTATATAAAGATTTTCGGGAGCGGAAAAGTCATTTGTCGCACAAAAAATCCCTATAAATGGACATGGATATAAATGAACACATACAATTGCACTTCCACTTACAAACTGTACAACATATGCTGGAATAGACATAAACATAAACAGGAATAAACATAAACGGAAATGGACATGAATGGACATGGACATTCATGTACATGGGCATAAATGGAAATGTATATAAATGAACATGTATATAAATGAATTTGTCCATGTCCATTTCTGTTTATGTCTATTCCTGTCCATGTTGTACAGTTTGTATGTGCATGTACAAGATACAGTCGTAAATGCATGAACAGTTTGTACACGCTGCATCTACAAACTGTACATACATGTAGTTTTCTCCGCGAGAAAATCTAAAATTTTCGCGGGATCAATACCAATATTCAAACAAAAATCAAAACCGCAATACAAACCCTGGTATAAATAATCGCTGTGCTAAGAGAGGAAAATTCACGTGTCAAGGGTGGGAAACATGGTGTGCAATAAGATAACGTGTTAACAGGGGGTGTAAGTTGGAGGTTAGCTCTGGAGGGTAGCTCTAAATTAAATTACAAACAAAAAATATTTTTATTTTATACATCGTATATCCGTAATAAAACCTATACTTTAATAAAATATTTCTCTATACAAATACAGTGTTAATCCAACAATCAAAGCCGCGATACAAACCCCAGTATAAACAACCCCTGCGCAATAACTACACAGATAATTAATAATCATACAATATTACAAACACTGCATAACTGACATAATCAACACCTGGTGCCTCAAAAAGGTACCTTTAATGGTTCTCGTGGACACCTTGTGCTCAAAAAGGTACTTTGGAACCAGGAAAACCTGATTGTCCTTAGACACATAGACGAAGAGCTGCTCCCATTACACTACTAATACTGTTGTGTATGACACAATAGATATACATACGTTATATAATACAGTTACATACGCCGCTATAGATACAGATATGTTACAAATACAGTATACATGACACTATTATAGTGTAGATATCCGTATGTGATAAAATACAGTTATATATGACACAATAGATATAGTGATACAAGATTTCAGACTGATGTAGAAGTGAAAGATTTTCGAGATAAAAAGACTTGGACTGGTGAGAAAGAAGATGGAGTGAATAGACATAACGCAAGGATTAAACTTTCATACCATGTGACTTATTGTGAGTCAGTGAAAACTTCCGTTTCTGAAAACCTAGCGAATAGAGTTTCATAGTAACCAGCATCGTAATTACATCTATATTATGTGTACATCTATATTATGGGTACATCTATATTATGGGTACATCTATATTATGGGTACATCTATATTATGGGTATATCTATATTATGGGGACATCTATGTTATGGGTATATCTATATTATGGGTATATCTATATTATGGGTATATCTATATTATGGGTATATCTATATTATGGGTATATCTATATTATGGGTATATCTATATTATGGGTACATCTATATTATGGGTATATCTATATTATGGGTATATCTATATTATGGGTATGTCTATATTATGGGTATATCTATATTATGGGTACATCTATATTATGGGTATATCTATATTATGGGTATATCTATATTATGGGTATATCTATATTATGGGTATATCTATATTATAGGTATATCTATATTATGGGTACATCTATATTATGGGTATATCTATATTATGGGTATATCTATATTATGGGTATATCTATATTATGGGTACATCTATATTATGGGTACATCTATATTATGGGTACATCTATATTATGGGTATATCTATATTATGGGGACATCTATATTATGGGTACATCTATATTATGGGTATATCTATATTATGGGTATATCTATATTATGGGGACATCTATATTATGGGTACAACTATATTATGGGTATATCTATATTATGGGTATATCTATATTATGGGTATATCTATATTATGGGTATATCTATATTATGGGTATATCTATGTTATGGGTACATCTATATTATGGGTACATCTATATTATGGGTATATCTATATTATGGGTATATCTATATTATGGGTATATCTATGTTATGGGTACATCTATATTATGGGTACATCTATATTATGGGTATATCTATATTATGGGTATATCTATATTATGGGTATATCTATGTTATGGGTATATCTATATTATGGGTATATCTATATTATGGGTACATCTATATTATGGGTATATCTATGTTATGGGTATATCCATTACTAAATACTGAATACTGCTGCCACAAGCTGTCACACTCCTTTCTAATATCTAAGGGGAACAATTGACAAAACAACGTGTACTATCAGCTTACCGTAGTGGAAATTGCCTACATCGGGATCATAAAAGTAGGCGACTTTGCGAGACATCCTACACATGTATTGAGACCAGAGAAGTTGCTACAAATGAAAAGTATGGTGGGTAGTGAATGGTATCAACCAAACACAAAACATGTACTGCATACCAAGACAATCCCATAGCACTTGAGCCCAACTGAATAATATAAGATCAAGAGATTTAATTTAATATGTGCAGTGTGGGTAATGCGGTACGGGTAATGCGGTATATATCTAATATTGATGACATGATATGGGTGTTACAATTCAAATTTGGAGTTGCCCTCTCTCAAATACATTGTTTGTTCAACTAGAGCGGTGTAGAGAAAGTGGTGGCTTGCGAAACCATTGAGAGGTAAAAGGGGGCAATCGTGCACAATTGTTGTGATACAAAGTGATGACATAAACATCATAACCGTTCACGGTTTTCATATCCTTATAGTGCTCTCAGAGTCAACGTCAACCTTTCAAGGCAGTATTTGGAATTGCAGCGTTAGACGGGTTTGTCTTTTTGGCATCTTGATGGTAACGTAAGTTGCAACACATCACCCACACCACTTTGGTCTGAGCCATCTACTTTTATAAGGTAACAAAGTGGGACTATTTATTAAAATGGCTGCATAGTCAATATGGATCCCAAAATTGATTATTAAATTTTATTGTTGTTCTGGAGTGTTTCATTTGAATTACTGTATCCGTCGGTGTACACAAACAATTACTGTATCGGTCGGTGTACACAAACAATTACTGTATCGGTCGGTGTACACAAACAATTATAAGTTAATAAACATTTGTAAGCAACTTGCCACTGGATCAAACTACTATCATTTGTTTGCCATACACTTATTTTGCATTTGGCCACTAAAAGGTGGATTCTCCACTAACAGTGTTTTCAAATAATTTTCCCGGCATAGTATTTGCACCGACGAAGCTCTATAATTATTATTAATAGTTTCATCAAGTTTCGCTTGCTTCAGCTTCGCGTCTGCTTCAACTCAGCGTCTGTTTCAGCTCAGCATCTGCTTCAACTCAGCGTCTGCTTCAGCTCAGCGTCTGCTTCAGCTCAGCGTCTGCTTCAGCTCAGCATCTGATTCAGCTCAGCATCTGCTTCAACTCAGCATCTGCTTCAGCTCAGCGTCTGCTTCAGCTCAGCGTCTGCTTCAGCTCAGCCTCTCAGAAATACATTAAACTAAGCAGATAAAGTTGGACACATCTTTTCAAAGGCTGTAAAAGTTGCATTGTCACAATTATTTAATTTTTAGCAACCATCTTCCAAATCTATTTTGCTTAATAACCAATCCACCAAACCAATCCACCAAACCAATCCACCAAACCAATCCACCAAACCAATGCACCAAACCAATCCACCAAACCAATCCACCAAACATTAAAACTGAATGAATTACATATGAGATTGTATAGCATTATTGTATAGCATTATTGTATAGCATTATTGTATAACATTATTGTATAGCATTGTTGTATAGCATTATTGTATAGCATTATTGTATAGCATTGTTGTATAGCATTATTGTATAGCATTATTGTATAGCATTGTTGTATAGCATTATTGTATAGCATTATTGTATAGCATTGTTGTATAGCATTATTGTATAGCATTATTGTATAGCATTGTTGTATAGCATTATTGTATAGCATTATTGTATGATTGCAAACATCAAAACGAGCCAAAAATACTTGGCAGGAGTTATGTCCCAGAGGGTGGCGCTACTGATACAATCAAATGAATAATAATTTTTAATACGCAGTGCATTTCACCAATGCTCCATCAATTAGCCATGCACACAATGGGCTGTATATAGACTAGTCAAACCTATCACAGCTAGCAAGCATTTAAAATTTAATTATTTCATTATCTATGATATAAGCTAAAAAGGTCTGACTGTTTGTATTTTATATCTATGCCTATTTCCACTAGACTGAAAGAGTTGACAATTACTGCACAAACGGCTATTTGACCACTTGGTTGCAGACAATTACTGCAGAAACGGCTATTCGACCACTTGGTTGCAGACAATTACTGCAGAAACGGCTATTCGACCACTTGGTTGCAGACAACTACTGCACAAACGGCTATTTGACCACTTGGTTGCAGACAACTACTGCACAAACGGCTATTTGACCACTTGGTTGCAGACAATTACTGCACAAACGGCTATTCCACCACTTAGTTGCAGACAATTACTGCAGAAACGGCTATTTGACCACTTAGTTGCAGACAACTACTGCAGAAACGGCTATTCCACCACTTAGTTGCAGACAATTACTGCAGAAACGGCTATTCCACCACTTAGTTGCAGACAATTACTGCAGAAACGGCTATTTGACCACTTAGTTGCAGACAACTACTGCAGAAACGGCTATTCGACCACTTAATTGCAGACAACTACTGCAGAAACGGCTATTCCACCACTTAGTTGCAGACAATTACTGCAGAAACGGCTATTTGACCACTTAGTTGCAGACAACTACTGCAGAAACGGCTATTTGACCACTTAGTTACTTAGTTGCAAAGTCAAAGTCTCATTTCCACGTTTGCTTTTAAACCGGATGAATTCGATGATTTTTGTGTTTTGTTTTCAACAATGTATGGGAAAACCAATCACAAAAAATCACATTTGCCTACAAGCAGATGGTTGGAGTGTTGAATAAGTAATTACATGTCTGTCTGTTATGTCTCATTGTTTCTTTTAGCGCGCACAGATTACATCATTCTTTCATAACTTTTTTTGTTTTCGTCAGTTGTGTCTGAGATAGTTGACTGAAGCAGTTTATGTCAGTTGTGTCTGAGATAGTTGACTGAAGCAGTTTATGTCAGTTGTGTCTGAGATAGTTGACTGAAGCAGTTTTTGTCAGTTGTGTCTGAGATAGTTGACTGAAGCAGTTTATGTCAGTTGTGTCTGAGATAGTTGACTGAAGCAGTTTATGTCAGTTGTGTCTGAGATAGTTGACTGAAGCAGTTTATGTCAGTTGTGTCTGAGATAGTTGACTGAAGCAGTTTATACATTTATAACTGGTAAATTTCAACACAGAGATCAATGAATCATGTGTCAGCACGTAGTTTTAACATGTATTTAATCGATCGAGTGGGGGGAGGGTGAGGCAAAAGATAAATAGGTTAGGTAGAGGCGAGTCGAACTGAGATGTAGAATGAGGTGGGAAAGGGCAAGGTGGGGTAGAGTAGAAGGATAGAGCTGGGGATCAAACTGGGCAGGAACAGAGCAGGTGAGTATACTTGAATACTTCAGATATTAGTAAATCAACCAGGTGGCTTTGAAATTTCAACATTGCAAAACATTGACAGTTGGTAGTTGTACAGCTCTATTTGCATACATGTTCTAATAAATAAAGAAAACATAAAAAGGAAAAGAATCCCTTCTGACATGAAGCATTCTGGCGGCACTCTCTTTAAAACCAGAAATAAATAATGAGGTACGTAAATTTTGCACATTTGAGTAAAATCAACTAAGCACATGCATTTGCTGACAAGTGATTCATCTCCTAGAACTACATTTATTCAGTAAATAGTTAGTGTCATCAATCGAAATGGCAATCAAATATGCCTCCATAAATCTCAATGTGTCCTTTTCATTTTATATGTTTGGAGGATGGCTTGGTATTATGTTATTTAGAAGACAGTTTCTATAATATTTCATTCTCAATAAGTTTTTGCATCTCGCTTTTCCTTACATTTTACTGTAAACATACAAATAAAAATATGAAACTATACAGCTAACAACTGCCAATTTATGAATGACGTGAACGTCTGTATCAAGAAAGAGAAATTTCAATATACTAAAGCCGCTAAGGACATGCTGAGATGCAACTGATCAGGCTACTTTTTACGTCCTTCTACCAATCCACATTAGTTCCAATGTAAGCGAAGCATCTAGATCAAGAACTTGACGCTGTTGAAAGCAAAAGCTTTCAAGTTATGAGCCGTAGCACTTATACTATTTATTTATTATTTTTCGTTATTATTTCTTGTTTGTTGCTAATCAAGCGCGTCTCATTATTATTGAATATTAGACATGGTTCTAAACCAATCCAGAAGTTCTGTCACTAGGAAAATCACATGGATATTTTAAAATAAATAATAACGACAATATGATTAATCACATGTTTAATTAACAGAATAGTAATAAGAAAAGTTCAACATTGTCTGATTATTGACAGGTGTCATTAACATGCATTTGCTGCAAAATTTTAGAGAGAATAGTTGCTGAACAGCCAACTATTGCCCTAGAGACTTCCATCGACAACAGGCAGCATGGGTTTAGAAGAGGGCTTCCATCGACAACAGACAGCATGGGTTTAGAAGAGGGCTTCCATCGACAACAGGCAGCAGGGGTTTAGAAGAGGGCTTTCATGCACACCCCAACTTGTGACAGAACTATATGATCTTATGAGCTATGTCAGCAAAAAACCGAACAATGGATGCAGCTGTCTTGGACTTTCCGAGACCATAACTTGATCATTAAAAAAATAATAGCTAGCTCTTTTCATCTGGTCATAGTACGATGGACACAAAGCTTCTTACAGGCTAGGACCACGAAAGTTGTTATAGAGGAATAACATTCCAGGCCTCTACCAGTTATATCGGGAGTACCCCAGGGTATCGTCCTGGGTTCGTTACTCTTCCCAGTTTATATAACTTCTTAGACTCCTCAATAAGACAATTTGCAGATGTTGCTCTGGCTCACATGGTGGTGAACAGAACTGAATATCATAACTTTTAGCATAATGTAACTGAACAATCTGACAAGGTGGGCTGAGAAAAATGGGACGCAGCTCAATGTAGGTGAGTGCCAAATCATAGTTTTTAATAAAAATCAAAATGCCAAGGTCTGATACACGTTGGACAACGCAATGTCAACTCTAGTGGCAGAACTTAAATATCTAGGTGTCAACATAAGCAACAATTCTTACTGGGATTCTCCCATAGAGGGGCTCCCCGCGTATTTTTTTAAAGATGACGATTGCAGTTTCTTAAGTTTGACGTGACGATTCACCCTAATAGGGATCTAATTGTTAAGACTGAAGACATGAAGATTAGTGTTTATTGTTGACGATTTAGTTTATAGTTGCATTGAGTAGGATGTCTATAATTGACCATAATCAAGGGTCAGTGAGTTGAAAGCAGGTATTGGATTAATTTGTTTACAGATTACTTTCACTACAAGCACTATAGCATGATTACCCAGTAGCCAGAAAGAGTGTGCAGTTGTTTGATTGATACCATTGGCAGCCTAATGAAGTAAACGAATCTGAGTAGCTGATAACTGCTAATGTTCGAACCATCTATCAAAACTTAGGTTAATTTGGGGGTCAAGGCCAAAGTGGGTGCAGGCAATAGTGACTCTATGACAAATGATGCTATGGTGAATTTTATTATCACACTGGTATAAGTTTGATATTATTTATTAATTAGCCATAGAGTATGAACTATGTACAAACCGTATGAATGATTTTGAAATAGTCTGAACTGTTTTAAAATAGTCTAAACTATTTTGAAATAGTTGGCAAAGTTTGCAAAGCACATGGCTTTTCGAACCAAAAGCGATCGTCATCATTTTATTTATAGCCTCTATACAACTTTATGAACATAAACGTAGATCAAAAGATATGGAGTAAATTAATTAACTGTATAAAACTCTTGTTGAATATAATCTCTAAAATTATTTTTTACATTTATAATTAGGTTGTATTTATTATTTAAAACAAACAGCATTTACTAAATAAAAAAAAAATTATTTATTTAAAGAAAATTCAACTGTTCGGTGTTTATGAAAAAGACTATCAATTTTAAATAGACTGTAGATCTATGATCAATAGAGCGAACCAGCAAATCGGCTCGGATTTTCAAAGCCCATGAACGATTTCACAAAGCGTTCAGAAGTTTTGCAAAGGTTCAGACTATTTCAAATTCGTTCAAACGGTTTGGAAAGCGTTCAGACGTTTTAAAACGCAAAACACAAAGCGTTCTGAACCACCATACCTGTGCAGTGTTTTCTCAGGTGCCAGTATATTGACTGTAGATCTCAATAATTTGAGTTGATATCAGATTCGTCTTGTCTATTAGTAATACATTTATACGAAACTTTTCATTTTACACATTCACATGGAATTTCACTTAAAACACATTTACATGGAACTGCACATGGTATACATTTATATGCAGCTTGAATTATATTAATTTAACTAGTGTGCTCAACACAGGTCTACAACTATTTTAGCCAAGATTGCATTTTCATTCATACAGATGGTTAAACGAGCAGTGTCTCCAAACTGTTTTCTACAATTTACTATTCTCATCGGAGCTACTGACAGAGAATACAATTCAATCTATTAGTTACAAACCTGTCTCAAGTTTTATCTAAAAGCAAATTGAAGTTCATTGTATTTAACATCATTGAAACATGAGCACTCAAGCGATTTACGCCCCCCCCCCCCCCCCCCCCCCTTTGGCAAAATCCTAGAATGGCCCCTGATGATTGCAAACACTATACACATAGTAGGTTAATTGTAAGGGAATTGTCTCCACATAGCACCTGTTTACAGATCGTTTGTAGTTGCGTTTCTCTACAATATATATAATGATGACCACTGTGGCCTGGTGATGATGCTGTGACAACCACAATGAGCCATGTATGATTGGTAACACACTGGAATTGTATTAAAAATAATTGAAAACCTTTTTGTTGTAAATTATCTTCTTTAATTAATACAACAATTCCAGTAGTTTGTTACCAATCATCATACACAACATACATGGCTCACTCACTCAGTCACTGTGGTGACAACAGGAGTGAGTGACTGATGATCATGATTACTATGATTATTATTATCATGATTATTGCTGATGATGATAACAATAATTATTAATTAGTAATGATATGTATAAAATCCGAGGTTTATTGTTTGTCGTAACGTACTTAGTTGTATGATCGACTCCTCGAATCCTAGCTATATCACTGTAAGTAGTACTTTCCACGGTCCTGCGTCGGCGTGGATAAATGTCATAGAGTTGTCTCGGCTGTTAGTAGGTTCGGTCTCCACGGTTAGCTATCAGTGGTGTATATGTTGATCTACAATAACAGCTTGGGGTTAGTTCCATGTATTTGTAGTAGAACGGAATATCATCGCTCGAATCTACTTCATTCTCTCTCCATTCACCCTCCCACGAATGTTGAGGTTAGGTTGGGTAGTGAGTGTCTTTTAAGTTGATTACATGTTGATCGGTTCCATTTACTATTGAATTTTAGAGTAGATTCTTAATCTGTGTTTCTATTAAGTAATTAGTTGACTGGCCAGTTGCTAGCTCTGGACTGAACTGAATTGATGTGATAGCATATCTCGTTGATATACATCACTAGGCAATTTGGAGTTATTTACTCAATTAAGCTATAAAAGAAAGAGTGGACAACTTTTATTAAGTTGGCACACATTTAAATGAATAGAAGTATTGAGAGTTGTCATCTCTACAATAATTTGAACTCGGCAATTTCACAAAAGCTACAGGGAAATAAAAACGAAATCTTTTGAACACATCAGTAACAAAGAAACAAAGAATTATAATAATAATTATTATTATCCACTAAACCTAAGGAATTACCAACAACAACAACTGTAATAAATAAATAATAATACTTAACATAAGATCATCATTATGATTTTTATGTTCAACAACAACAGCATAAGATAATAAATAATAATATAATTTAATAAATAATAATAATAATTATTTATTATTATTATAATAATAATAACCAATACAAATTATTATAGTGGTAATTTTGACCACACAATCAAAATCTGTATATATATAAGAAATTCTTGCAACTGACATATTACTGTAACTATGTAGGTAAAGCAGAATAATAAGAGTAATAATATTATTAATTAATAATGCGGTAATGGCAAAAATTACAACCTATCTATTTTTAATGATTCACATTGAAAATGTGCAAAGAAGAAAATGAGCTGAGAACAAAATGTGCAAAGAACAAAATGTGCAAAGAACAAAATGAGCAAAGACAAAAATGAGCAAAGAAGAAACCGCGCCACAAATGTATATCATTGCACATCACGCAAACAGTAACTGTGTGACTACCTCTAAAACCAAGCAGCAGTAGGTTATTGACTGTGCAGAATGCATTTTTGAAGTCGAAAGTGCAGAAAAATCAACAGTGCAGAAAACGTTCCAAAATTTTTTTACCTAAAAAACTGATGAAAAAGCACTACCCATGGGTTATTGACTGTGCAGAATGCATTTTTGAAGTCGAAAGTGCAGAAAAATCAGCAGTGCAGAAAATGTTCAAAAAAATTTTTTACATAAAAAACTGATGAAAAAGCACTACCCATGGATTATTGACTGTGCAGAATGCATTTTTGAAGTCGAAAGTGCAGAAAAATCAACAGTACAGAAAATGCAGAAAACGTTCCAAAATTTATTTTATCTAAAAAGTTGATTTAATGTAAAAGCAGTACCAATGGGTTATTAACTGGGTAGAACACATTTTTAAAGTCGAAAGTGCAGAAAAATCAACAACGCAGAAAATTAAGAAAGCATTCCAAAATTTATTTTACCTAAAAATTGATGAAATATCACTACCAATGGGTTATTGACTAAGTAGAACACATTTTTGAAGTCGAAAGTGCAGAAAAATGAACAATGCAGAAAATGCAAAATTTGTCCAATTAGAGCCATTCATGTGTAATCATGTGATTATATTGAGGATAAGATCCATGGTATAAACTTCAAAATATACAAGTGAACTCGTATGAGAGCTATTGAATGCATCTCAAAAAATATCACAAAAATTATGGGTTAGGTTATGATTGAGGCATAACTGTGTACCCCAAAAAATATCACATCTTTTACTTGAGATCTGCTTTTAATACACTACTCTTAGCTATTAGGAGAGCTGTAATTGGACAATCACATTTACTGTTCATTGGGGTTGCTGACTTAATCACAGCTTGCTATCCAGTACAGTTTCCCAAGTCAAGTGAGCATGTCTTGTTCAGTTTGCTCTACTGATTCTGCTGGCGATTGGGTGAACTGTTTTCGTTGCTTGTGCTGGATTCACTCCAAGTGTTTGGCGAAGCCAAAGTTTTATGGCTTGTTTAAAAGAGAGGATATTTATTTTTTGTGCCCTTCTTGCAGCCATGTGAATGATGAGTTTGATTTCGTAGAATCCTTCAACCGGTAAGATGAATATTTATACTCAACAGGTAATTCAATGCCTGGGGAAAAGATTATTAATTCACCGCAGGTTCACTATTTCAATTCTCTTTTATTTGGTCATATTCAAACTATTCCTCAGTGTTTTGGTGAAATACTTCAATATAAGTAGAGATGGCAAACTTTATGCTTATACAATTTGCTTGTTTTTGTATTTTGGAGCATTGATTTATAGTATGTTAAATACCAATTGTATTGCTCCACGTAATACATGATATGTTTATATTATTTTTGCCATCATACACCAAGTTTAGTTTTTCCAAAATTCAAGTAAATATACATTTAATAACCCATTGGTAGTGCTTTTACATTAAATCAACTTTTTAGATAAAACAAATTTTGGAACGTTTCCTGCGTTGTTCATTTTTCTGCAATTTTGACTTTAAAAATGTGTTCTACCCAGTTAATAACCCATTGGTAGTGCTTTTACATCAATTTTTTAGATGAAATAAATTTTGGAACGTTTTCTGCATTTTCTGCATTGTTCATTTTTCTGCACTTTCGACTTCAAAAATGTGTTCTACTTAGTCAATAACCCATTGGTAGTGATATTTCATCAATTTTTAGGTAAAATAAATTTTGGAATGCTTTCTTAATTTTCTGCGTTGTTGATTTTTCTGCACTTTCGACTTTAAAAATGTGTTCTACCCAGTTAATAACCCATTGGTAGTGCTTTTACATCAATTTTTTAGATGAAATAAATTTTGGAACGTTTTCTGCATTTTCTGCATTGTTCATTTTTCTGCACTTTCGACTTCAAAAATGTGTTCTACTTAGTCAATAACCCATTGGTAGTGATATTTCATCAATTTTTAGGTAAAATAAATTTTGGAATGCTTTCTTAATTTTCTGCGTTGTTGATTTTTCTGCACTTTCGACTTTAAAAATGTGTTCTACCCAGTTAATAACCCATTGGTAGTGCTTTTACATTAAATCAACTTTTTAGATAAAATAAATTTTGGAACGTTTTCTGCACTGTTGATTTTTCTGCACTTTCGACTTCAAAAATGCATTCTGCACAGTCAATAACCCATGGGTAGTGCTTTTTCATCAGTTTTTTAGGTAAAAAAAATTTTGGAACGTTTTCTGCACTGTTGATTTTTCTGCACTTTCGACTTCAAAAATGCATTCTGCACAGTCAATAACCTACTGCTGCTTGGTTTTAGAGGTAGTCACACGGTTACTGTTTTCGCGATCTGCGATGATATACATTTGTGGCGCGTTTTCTTCTTTGCTCATTTTGTTCTTTGCACATTTTGTTCTCATCTCATTTTCTTCTTTGCACATTTTCAATGGAACCCTTTTTAATTTATTCCCCTACTACGCGGGTACCAAGTCGTCTCGGCCCAATGCTAGTTTCGACCCGATATCTCACTCGCCACAACAACCATTTCGACCTATACCCAAAATATGATCTGTAGGAATGATCTTTGGAATGATTTCGGTTTGCGCTCATATGAATGAATTAGTTGCCTTTGCTTGACGAAACAAATTCTTACTTTTTTGGAGTTGTCCTACTTCTAAAAGAGAACAAATTTTACTTGCCTCTTAGTATATTATAGTGATGTCTCCACAGTACCAATGCCTCTGTATATATCAAATGGTAACCATAACCAATGGTTTTGTATACATCAATTGGTGGTTTTCAGTAGTTAACTACTAAAAATAGCTGCAATTTTAAGCAATCCGAATACTCCGAAAATTATTTTCAACTAACAAGGTAGACGGTCCAATGCGATGGTTTGCAAACGTTATGCAGCACAAATATATGGCCAATAAATTTATTTGTTAACAATTGATGCTCTACATAAAAAAGTGTAGTTGCAAGCTGATTCTAACACCCAATGCTGTCAATGTATATGAGTAGCAAGCAAGTTTGAAATTTTTGTTTACCTACAGATCATTTCAATTTTAGCACATCATTTGATTGTCAAATACCGGTTAAACCCACACGACACAGTAAAAATGTCTAGTAACGCAAGTAATGTAAAACAGCTGCACTGAAATCTAACTAAAAAAGTGATGGCCAAATTTGAAAAAATACCGATGAAAACAATAGAACTGAAGTACTGAAAAATATCAATACCAGCACAGGAAATCATCGGTAACATATCTCTGAGTATATTGAAAATCATTGGTAGCTTAAAAGAATGCTGCTGATGACTCTTACAGAAAAAATAAATTGAGGTACATCAGTTGGTAAATGTTTGAAGACTCTGTAACCATCTTGTTTTATCAACTGTTGCAAAATCATTGGCACAGACATTCGTATTATTTAACGATCACACAGAGATGTGTATTATTTAATGATCACACAGAGATGTGTATTCATAATAACTGATTACATAGACAGGCAAAATGTTTAACAAATACATAGAAAGTGCAGTGAGTAAAAATGGATAAAATAGAGAACAAGTGCACGAATCTACAGGATTAACAATCCTCAAATGAGTCAGCGTTTAACTTCAAGCGCTGACAGATGATGCCAGTCTTAACAAAGCCTCAGGCCATACACCATCAATCACTGTCCTCGTCTAGCCTAGGAACCTTGACATTTCGTCTGTTTACAGTACGTGCTTTCTGCTCCGTCTCCTCACTGAATGTCAAACAGATAGCATAGTATGGAGTAGTACGACATTACACAATAAAGTGCAACATTTTCTTTCACCTATACATATAAACGTGAAAAACATCTGCCTGCCTGTGTCCATGTCATTATACGCTTAGGGAAGCACTCTACACCTACTTCACTCTACATCTACCTCACTCTACACCTACCCCACTCTACACCTACCTCACTCTACATCTACCCCACTCTATACCTACCTCACTCTATACCTACCTCACTCTACACCTACCTCACTCTACATCTACCTCACTCTATACCTACCTCACTCTATACCTACCCCACTCTACACCTACCTCACTCTACATCTACCTCACTCTACATCTACTTCACTCTACATCTACCCCACTCTACATCTACCTCACTCTATACCTACCTCACTCTATACCTACCCCACTCGACATCTACCTCACTCTACATCTACCTCACTCTACATCTACCTCACTCTACATCTACCTCACTTTACATCTACCTCACTCTACATCTACCTCACTCTACATCTACCCCACTCTACATCTACCTCACTCTACATCTACCCCACTCTACATCTACCTCACTATACACCTACCTCACTCTATATCTACCTCACTCTATATCTACCTCACTCTACACCTACCTCACTCTATACCTACCTCACTCTACACCTACCTCACTCTACATCTACCTCACTCTACACCTACCTCACTCTATATCTACCTCACTCTATATCTACCTCACTCTACACCTACCTCACTCTACACCTACCCCACTCTACACCTACCTCACTCTACACCTACCTCACTCTATACCTACCTCACTCTACACCTACCCCACTCTACATCTACCTCACTCTACACCTACCTCACTCTACATCTACCTCACTCTACACCTACCTCACTCTATATCTACCTCACTCTATATCTACCTCACTCTACACCTACCTCACTCTACACCTACCTCACTCTACATCTACCTCACTCTACACCTACCTCACTCTACATCTACCCCACTCTATATCTACCTCACTCTACATCTACCTCACTCTATACCTACCCCACTCTATACCTACCCCACTCTACACCTACCTCACTCTATACCTACCTCACTCTATACCTACCTCACTCTATATCTACCTCACTCTATATCTACCTCACTCTACACCTACCTCACTCTACACCTACCCCACTCTACACCTACCTCACTCTACACCTACCTCACTCTATACCTACCTCACTCTACACCTACCCCACTCTACATCTACCTCACTCTACACCTACCTCACTCTACATCTACCTCACTCTACACCTACCTCACTCTATATCTACCTCACTCTATATCTACCTCACTCTACACCTACCTCACTCTACACCTACCTCACTCTACATCTACCTCACTCTACATCTACCCCACTCTATATCTACCTCACTCTACATCTACCTCACTCTATACCTACCCCACTCTATACCTACCCCACTCTACACCTACCTCACTCTATACCTACCTCACTCTACATCTACCTCACTCTACACCTACCTCACTCTACATCTACCTCACTCTACACCTACCTCACTCTACATCTACCCCACTCTATATCTACCTCACTCTACATCTACCTCACTCTATACCTACCCCACTCTATACCTACCCCACTCTACACCTACCTCACTCTATACCTACCTCACTCTACATCTACCTCACTCTACACCTACCTCACTCTATACCTACTTCACTCTATACCTACCCCACTCTACATCTACCCCACTCTATACCTACCTCACTCTACACCTACCCCACTCTACATCTACCTCACTCTATACCTACCCCACTCTACACCTACCTCACTCTACACCTACCTCACTCTACATCTACCTCACTCTATACCTACCTCACTCTACACCTACCCCACTCTACATCTACCTCACTCTATACCTACCTCACTCTACATCTACCCCACTCTATACCTACCTCACTCTACACCTACCCCACTCTACATCTACCTCACTCTATACCTACCCCACTCTACACCTACCTCACTCTACACCTACCTCACTCTACATCTACCTCACTCTATACCTACCTCACTCTACACCTACCCCACTCTACACCTACCTCACTCTATACCTACCTCACTCTACATCTACCCCACTCTATACCTACCTCACTCTACACCTACCCCACTCTACATCTACCTCACTCTATACCTACCCCACTCTACACCTACCTCACTCTACACCTACCTCACTCTACACCTACCTCACTCTACACCTACCCCACTCTACATCTACCTCACTCTATACCTACCCCACTCTACACCTACCTCACTCTACACCTACCTCACTCTACATCTACCTCACTCTATACCTACCTCACTCTACACCTACCCCACTCTACATCTACCTCACTCTATACCTACCCCACTCTACATCTACCTCACTCTATACCTACCTCACTCTATACCTACCTCACTCTATACCTACCTCACTCCATACCTACCCCACTCTACATCTACCTCACTCTACACCTACCTCACTCTACACCTACTCCACTCTACACCTACTCCACTCTATGTCGCAAGGCTTGGCCGTAAATGAGAAGTAGTGCCAAGCTAGAGTTGAAGTGGGATGGAAGCCGAGCAACAGGTGTATTAGATTATGACAGATACTACTGCTTATCATAAATGCAGCTGGTGTTGTTTTCCAGTCACTTAAATTTGGTTTTAAATAATTGAGAAATGGTTCAATATTGGGTTGTTAAAAGTGATGTCATCGATTTCGGGCTGAATTAAACGTAATTTATCTATTTCAAGTGATTTTCACTCAAATCTTTTTTCCAGAGTTATGCTCTCGTTAATTCCATCTATAGTATAAGTGCAATAGATGCTGACTTGTACGCAATTTTTTTCCGAGATACGCAACAGCTTAAATAAGGCTATAAAGCAGAGTTGCAAAAATTTGGCTTGTTTGGATAGAAGGCATCCAATTAACAGTCATTGTGCACACACTGTCAAGAGCGCGAAAATTTATGTTTGCAATTGCTTTCAGATTTTTTGGAGGCATTTTAGAAAATCAGCGTTTTATTTTTATTATTGATGGGTTTGCTATTATGAGCACACAGGCATTCACGTGATAAATTACATGGCCAATATATCAAAAACTTGAGCACTATTACAGTTGAAAAAATTATCTTTGAATCAAAAGATATCAAAAGATTCAAATTATCATTAATTCGAATTTAATTGTGGAGAAAAAAATGCCAGATTTTCATTGTTGGCATTGTGGTGTTATAATCAACAACAATAATTTTCCAATCTGAATTACACGTTATTTGACTGAAAAAAAACTTAGAAATATAGGTTGCAAATAAATAACGTTTTTCAAACACAATAAAAAAAATTATGATTATTTTTATTATTTTGGTCGAGATTACAACAATTCAGCACTGTCTGATACTAAAGTAAAGACAACTCAGACTTGGGGAATTGCGTGTCAACCGGGTGATATATCACGGTTAAAGGGGTCAGACGAAACCCCTACCCTACGCTGCACCATACCGCCGAAACCCCTACCCTACGCTTCACCATACCGCCAAAACCCCTACCCTACGCTGCACCATACCGCCGAAACCCCTACCCTACGCTGCACCATACCGCCGAAACCCCCTACTTCTAGTCGAAAACTCGTACTAAAAGTGAATTTTAAAGTTGTAAGTATCTCATAAACCAAAGTTAAAAAAATTGTTTTTAGATCAAATAATATCATCAAATTTAAATTATCGCAATTTACAATTTATTTGTGACGGAAAAAATACCAGCTTTGCATTTCCGGAGTTGTTGTTTTAAATCAATAACAACAATAATTTTCAAATCTGAATCACAAACTTTTTTACTAGAAAGACATATTGCACATAATAGAACGTAGGTCAATGACAAAATTAAAAAAAAATAAAAAAAAATAATAATAAATAAAATTAATAAAGATTATTTTTAGTATGTTGGTTATGACTATTCAGCACTATTTGAAGCTAAGAAAAGACAACTGCTCTCAAGGTAGGGATTTTGATTGGAGGCGGGGTCTGGCATAGGGTATATGTAGGGGGTTTCGATTGGAGGTAGCGTATGGCGTAGGGTATATGTAGGGGGTTTCGATTGGAGGTGGCGTATGGCGTAGGGTATATGTAGGGGGTTTCGATTGGAGGTAGCGTATGGCATAGGGTATATGTAGGGGGTTTCGATTGGAGGTAGCGTATGGCGTAGGGTATGTGTAGGGGGTTTCGATTGGAGGTAGCGTATGGCGTAGGGTATATGTAGGGGGTTTCGATTGGAGGTGGCGTATGGCGTAGGGTATATGTAGGGGGTGTCGATTGGAGGTAGCGTATGGCGTAGGGTATGTGTAGGGGGTTTCGATTGGAGGTAGCGTATGGCATAGGGTATATGTAGGGGGTTTCGATTGGAGGTAGCATATGGCGTAGGGTATGTGTAGGGGGTTTCGATTGGAGGTAGCGTATGGCGTAGGGTATATGTAGGGGGTTTCGATTGGAGGTGGCGTATGGCGTAGGGTATATGTAGGGGGTTTCGATTGGAGGTAGCGTATGGCATAGGGTATATGTAGGGGGTTTCGATTGGAGGTAGCATATGGCGTAGGGTATGTGTAGGGGGTTTCGATTGGAGGTAGCGTATGGCGTAGGGTATATGTAGGGGGTTTCGATTGGAGGTGGCGTATGGCGTAGGGTATATGTAGGGGGTTTCGATTGGAGGTAGCGTATGGCGTAGGGTATGTGTAGGGGGTTTCGATTGGAGGTAGCGTATGGCGTAGGGTATGTGTAGGGGATTTCGATTGGAGGTGGGGTATGGCGTAGGGTATGTGTAGGGGGTTTCGATTGGAGGTAGCGTATGGCGTAGGGTATGTGTAGGAGGTTTCGTCTTACCCATTTTAAAACATTACTTGCACAACTTGTTCTTTGGAATTATCTTCTCTTTAGTGTCGAAGAGCTAAATAGTCACAACCATATTACTAAAAATAATCATAAACTAACTCTATTTTTTTTTTACTGCATTCGAAAACAGTTGTCTATTTAACATTCTGTTGCGTTATCCATTTTTGTGAATTAGTTTGTAATTGAAAGATTTCGAGAATCATTGGTGTTCATTACCGCAACGACACCGGAAACATGAAATTTGGCGCTTTCCTTTCTTCACTAACTGTCTAAACATTTTGATAATAGTTAATTTAAAAATCATTCACCTTACGGAGAACTTTCTAGTTTTTGAGATATTGGCCATGTAACACATCACATGGATGCCAGTGTGTATACAATGGCGGATTTACCAGTGATAAATTAAAATGTTTATTCAGCCAAAACACCTTCAAACAATTGCAACCCCATTATTCCTTCTCTACAAAGTCTCTGGGCAGTGACTATTCTATGCAAACAAGCCAATTTGTTGTGATTTGACTTACTGAGTTTACATATATACAAATATCTAAAAAACAAACCTGAGTGGACTAAAACACTTTAGTTCTTCATATGAAAACTTCACTATAAATGATCTATAGCATGATGCAATAGACTGCTTTGGGGCTTTGGGAAGTTTAGTTGCAATGAGTTGCTATGAGACTGTTATAGGCAAGTTTAGTTGCAATGAGTTGTTATGAGACTGTTATAGGCAAGTTTAGCTGCAATGAGTTGTTATGAGACTGTTATAAGCAAGTTTAGCTGCAATGAGTTGTTATGAGACTGTTATAAGCAAGTTTAGCTGCAATGAGTTGTTATGAGACTGTTATAAGCAAGTTTAGCTGCAATGAGTTGCTATGAGACTGTTATAGGCAAGTTTAGCTGCAATGAGTTGTTATGAGACTGTTATAGGCAAGTTTAGTTGCAATGAGTTATGAGACTGTTATAGGCAAGTTTAGCTGCAATGAGTTGCTATGAGACTGTTATAGGCAAGTTTAGTTGCAATGAGTTGTTATGAGACTGTTATAAGCAAGTTTAGTTGCAATGAGTTGTTATGAGATTGTTATAAGCAAGTTTAGCTGCAATGAGTTGTTATGAAACTGTTATAGGCAAGTTTAGCTGCAATGAGTTGTTATGAGACTGTTATAAGCAAGTTTAGCTGCAATGAGTTGTTATGAGACTGTTATAAGCAAGTTTAGCTGCAATGAGTTGTTATGAGACTGTTATAAGCAAGTTTAGTTGCAATGAGTTGTTATGAGACTGTTATAAGCAAGTTTAGTTGCAGTGAGTTGTTATGAGACTGTTATAAGCAAGTTTAGCTGCAATGAGTTGTTATGAGATTGTTATAAGCAAGTTTAGTTGCAATGAGTTGTCATGGGACTGTTATAAGCAAGTTTAGTTGCAATGAGTTGTTAGGAGACTGTTATAAGCAAGTTTAGCTGCAATGAGTTGTTATGAGACTGTTATAAGCAAGTTTAGCTGCAATGAGTTGCTATGAGACTGTTATAGGCAAGTTTAGTTGCAATGAGTTGTTATGAGACTGTTATAAGCAAGTTTAGCTGCAATGAGTTGTTATGAGACTGTTATAAGCAAGTTTAGCTGCAATGAGTTGTTATGAGACTGTTATAAGCAAGTTTAGCTGCAATGAGTTGTTATGAGACTGTTATAGGCAAGTTTAGCTGCAATGAGTGGTCATGAGACTGTTATAAGCAAGTTTAGCTGCAATGAGTTGTTATGAGACTGTTATAAGCAAGTTTAGCTGCAATGAGTTGTTATGAGACTGTTATAGGCAAGTTTAGCTGCAATGAGTGGTCATGAGACTGTTATAAGCAAGTTTAGCTGCAATGAGTTGTTATGAGACTGTTATAAGCAAGTTTAGCTGCAATGAGTTGTTATGAGACTGTTATAGGCAAGTTTAGTTGCAATGAGTTGTCATGAGACTGTTATAAGCAAGTTTAGCTGCAATGAGTTGTTATGAGACTGTTATAAGCAAGTTTAGCTGCAATGAGTTGTTATGAGACTGTTATAAGCAAGTTTAGTTGCAATGAGTTGTCATGAGACTGTTATAAGCAAGTTTAGCTGCAATGAGTTGTTATGAGACTGTTATAAGCAAGTTTAGCTGCAATGAGTTGTTATGAGACTGTTATAAGCAAGTTTAGCTGCAATGAGTTGTTATGAGACTGTTATAAGCAAGTTTAGCTGCAATGAGTTGTTATGAGACTGTTATAAGCAAGTTTAGTTGCAATGAGTTGTCATGAGACTGTTATAAGCAAGTTTAGCTGCAATGAGTTGTTATGAGACTGTTATAAGCAAGTTTAGCTGCAATGAGTTGTTATGAGACTGTTATAAGCAAGTTTAGCTGCAATGAGTTGCTATGAGACTGTTATAGGCAAGTTTAGTTGCAATGAGTTGTTATGAGACTGTTATAAGCAAGTTTAGCTGCAATGAGTTGTTATGAGACTGTTATAAGCAAGTTTAGCTGCAATGAGTTGTTATGAGACTGTTATAAGCAAGTTTAGCTGCAATGAGTTGTTATGAGACTGTTATAAGCAAGTTTAGCTGCAATGAGTTGTTATGAGACTGTTATAAGCAAGTTTAGCTGCAATGAGTTGTTATGAGACTGTTATAAGCAAGTTTAGCTGCAATGAGTTGTTATGAGACTGTTATAGGCAAGTTTAGTTGCAATGAGTTGTTATGAGAGTGTTATAAGCAAGTTTAGTTGCAATGAGTTGTTATGAGACTGTTATAGGCAAGTTTAGTTGCAATGAGTTGTTATGAGACTGTTATAAGCAAGTTTAGTTGCAATGAGTTGTTATGAGACTGTTATAAGCAAGTTTAGCTGCAATGAGTTGTTATGAGACTGTTATAAGCAAGTTTAGCTGCAATGAGTTGTTATGAGACTGTTATAAGCAAGTTTAGTTGCAATGAGTTGTTATGAGACTGTTATAAGCAAGTTTAGCTGCAATGAGTTGTTATGAGACAGTTATAAGCAAGTTTAGCTGCAATGAGTTGTTATGAGACTGTTATAAGCAAGTTTAGCTGCAATGAGTTGTTATGAGACTGTTATAAGCAAGTTTAGTTGCAATGAGTTGTTATGAGAGTGTTATAAGCAAGTTTAGTTGCAATGAGTTGTTATGAGACTGTTATAGGCAAGTTTAGTTGCAATGAGTTGTTATGAGACTGTTATAAGCAAGTTTAGCTGCAATGAGTTGTTATGAGACTGTTATAAGCAAGTTTAGCTGCAATGAGTTGTTATGAGACTGTTATAAGCAAGTTTAGCTGCAATGAGTTGTTATGAGACTGTTATAAGCAAGTTTAGTTGCAATGAGTTGTTATGAGACTGTTATAAGCAAGTTTAGCTGCAATGAGTTGTTATGAGACTGTTATAAGCAAGTTTAGCTGCAATGAGTTGTTATGAGACTGTTATAAGCAAGTTTAGCTGCAATGAGTTGTTATGAGACTGTTATAAGCAAGTTTAGCTGCAATGAGTTGTTATGAGACTGTTATAAGCAAGTTTAGCTGCAATGAGTTGTTATGAGACTGTTATAAGCAAGTTTAGCTGCAATGAGTTGTTATGAGACTGTTATAAGCAAGTTTAGCTGCAATGAGTTGTTATGAGACTGTTATAAGCAAGTTTAGCTGCAATGAGTTGTTATGAGACTGTTATAAGCAAGTTTAGCTGCAATGAGTTGTTATGAGACTGTTATAGGCAAGTTTAGCTGCAATGAGTTGTTATGAGACTGTTATAGGCAAGTTTAGCTGCAATGAGTTGTTATGAGACTGTTATAAGCAAGTTTAGCTGCAATGAGTTGTTATGAGACTGTTATAGGCAAGTTTAGTTGCAATGAGTTGTTATGAGACTGTTATAGGCAAGTTTAGTTGCAATGAGTTGTTATGAGAGTGTTATAAGCAAGTTTAGTTGCAATGAGTTGTTATGAGACTGTTATAGGCAAGTTTAGTTGCAATGAGTTGTTATGAGACTGTTATAAGCAAGTTTAGCTGCAATGAGTGGTTATGAGACTGTTATAAGCAAGTTTAGCTGCAATGAGTTGTTATGAGACTGTTATAAGCAAGTTTAGCTGCAATGAGTTGTTATGAGACTGTTATAAGCAAGTTTAGCTGCAATGAGTTGTTATGAGACTGTTATAAGCAAGTTTAGCTGCAATGAGTTGTTATGAGACTGTTATAAGCAAGTTTAGCTGCAATGAGTTGTTATGAGACTGTTATAGGCAAGTTTAGCTGCAATGAGTTGTTATGAGACTGTTATAAGCAAGTTTAGCTGCAATGAGTTGTTATGAGACTGTTATAAGCAAGTTTAGCTGCAATGAGTTGTTATGAGACTGTTATAAGCAAGTTTAGCTGCAATGAGTTGTTATGAGACTGTTATAAGCAAGTTTAGCTGCAATGAGTTGTTATGAGACTGTTATAAGCAAGTTTAGCTGCAATGAGTTGTTATGAGACTGTTATAAGCAAGTTTAGTTGCAATGAGTTGTTATGAGACTGTTATAAGCAAGTTTAGCTGCAATGAGTTGTTATGAGACTGTTATAAGCAAGTTTAGCTGCAATGAGTTGTTATGAGACTGTTATAAGCAAGTTTAGTTGCAATGAGTTGTTATGAGACTGTTATAAGCAAGTTTAGCTGCAATGAGTTATGAGACTGTTATAGGCAAGTTTAGTTGCAATGAGTTGTTATGAGACTGTTATAAGCAAGTTTAGCTGCAATGAGTTGTTATGAGACTGTTATAAGCAAGTTTAGCTGCAATGAGTTGTTATGAGACTGTTTTTTTGTTTTTTAAATCTTTATTCTACAAATTAAGTATAAAAAGGTAACCAATAATGCAAAGGGGCCAATCAGATAGCTCAAAGCTAGAGATGCGACAGCCCCGGTCCAGGAACCCGTCAAAGCAAGGATGGCAAGGCCACCCCACGGGCGCAACAGAATGCAGACTACCCCCGGTCACCATTGTCCCACAGGCGAGCCGCCAGACGATCCCCGAAGACACGGCTAGGCAGGTCCCGCAGGTCCCAAGCCAGAACACTGAAATGGTTTGCAGCGACATGGAACATTGATCTTTTCCCTATTTCAGTTTTGGTTTTTAATAATTTGATGGGAAAATTTAAGGCTTTGCGCGTTATAATGTTATAGTCACTCACAATTAAATTGCGATTATCAGTCTGGTTTAATATGTGATTTTTATAGAAGATGAGTCGGAATTAAAATAACATTTTAATAGGCATAATTTTAGGTTCGAGGAATTTATGTGAGAGATGAGAGCCAGGGGGCTGTTTTAAAATAATTCTTAATGCCTTCTTTTGACAGATAAGCAATTTATTTCGAAGATGGTCGCCAGCATGCCCCCAAAACTCAACGCCATAGATGAGATGAGGGTAAGTAAATGAGTAGTATAAATTAATCATAGTTTTTAAATCTAGTATTTTTGTGAGGTGACGGGACATTAACAGTAAAAATGAAATTTTCTGCTCTACTTTTCTTATGTGCGATTCAAAACTACAATGCTGGTCAAGCACAATTCCTAAGAATTTGGTTTCTTTAGCTATAGCTATTGTTGGCAAGATAAAAGTCTCCCGATCAATCTTTTTTTGCAGATTCCTAAAAATAATTTGCATTGTTTAACTAAAATTTATAACTAATTTGTTTGCGAGGCACCATTGATCGATTCTCAAGAGCTCATCCTTTGTATATTCAGGGTTTGGACTGAGCAAGTTAGTATCGTCTGCGAACAGTACGTATTTAAAGGCTGGCGAAACTTTCAGTAAGTCATTTATAAAGATTAAAAATAAAAGTGGCCCTAAAACATTCCCCTGGGGTACTCCCATTTTGATAGTTTGCATGGCCGAAGTTTCATTCTGGATCTTAACATATTGTTTCCTATTTGACAAGTATGACTGGACTAAATTAACAGATGGTTCGTTAAAATTGTAGAATGGTAATTTGTTTAAGAGGATTTGGTGATTTACAGTGTCAAACGCTTTTGAAAAGTCTAAAAAAATTGTTTGAATTGCCTTACTTTGGTCTAGATGTTGGTAGATAGTTTCTAAAAATTCATTTACAGCTAATGTTGTGTTTTTGTTGGACCTGAAACCAAACTGGTGTTCGGTGAGCAGGTTGCCAAATTCCATGTGGTCTCGTATCTATTTACATAGAATCCTTTCCACAATTTTTGAGATCACACTTGGTATGGATATAGGGCGATAATTGGATAGATCATGGTTACTCCCTTTGTTGAAAATGGGTAAGACACGAGCAATTTTTATAGTCTGGAAAATCAGAAAATCTAATGATCAAATTTATAAGTTCAGTAAGCACTGGAAGAAGCGTATTACAATTTTCTTTAATCAATCTGGTACTGATCAAATCGTGACCTGTGGATTTCTTAATTTGGAGACTTGAAATTATTGAAAATGTTTCAAAGGCATCAATTTCATAGAATTTAAAATAGTTATTTTGAGGTACTTCAGTAAAATAGTCTTTATAGTTGGCCTGGCTGGCGGAAGCTTGCAAGCTAGTTGATCACCGACATCTATGAAAAATTCATTGAAAGCCTGGCAAATTTCTACAGGCTTTGTAATTTCCCTGTCACCTAATTTTATCAGTTTAGGGATATCGTCAGTTTTATTCTTGTTTATTTGGCTTTTAATAAATTTCCATTTTTCATTGATATTGTCTTTACATGCATTGAACTTCTCAGAATAGTATAATTTCCTAGCGCTTTTAATAGTACTACTTACATAATTACGGAACTTGTGGTATTTACATCTCAAGGCAGCGTTAAATGGCTGTTGCTTGCTTAATTGATGTAGCTTAGTTCGCTTTCTAATGATAGAGAACAATGTCTTTGTTATAGGCAAGTTTAGTTGCAATGAGTTGTTATGAGACTGTTATAGGCAAGTTTAGTTGCAATGAGTTGTTATGAGACTGTTATAGGCAAGTTTAGCTGCAATGAGTTGTCATGAGACTGTTATAGGCAAGTTTAGTTGCAATGAGTTGTTATGAGGCTGTTATAGGCAAGTTTAGTTGCAATGAGTTGTCATGAGACTGTTATAGGCAAGTTTAGTTGCAATGAGTTGTCATGAGACTGTTATAGGCAAGTTTAGTTGCAATGAGTTGTTATGAGACTGTTATAGGCAAGTTTAGCTGCAATGAGTTGTTATGAGACTGTTATAGGCAAGTTTAGCTGCAATGAGTTGTTATGAGACTGTTATAGGCAAGTTTAGCTGCAATGAGTTGTTATGAGACTGTTATAAGCAAGTTTAGCTGCAATGAGTTGTTATGAGACTGTTATAAGCAAGTTTAGCTGCAATGAGTTGTTATGAGACTGTTATAAGCAAGTTTAGCTGCAATGAGTTGTTATGAGGCTGTTATAAGCAAGTTTAGCTGCAATGAGTTGTTATGAGACTGCTATAAGCAAGTTTAGCTGCAATGAGTTGTTATGAGACTGTTATAAGCAAGTTTAGCTGCAATGAGTTGTTATGAGGCTGTTATAAGCAAGTTTAGCTGCAATGAGCTGTTATGAGACTGTTATAAGCAGGTTTAGCTGCAATGAGTTGTTATGAGACTGTTATAAGCAAGTTTAGCTGCAATGAGTTGTTATGAGACTGTTATAAGCAAGTTTAGCTGCAATGAGTTGTTATGAGGCTGTTATAAGCAAGTTTAGCTGCAATGAGTTGTTATGAGACTGTTATAAGCAAGTTTAGTTGCAATGAGTTGTTATGAGGCTGTTATAGGCAAGTTTAGTTGCAATGAGTTGTTATGAGACTGTTATAAGCAAGTTTAGCTGCAATGAGTTGTTATGAGACTGTTATAAGCAAGTTTAGCTGCAATGAGTTGTTATGAGGCTGTTATAAGCAAGTTTAGCTGCAATGAGCTGTTATGAGACTGTTATAAGCAAGTTTAGCTGCAATGAGTTGTTATGAGACTGTTATAAGCAAGTTTAGCTGCAATGAGTTGTTATGAGACTGTTATAAGCAAGTTTAGCTGCAATGAGTTGTTATGAGACTGTTATAAGCAAGTTTAGCTGCAATGAGTTGTTATGAGACTGTTATAAGCAAGTTTAGCTGCAATGAGTTGTTATGAGACTGTTATAAGCAAGTTTAGCTGCAATGAGTTGTTATGAGACTGTTATAAGCAAGTTTAGCTGCAATGAGTTGTTATGAGGCTGTTATAAGCAAGTTTAGCTGCAATGAGCTGTTATGAGACTGTTATAAGCAAGTTTAGCTGCAATGAGTTGTTATGAGACTGTTATAAGCAAGTTTAGCTGCAATGAGTTGTTATGAGACTGTTATAAGCAAGTTTAGTTGCAATGAGTTGTTATGAGGCTGTTATAGGCAAGTTTAGTTGCAATGAGTTGTTATGAGACTGTTATAGGCAAGTTTAGTTGCAATGAGTTGTTATGAGACTGTTATAAGCAAGTTTAGCTGCAATGAGTTGTTATGAGACTGTTATAAGCAAGTTTAGTTGCAATGAGTTGTTATGAGACTGTTATAAGCAAGTTTAGTTGCAATGAGTTGTTATGAGGCTGTTATAGGCAAGTTTAGTTGCAATGAGTTGTTATGAGACTGTTATAAGCAAGTTTAGCTGCAATGAGTTGTTATGAGACTGTTATAAGCAAGTTTAGTTGCAATGAGTTGTTATGAGACTGTTATAAGCAAGTTTAGTTGCAATGAGTTGTTATGAGACTGTTATAAGCAAGTTTAGTTGCAATGAGTTGTTATGAGGCTGTTATAAGCAAGTTTAGTTGCAATGAGTTGTTATGAGACTGTTATAAGCAAGTTTAGTTGCAATGAGTTGTTATGAGGCTGTTATAAGCAAGTTTAGTTGCAATGAGTTGTTATGAGACTGTTATAAGCAAGTTTAGTTGCAATGAGTTGTTATGAGGCTGTTATAAGCAAGTTTAGTTGCAATGAGTTGTTATGAGGCTGTTATAAGCAAGTTTAGTTGCAATGAGTTGTTATGAGACTGTTATAAGCAAGTTTAGTTGCAATGAGTTGTTATGAGGCTGTTATAAGCAAGTTTAGTTGCAATGAGTTGTTATGAGACTGTTATAAGCAAGTTTAGTTGCAATGAGTTGTTATGAGACTGTTATAAGCAAGTTTAGCTGCAATGAGTTGTTATGAGAGTGTTATAAGCAAGTTTAGCGGCAATGAGTTGTCATGAGACTGCTATAAGCAAGTTTAGCTGCAATGAGTTGTTATGAGACTGTTATAAGCAAGTTTAGCTGCAATGAGTTGTTATGAGACTGTTATAAGCAAGTTTAGCTGCAATGAGTTGTTATGAGACTGTTATAAGCAAGTTTAGCTGCAATGAGTTGTCATGAGACTGTTATAAGCAAGTTTAGCTGCAATGAGTTGTTATGAGACTGTTATAAGCAAGTTTAGCTGCAGTGAGTTGTTATGAGACTGTTATAAGCAAGTTTAGCTGCAATGAGTGGTTATGAGACTGTTATAAGCAAGTTTAGCTGCAATGAGTTGTTATGAGACTGTTATAAGCAAGTTTAGCTGCAATGAGTTGTTATGAGACTGTTATAGGCAAGTTTAGCTGCAATGAGTTGTTATGAGACTGTTATAAGCAAGTTTAGCTGCAATGAGTGGTTATGAGACTGTTATAAGCAAGTTTAGCTGCAATGAGTTGTCATGAGACTGTTATAAGCAAGTTTAGTTGCAATGAGTTGTTATGAGGCTGTTATAGGCAAGTTTAGCTGCAATGAGTTGTTATGAGACTGTTATAAGCAAGTTTAGTTGCAATGAGTTGTTATGAGACTGTTATAAGCAAGTTTAGCTGCAATGAGTTGTTATGAGACTGTTATAAGCAAGTTTAGCTGCAATGAGTGGTTATGAGACTGTTATAAGCAAGTTTAGCTGCAATGAGTTGTCATGAGACTGTTATAAGCAAGTTTAGTTGCAATGAGTTGTTATGAGGCTGTTATAGGCAAGTTTAGCTGCAATGAGTTGTCATGAGACTGTTATAAGCAAGTTTAGTTGCAATGAGTTGTTATGAGACTGTTATAAGCAAGTTTAGCTGCAGTGAGTTGTTATGAGACTGTTATAAGCAAGTTTAGCTGCAATGAGTTGTTATGAGACTGTTATAGGCAAGTTTAGCTGCAATGAGTTGTTATGAGACTGTTATAAGCAAGTTTAGTTGCAATGAGTTGTTATGAGACTGTTATAAGCAAGTTTAGCTGCAATGAGTTGTTATGAGACTGTTATAAGCAAGTTTAGTTGCAATGAGTTGTCATGAGACTGTTATAAGCAAGTTTAGCTGCAATGAGTTGTTATGAGACTGTTATAAGCAAGTTTAGTTGCAATGAGTTGTCATGAGACTGTTATAAGCAAGTTTAGCTGCAATGAGTTGCTATGAGACTGTTATAGGCAAGTTTAGTTGCAATGAGTTGTTATGAGACTGTTATAAGCAAGTTTAGCTGCAATGAGTTGTTATGAGACTGTTATAAGCAAGTTTAGCTGCAATGAGTGGTTATGAGACTGTTATAAGCAAGTTTAGCTGCAATGAGTTGTTATGAGACTGTTATAGGCAAGTTTAGCTGCAGTGAGTTGTTATGAGATTGTTATAGGCAAGTTTAGTTGCAATGAGTTGTCATGAGACTGTTATAGGCAAGTTTAGCTGCAGTGAGTTGTTATGAGATTGTTATAGGCAAGTTTAGTTGCAATGAGTTGTCATGAGACTGTTATAGGCAAGTTTAGCTGCAATGAGTTGTTATGAGACTGTTATAGGCAAGTTTAGCTGCAATGAGTTGTCATGAGACTGTTATAAGCAAGTTTAGCTGCAATGAGTTGTTATGAGATTGTTATAAGCAAGTTTAGTTGCAATGAGTTGTCATGAGACTGTTATAAGCAAGTTTAGTTGCAATGAGTTGTTATGAGACTGTTATAGGCAAGTTTAGCTGCAATGAGTTGTCATGAGACTGTTATAAGCAAGTTTAGTTGCAATGAGTTGTTATGAGACTGTTATAAGCAAGTTTAGCTGCAATGAGTTGTTATGAGACTGTTATAAGCAAGTTTAGCCGCAGTTGTGTATCGAAGAAAAATTACAAACAATCCAGCATCTATTGCGATTCTAGTACAGACGGAATCAATGAGAGCACAACTCCATGACATAATTTTTCAGCAAAGACTCACTGGAAGTAGATAAATAGATTTCAGCCAATCAAAAATCTACGAAATGGCAACTTGTTGGTAGTTTGTGCTACAGTCATGTGCGACTGTCATGTGCTACTGTCATGTGCTACTGTCATGTGCTACTGTCATGTGCTACTGTCATGTGCTACTGTCATGTGCTACTGTCATGTGCTACTGTATCGCTATAGTAGCAATGATATATACTTTACACTTTCACCCACCTGCTGCTGTCTGTCAGGTCAGACACAGCTGCAATGTTGATAAGTGACTTCTTAGCAGCTGATCTGGTAACCCTGCAGGTGGTTAAAGTAGTCGTATCCAAAACTGTGCTGTCTATTGCCTTGTGTGCTTGTTGATCATCGACTGGTACATTTCCATCCAGCTCACCAGCTGCAACACAAATATCATACACAATACATATATCATACACAATACATATATCATACACAATACATATATCATACGCAATACATATATCATACACAATACATATATCATACACAATACATATATCATACACAATACATATATCATACACAATACATATATCATACACAATACATATATCATACATAATACATATATCATACACAATACATATATCATACACAATACATATATCATACACAATACATATATCATACACAATACATATATCATACACAATACATATATCATACATAATACATATATCATACACAATACATACATCATACATAATACATATATCATACACAATACATACATCATACATAATACATATATCATACACAATACATATATCATACACAATACATATATCATACACAATACATATATCATACACATATTAGATATAAACACTACACATATACATCAGACATAAATGTTGGATATGCATATTTACATGCTTCAGGAATGATTGGGCTTAAGATAATAGGCTAAGGTCCCGTACACCACCACAGATTGTGTTTGGAGACGCTTTTTACATACGGAGCCTAAAGCTAAGGACGTAACCTACGATAAGACGTCATCCGCTGCCCCTTTGGATTTGAATCTTGCTGGTGAGTGCTTGCGTTTTCTCTGTCTCCATCAAATTATCAATATCCAACAAAATACAGTACTCATAGACAGATATATACATAACACATATATATTACGCATCCATATTATACAAAGACATATATATATACCCACATACACATTACTCATAGACATTAGATATACACATTACTCAGAGACATTAGATATATACATTACTCATAGACATTAGATATACACATTACTCATAGACATTAGATATATACATTACTCAGAGACATTAGATATACACATTACTCATAGACATTAGATATATACATTACTCATAGACATTAGATATATACATTACTCAGAGACATTAGATATATACATTACTCATAGACATTAGATATATACATTACTCAGAGACATTAGATATATACATTACTCATAGACATTAGATATACGCATTACTCAGAGACATTAGATATATACATTACTCATAGACATTAGATATATACATTACTCAGAGACATTAGATATACACATTACTCAGAGACATTAGATATACACATTACTCAGAGACATTAGATATATACATTACTCAGAGACATTAGATATACACATTACTCAGAGACATTAGATATACACATTACTCATAGACATTAGATATACACATTACTCATAGACATTAGATATACACATTACTCATAGACATTAGATATATACATTACTCATAGACATTAGATATATACATTACTCATAGACATTAGATATACACATTACTCATAGACATTAGATATATACATTACTCATAGACATTAGATATATACATTACTCATAGACATTAGATATACACATTACTCATAGACATTAGATATATACATTACTCATAGACATTAGATATATACATTACTCAGAGACATTAGATATACACATTACTCAGAGACATTAGATATACACATTACTCAGAGACATTAGATATACACATTACTCATAGACATTAGATATATACATTACTCATAGACATTAGATATATACATTACTCAGAGACATTAGATATACACATTACTCAGAGACATTAGATATACACATTACTCATAGACATTAGATATATACATTACTCAGAGACATTAGATATACACATTACTCAGAGACATTAGATATACACATTACTCAGAGACATTAGATATACACATTACTCAGAGACATTAGATATATACATTACTCAGAGACATTAGATATACACATTACTCAGAGACATTAGATATATACATTACTCATAGACATTAGATATATACATTACTCATAGACATTAGATATACACATTACTCATAGACATTAGATATACACATTACTCATAGACATACATATTACATATACACATTACCATCTTTATCTGCAACAACTGTCGTCTCTCCTGCACTTTTCATTTCATTCACTTTGGCACTGAACTTGCTTAGCATCTTCAAAGCATGTTTGTCCTTGACCTCCTAATGTTCACATACGTATGTAATACATATACAACAGACGTGACATGCATTTCATACATATATGTACTACATATACAACAGACATACATATATGACATAATCAGGGTACTGACCCGCAGTAGCTGATTTGTCAGGCTACCCAAGTCCCTGAGCAGGCTACCATTTCCACCAGTGAGCTCAAGCATGTTGAGTGCCTTACACAGCGTAGATACTCCATAACAATTGTCCATCTCGATTAGCTCATTGCATAAGCTTAGGGCTAGGGAATCGTGACTTGTCATTGGGTAGGATGTGTGGTCAGCAGGCAGCTGCAGTGAAGTAGCAACATGGTACGGCATATATCATACAACGTTTGTATATCATACCACGCTTGTGTATATCATACCACCTTTGTATATCATACAACGTTTGTATATATCATACAACGCTTGTATATATCATACAACGTTTGTATATCATACAGTGCTTGTGTATATCATACCACGTTTGTATATATCATACAACGCTTGTATATATCATACAACGCTTGTATATATCATACAACGCTTGTATATATCATACAACGCTTGTATATATCATACCACGCTTGTGTATATCATACCACCTTCGTATATCATACAACGTTTGTATATATCATACGTTTGTATATATCATACAACATTTGTATATATCATACCACATGTATATATCATACCACATGTATATATCATACCACATGTATGTATCATACCACATGTATATATCATACCACATGTATGTATCATACCACATGTATGTATCATACCACATGTATATATCATACCACATGTATGTATCATACCACATGTATATATCATACCACATGTATATATCATACCACATGTATGTATCATACCACATGTATATATCATACCACATGTATGCATCATACCACATGTATATATCATACCACATGTATGCATCATACCACATGTATGTATCATACCACATGTATGTATCATACCACGTGTATGTATCATACCACATGTATGTATCATACCACATGTATGTATCATACCATATGTATGTATCATACCACATGTATATATCATACCACATGTATATATCATACCACATGTATGTATCATACCACGTGTATGTATCATACCACATGTATGTATCATACCACATGTATATATCATACCACATGTATATATCATACCACATGTATAGTAACACTTACAGTAATACTAACAAGAATAAATAAGATTTTTCATAAAATGCTAAAAACTTATATTTTATTAGCGATTATCTTATTGTCTTGTCATTGCAGTTAACATGACGCATTTTGGTTTTGACAAATGTTTGATCAGAACATGGAACTGTATGAATTCGGACAATGAACGTTATAGAATGAAGTAATCCTGTACACTAAAACCTGCATTCAGCATAACGTTACAAAAAAAAACAAGTTTTACATTTGCTGAAAAGTGAAAAATTTGCAAGTCTTTGCATAGTAGTTCACCATCCAAAAATGTCTATTATCATTGTATTAATATGAAATAATATGGTTATTTGACTTCATAATTACCACAATGCTGCTGTTTATACTTTCCTACTAATTACTGTTGATAGTAACTGTAAAAGTATGCATTCATGCCAAAACTGTTATTAACGTGAGGAGGTGGCCACTGGAGGAGGAGACTACTGGAGGAGGAGACTACTGGAGGAGGAGACTACTGGAGGAGGAGACTACTGGAGGAGGAGACTACAGGAGGAGACTACAGGAGGAGACTACAGGAGGAGGAGACTACAGGAGGAGGAGACTACAGGAGGAGGAGACTACTGGAGGAGGAGACTACAGGAGGAGGTGGCCACTGGAGGAGGAGACTACAAGAGGAGGAGACGACAGGAGGTGACTACTGGAGGAGGAGACTACAGGAGGAGGAGACTACAGGAGGTGACTACTGGAGGAGGAGACTACAGGAGGAGGAGACTACAGGAGGAGGAGACTATAGGAGGAGGAGGAGACTACTGGAGGAGGAGACTACAGGAGGAGGGGACTACAGGAGGAGGAGACTACAAGAGGAGGAGACTACAGGAGGAGACTACTGGAGGAGGAGACTACAGGAGGAGGAGACTACAGGAGGAGGAGACTACAGGAGGAAGAGACTACAGGAGGAGGAGACTACAGGAGGAGACTACAGGAGGAGGAGACTACAGGAGGAGGAGACTACAGGAGGAGACTACAGGAGGAGGAGACTATAGGAGGAGGTGACTACTGGAGGAGGAGACTACAGGAGGAGACTACTGGAGGAGGAGACTACAAGAGGAGACTACAAGAGGAAGAGACTACAGGAGGAGACTACTGGAGGAGGAGACTATAGGAGGAGGAGACTACAGGAGGAGACTACAGGAGGAGGAGACTACTGGAGGAGGAGACTATAGGAGGAGACTACAGGAGGAGGAGACTACTGGAGGAGGAAACTACAGGAGGATAAGACTACAAGAGGAAGAAGCATTGAGAGAAGGCAGCCAGGGAAGGAAGAGACATTGAGAGAAGGCAGCCAGGGAAGGAAGAGACATTGAGAGAACGCAGCCAGGGAAGGAAGAGGCATTGAGAGAAAGCAGTCAGGGAAGGAAGAGACATTGAGAGAAGACAGCCAGGGAAGGAAGAGACATTGAGAGAAGGCAGCCAGGGAAGGAAGAGACATTGAGAGAAGGCAGCCAGGGAAGGAAGAGACATTGAGAGAAGGCAGCCAGGGAAGGAAGAGACATTGAGAGAAGACAGCCAGGGAAGGAAGAGGCATTGAGAGAAGGCAGCCAGGGAAGGAAGAGACATTGAGAGAACGCAGCCAGGGAAGGAAGAGGCATTGAGAGAAGGCAGCCAGGGAAGGAAGAGACATTGAGAGAAGACAGCCAGGGAAGGAAGAGACATTGAGAGAAGGCAGCCAGGGAAGGAAGAGACATTGAGAGAAGACAGCCAGGGAAGGAAGAGACATTGAGAGAAGACAGCCAGGGAAGGAAGAGGCATTGAGAGAAGACAGCCAGGGAAGGAAGAGATATTGAGAGAAGACAGCCAGGGAAGGAAGAGGCATTGAGAGAAGACAGCCAGGGAAGGAAGAGGCATTGAGAGAAGGCAGCCAGGGAAGGAAGAGATATTGAGAGAAGACAGCCAGGGAAGGAAGAGACATTGAGAGAAGGCAGCCAGGGAAGGAAGAGGCATTGAGAGAAGGCAGCCAGGGAAAGAAGAGACATTGAGAGAAGGCAGCCAGGGAAGGAAGAGACATTGAGAGAAGGCAGCCAGGGAAGGAAGAGACATTGAGAGAAGGCAGCCAGGGAAGGAAGAGACATTGAGAGAAGGCAGCCAGGGAAGGAAGAGGCATTGAGAGAAGGCAGCCAGGGAAGGAAGAGACATTGAGAGAAGGCAGCCAGGGAAGGAAGAGACATTGAGAGAAGGCAGCCAGGGAAGGAAGCCAGCTAGTACCTGTATAAACTACAACAAGTAAGCCAGCTAGTACCTGTATAAACTACAACAAGTAAGCCAGCTAGTACCTGTATAAACTACAACAAGTAAGCCAGCTAGTACCTGTATAAACTACAACAAGTAAGCCAGCTAGTACCTGTATAAACTACAACAAGTAAGCCAGCTAGTACCTGTATAAACTACAACAAGTAAGCCAGCTAGTACCTGTATAAACTACAACAAGGAAGCCAGCTAGTACCTGTATAAACTACAACAAGTAAGCCAGCTAGTACCTGTATAAACTACAACAAGTAAGCCAGCTAGTACCTGTATAAACTACAACAAGTAAGCCAGCTAGTACCTGTATAAACTACAACAAGTAAGCCAGCTAGTACCTGTATAAACTACAACAAGTAAGCCAGCTAGTACCTGTATAAACTACAACAAGTAAGCCAGCTAGTACCTGTATAAACTACAACAAGTAAGCCAGCTAGTACCTGTATAAACTACAACAAGTAAGACAGCTAGTACCTGTATAAACTACAACAAGTAAGCCAGCTAGTACCTGTATAAACTACAACAAGTAAGCCAGCTAGTACCTGTATAAACTACAACAAGTAAGCCAGCTAGTACCTGTATAAACTACAACAAGTAAGCCAGCTAGTACCTGTATAAACTACAACAAGTAAACCAGCTAGTGCCTGTATAAACTACAACAAGTAAGCCAGCTAGTACCTGTATAAACTACAACAAGTAAGCCAGCTAGTACCTGTATAAACTACAACAAGTAAGCCAGCTAGTACCTGTATAAACTACAACAAGTAAGCCAGCTAGTACCTGTATAAACTACAACAAGTAAGCCAGCTAGTACCTGTATAAACTACAACAAGTAAGCCAGCTAGTACCTGTATAAACTACAACAAGTAAGCCAGCTAGTACCTGTATAAACTACAACAAGTAAGCCAGCTAGTACCTGTATAAACTACAACAAGTAAGCCAGCTAGTACCTGTATAAACTACAACAAGTAAGCCAGCTAGTACCTGTATAAACTACTACAAGTAAGACAGCTAGTACCTGTATAAACTACAACAAGTAAGCCAGCTAGTACCTGTATAAACTACAACAAGTAAGCCAGCTAGTACCTGTATAAACTACAACAAGTAAGCCAGCTAGTACCTGTATAAACTACAACAAGTAAGCCAGCTAGTACCTGTATAAACTACAACAAGTAAGCCAGCTAGTACCTGTATAAACTACAACAAGTAAGCCAGCTAGTGCCTGTATAAACTACAACAAGTAAGCCAGCTAGTACCTGTATAAACTACAACAAGTAAGCCAGCTAGTACCTGTATAAACTACAACAAGTAAGACAGCTAGTACCTGTATAAACTACAACAAGTAAGCCAGCTAGTACCTGTATAAACTACAACAAGTAAGCCAGCTAGTACCTGTATAAACTACAACAAGTAAGCCAGCTAGTGCCTGTATAAACTACAACAAGTAAGCCAGCTAGTACCTGTATAAACTACAACAAGTAAGCCAGCTAGTACCTGTATAAACTACAACAAGTAAGCCAGCTAGTGCCTGTATAAACTACAACAAGTAAGCCAGCTAGTACCTGTATAAACTACAACAAGTAAGCCAGCTAGTACCTGTATAAACTACAACAAGTAAGACAGCTAGTACCTGTATAAACTACAACAAGTAAGCCAGCTAGTACCTGTATAAACTACAACAAGTAAGCCAGCTAGTACGTGTATAAACTACAACAAGTAAGCCAGCTAGTACCTGTATAAACTACAACAAGTAAGCCAGCTAGTACCTGTATAAACTACAACAAGTAAGCCAGCTAGTACCTGTATAAACTACAACAAGTAAGCCAGCTAGTACCTGTATAAACTACAACAAGTAAGCCAGCTAGTACCTGTATAAACTACAACAAGTAAGCCAGCTAGTACGTGTATAAACTACAACAAGTAAACCAGCTAGTACCTGTATAAACTACAACAAGTAAGCCAGCTAGTACCTGTATAAACTACAACAAGTAAGCCAGCTAGTACCTGTATAAACTACAACAAGTAAGCCAGCTAGTACCTGTATAAACTACAACAAGTAAGCCAGCTAGTACCTGTATAAACTACAACAAGTAAGCCAGCTAGTACCTGTATAAACTACAACAAGTAAGCCAGCTAGTACCTGTATAAACTACAACAAGTAAGCCAGCTAGTACCTGTATAAACTACAACAAGTAAGCCAGCTAGTACCTGTATAAACTACAACAAGTAAGCCAGCTAGTACCTGTATAAACTACAACAAGTAAGCCAGCTAGTACCTGTATAAACTACAACAAGTAAGCCAGCTAGTACGTGTATAAACTACAACAAGTAAACCAGCTAGTACCTGTATAAACTACAACAAGTAAGCCAGCTAGTACCTGTATAAACTACAACAAGTAAGCCAGCTAGTACCTGTATAAACTACAACAAGTAAGCCAGCTAGTACCTGTATAAACTACAACAAGTAAGCCAGCTAGTACCTGTATAAACTACAACAAGTAAACCAGCTAGTACCTGTATAAACTACAACAAGTAAGCCAGCTAGTACCTGTATAAACTACTCACTTGCTCAAAGTTTCGGTGGTTAGTGAGCTGCACGAAGAGATCCACCACGTTTTTCTCATCCACGTCTGACAAGGGGCTGGTGTTGGGCGCCTCCAGTATTACTTTCAGTGTCGGTAAGAATGCTTCTTCAATTTGTGCTTGATTTGCCCTTATGCATACGTATGTATATAGTATATGATTGCCTACCTTATATGTATATAGTATATGATTGCCTACCTTATATGTATATATAATATTCAACTACATGTATGTATACATACAGTATACAACTACATATATATATAGAGTATACAACTACATATATATACAGTATACAACTACATATATAAATACAGTATACAACTACATATATATATAGAGTATACAACTACATATATAAACACAGTATACAACTACATATATATACAGTATACAACTACATATATAAATACAGTATACAACTACATATATATATAGAGTATACAACTACATATATAAACACAGTATACAACTACATATATATACAGTATACAACTACATATATAAATACAGTATAAAACTACATATATGTATACAGCATACAACTACATATATAAATACAGCATACAACTACATATATATAAATACAGCATACAACTACATATATAAATACAGTATACAACTACATATATAAATACAGTATACAACTACATATATAAATACAGTATACAACTACATATATAAATACAGTATACAACTACATATATATATAGAGTATACAACTACATATATATACAGTATACAACTACATATATAAATACAGTATACAACTACATATATATATAGAGTACACAACTACATATATATACAGTATACAACTACATATATAAATACAGTATACAACTACATATATAAATACAGTATACAACTACATATATGGTTTGAGCACTCTAATGTTTGTTGACGGCAATCATTTAAACATTCAATTATTTGTATCATTACGAGGGTTGTCGCCCTTGCTAACCTCTGTACTGCGCTAATGAGGCAACAAATACCGAAACAGCTGCTGTCCGCAGTTTGAGTATATATATATAGTTGTATACTATATATATAGTATACAACTACATAATGTGTATAACGTATACAACTACATATGTGTATACAGTATACAACTACATATGTGTATACAGTATACAACTACATATGTGTATACAGTATACAACTACATATGTGTATACAGTATACAACTACATATGTGTATACAGTATACAACTACATATGTGTATACAGTATACAACTACATATATGTATACAGTATACAACTACATATGTGTATACAGTATACAACTACATATATGTATACAGTATACAACTACATATGTGTATACTGTATACAACTACATATATGTATACAGTATACAACTACATACGTGTATACAGTATACAACTACATATATGTATACAGTATACAACTACATATGTGTATACAGTATACAACTACATATGTGTATACAGTATACAACTACATATGTGTATACAGTATACAACTACATATGTGTATATAGTATACAACTACATATATGTATACAGTATACAACTACATATATGTATACAGTATACAACTACATATATGTATACAGTATACAACTACATATATGTATACAGTATACAACTACATATGTGTATACAGTATACAACTACATATGTGTATACAGTATACAACTACATATGTGTATACAGTATACAACTACATATGTGTATACAGTATACAACTACATATGTGTATACAGTATACAACTACATATGTGTATACAGTATACAACTACATATGTGTATACAGTATACAACTACATATGTGTATACAGTATACGTATAGCGAGAGTCATTCAACATGCACAGGAAGAGACGCACCTGCTAGCAAAGGAGTAAAGAGGCAGAAAAGCGCCGATACAGTGTCTAAGCGTGGCATCACCCTCGGTGACAGGATTGTACCAGAGGAGGACAAGCCTGGAGAGGAGGTGACTGGACACAACCTTCCGCGTCACCAATAGTTTACACAGGCCCTCTGAACAGAGGGTACGCATCACTGAGCTTTCATCCTCAAGGCAGTCAACAAACAACTGTATTAGCTCGTTGGCAGACCTGTTGACAAACAACTATACACTAGAAGAAAAGAAAATATCAATTAACATCAAATTCCTCCTGTAGGATACTTGAGCAAATAATACATGATGTTGTTATCTTACTCTTAGTGAAAGGGATAGTAGGTTTTCACACCATGAAAATACCTTACTACTTAGTACTGTAATAATTTCATCCACTCGTTTAAATCGCTAAATCGCTTAGTGAATTGTTTGAGATATATATCATCTGCAGTGAATCATGATATTATTATTATTATAACAAATGAAATAAAAAATAACAGTAATAATAATAACGTTCTTTTTTCACATGATGACAAATACATTATTTCTCGTTATTACTATCATCATCGATCGCTTTTTGATTGCTTATGGTAGACCATTAGAAACTATGTGTGAGCTGTCATACGCTAGACAGAGCTTTGTTGTGGGGTTAACTGTCACTACTAGCAATGCTGTCATACACTAGACAGAGCTTTGTTGTGGGGTTAACTGTCACTACTAGCAATGCTGTCATACACTAGACCGAGCTTCGTTGTGGGGTCAACTGTCACTACTAGCAATGCTGTCATACACTAGACAGCTTTGTTGTGGGGTCAACTGTCACTACTAGCAATGCTGTCATACACTAGACCGAGCTTTGTTGTGGGGTCAACTGTCACTACTAGCAATGCTGTCATACACTAGACCGAGCTTTGTTGTGGGGTCAACTGTCACTACTAGCAATGCTGTCATACACTAGACAGAGCTTTGTTGTGGGGTTAACTGTCACTACTAGCAATGCTGTCAAACCCCTTAAAATACAAATAATCAAACAACTACCCACAAATTATCTGCTCATAACCCACTCTCATGCGTAAATTCAATTTTTTCAGTTAAGAATTTAGTTCATAGAATGCTGTTTAATTATTGAGGTTTGCCCTTCCACTAAATATTTCACTGCAAATCTTAAAACAGTAACGCATAACAATTTTATTATTATTTTATTATGGTTAAATCATATTTTTATCTAAATAAATTATTACCACAAATTTTGTCTACTAATTACTCTTGATATTTATTGTCAAGGTATGAAGTGAAGACACATTGCTGAACAATAACATACAAACAAACCAAAACTCAAATAATAAAAAACAGACTTTTATTGCTACCAAATAGCAAGGCATCAAGTCAAGCAGGTTTATTTTACTTCAACAGAATAATCGATTTATGAAATATTTCTAGGAGAAAATGATTGAAACAGATTTGTGAAAGGCAGAGGTGGGGCAATGGGGGTAGAGGTGAGGGTAGAGGTGGGGGTAGAGGTGGGGGAAATGGGGGTAGAGGTGGGGGCAATGGGGGAAGCAAGCAATGGAGAGATGACTTTGGGTGAATGCTGCACAGAAGGAAACGACATCGGGGGGGGGGGGGGGGGGGGGGGAATAAGTAACTACTGCAGCAGGAGGCTATCGCGGGAAGAGGAATTAAGGAGAAAGGGAACCGATCTGAATGATTACATCCATTGTGGCGAGCAATAGTTAGTGCTGCTAGTACTATACTGTACTATACTGTACACATACTCCTACAGAGAAGTTTGAGTTATAAGAAGTTTGTCTCAAATATACATATCAATTGTTCTTTGATATGTCATATTGCTTGCAGATTATTTGATATGTCATATTGCTTGCAGATTATTGGTGGTTTTGTGCATGCTTTAATTCGCTAAATAGTTTTGATTTTTTCCAGCAGCACTTTAGATGGTCACTACTTTTCTTCATCACCATGCTCTCATAGTTGGGGTTCATCACCATGCTCCCATAGTTGGGGTTCATCACTATGCTCCCATAGTTGGGGTTCATCACCATGCTCCCATAGTTGGGGTTCATCACCATGCTCCCATAGTTGGGGTTCATCACCATGCTCCCATAGTTGGGGTTCATCACCATGCTCCCATAGTTGGAGTTCATCACTATGCTCCCATAGTTGGGGTTCATCACTATGCTCCCATAGTTGGGGTTCATCACCATGCTCTCATAGTTGGGGTTCATCACCATGCTCCCATAGTTGGGGTTCATCACTATGCTCCCATAGTTGGGGTTCATCAGCATGCTCCCATAGTTGGGGTTCATCACCATGCTCCCATAGTTGGGGTTCATCACCATGCTCCCATAGTTGGGGTTCATCACCATGCTCCCATAGTTGGAGTTCATCACTATGCTCCCATAGTTGGGGTTCATCACTATGCTCCCATAGTTGGGGTTCATCACCATGCTCTCATAGTTGGGGTTCATCACCATGCTCCCATAGTTGGAGTTCATCACTATGCTCCCATAGTTGGAGTTCATCACTATGCTCCCATAGTTGGGGTTCATCACCATGCTCTCATAGTTGGGGTTCATCACTATGCTCCCATAGTTGGGGTTCATCACCATGCTCCCATAGTTGGGGTTCATCACTATGCTCCCATAGTTGGGGTTCATCACCATGCTCCCATAGTTGGGGTTCATCACCATGCTTCCATAGTTGGGGTTCATACGAGTTAAACTTTGGTTCGTGTTGGTAGGCATTCATTCGGGTTGCCACTGCTAACCGTTCCTACGGTAAATCTAATTGAAGTGATATGTGTGAGTTGTCCTTTCCTGTCATCATGGTGAGCAGCAAGCGCAATAATTTCATCGTTAGTAACACATGACTGGGGCTTGATGTTGGTTAACAATTAATTGATAATAACTAAATAATAACAAAATGTTATTCGGTTTGACCACCCATCAAACACAGCAATAGTTCTCTGAACTCTGCCATCAATGCCTCTAAAGCTGTCAGTTGCTAGAACAAATAGTAAAAATGCTAAAATTTCGCTGTCGTTAGGTTTGCCAAGTAATTATATAAATTTGAAAAAACTGCAGTTAGAAAATAACAAAAATTTAAGAGGGCTTGTACAACGATAAATTATCATCATCCACTTGTAAGCAATTTTCAGACAAAACGCAAGTTTAATGCCTTCTCCACAAAAGAGCTGCTCTGGCGAGTGCACATCTATCAACTTGGATGAAACCCACGATTCTAATGAACGCACAACAACAACCCAATCAATTTGTATGGAGTCGTCATTCCCGTGAGTCGAATCAATTCAACCAGAATGCGAGCTATAAGAACGTAGTGATTGGGACATAATGCCGTAATAAAAATGTGTGCGCTGTGATCGCTGTGGTATAACCGTACTTCTATATATACACATCTATGAAGGTAGAGAGGGAAAGCTTACCTGACGACAACAGATATAACCGCATTTCTATATATACACATATATGAAGTTAGAGAAGGAAAGCTTACCTGAAGACAACAGATATAACTGAACTTCTATATATACACATATATGAAGGTAGAGAGGGAAAGCTTACCTGAAGACAACAGATATAACTGAACTTCTATATATACACATATATGAAGGTAGAGAGGGAAAGCTCACCGCAGCGCTGCCTGAGAAATGCTGCTATCAGTATCACCTGCGTCTGCATTGCTACCATCTGTAGTTCCATCAGGTGCGTCACCAACATTACACACTCCACTTTCATCAGTCGCTCTTTGGCAAACTTTGTTTTCTTTGTCCTCATCATCATCAGGAGTGGCAGAAGAGCTATCTGAGCCTTTAAGATTCTCTTCTGAAACACAAAAGCATCATGTGAGAGAAGCGCCGTTTCATTTGGGCAACAAACAAACTACTAACTAGCCGCAGCTATGCACCAAGCTAACAACTCACCGGGGCTTCCATTGAGCTTCACCTCGTGTTGAAAGCATTCTAAACCATGGACGAGTACAATATCGAACATAGCTTTCAGAGCTGTTACTCTCACCGCCTCTTCGTCTAGCTGATAGATCTATCATATATACACATCAATGTAATATCTTACAGTATACAGTACAAGTTATATATAAATATTACAGTATACAGTACAAGTTATATATAAATATTACAGTATACAGTACAAGTTATATATAAATATTATAGTATACAGTACAAGTTATATATAAATATTACAGTATACAGTACAAGTTATATATAAATATTATAGTATACAGTACAAGTTATATATAAATATTATAGTATACAGTACAAGTTATATATAAATATTATAGTATACAGTACAAGTTATATATAAATATTATAGTATACAGTACAAGTTATATATAAATATTACAGTATACAGTACAAGTTATATATAAATATTACAGTATACAGTACAAGTTATATATAAATATTACAGTATACAGTACAAGGTATATATAAATAGTACAGTATACAGTACAAGTTATATATAAATATTACAGTATACAGTACAAGTTATATATAAATATTACAGTATACAGTTCAAGTTATATATAAATATTACAGTATACAGTTCAAGTTATATATAAATATTACAGCATACAGTACAAGTTATATATAAATATTACAGTATACAGTACAAGTGATATATATATTATACAACTAATAGGAGGATGCTCAACCAACCTGTAAAAAGACAGGAAAGAACCTGTGGGCCACCTGCGGATCACAGAGTGAGCAAAGACCCAAGGCTTTAATGGACTGATTGCGGACTGCTGTACAAGAGTGTGGTATGGAGGGAATGACCAGATCCTCCATGTATGACCTGATTGTGTCGGTTATTGATGTTACATCACTGCTTGTCATTAGCTCGGCAAATATAGTGAGGCACTTGAGCACCGTGGCCTCATCACTTCTAGGCTACGCAAAATCAAGGTACTTCAGTAGTACCTCACTGACACCTCACTGACACCCACTCATACAACACTTTTACATCACTGTAGATGCATATATCTCATCACAAGAAAAGAAGCTACAGAGCCATATCAGAATAAGGCAACATCTACAACATTTATGACTGACAGTTGCGGTGTGACCACTGTGAGTAGACATGCATACTGAATGATATCGCACATTGAGCATACAAAACAGGGAGCACATAAGCCTGTGTACCTGGCTGGCCACAACAACTGGTTTGGGTGCCATCTGTTCAGTCAAGGACTTCTTGCTCACTTCTAGTATCTCAATTTTCTCTTTAATTTCTGCTGCCGACGCAAAGTCCTGTTTAGCAACAGCTTCTGACAGCATCTCTGATAACTCATTCAAGTTTACTGTCACGTTTGCCAGCTGTAACATGTATCAGATCATACATATAATACAACAAAAAGAATGGATACTTTTACAGTAACTATTAGCAGTAATTAGTAGGAAAATACATAACTGCAGCATTGTGGTAATAATAAAATCAAATCTCAATATTATTAAATAATAATATAATGATAATGATCTATCATTGTTTTTATTATTACTGTTTTAAGACTATCAATGTTGAATGCTGATACACCCTTTGGTAGTCAATTTTTCTGTGATTATTGTTGTCATAAACCAGGTTACTACAATAAAAATAAAATAAACAATAAAAATGCAGGTAATAATGGCAGTAGTTGGCAATAGTAGTAATAATAATATAAAAGTAAAGAGACATGTGAATGTAACATGTACAGGCCAATAATGAGAATATCTAAAATAATATATGATGATAACAATGATAATTGGATTGAAATCAATGGAGAAATTATGATTATTATGGCAAATTAGATATTTTTTCGAAGTAAAAAAGGAACAATGATAATAAATAGTAATAATAATAATATGTCATCAACTTACATTATTATTTGCTCAATAACTTTGATTGGAAAAATTCTGTAATTATAATAAAGAAAGCACTTTTTTATACTACTCATTGGCTTTTTGTCAAGTGAAATAAGTTCAATCCATAACTGAATAACCCTTTAACTAACGAAGTCCACTGAATAACCCTTTAACTAACGAAGTCCACTGAATAACCCTTTATCTAACAAAGTCCACTGAATAACCCTTTATCTAACAAAGTCCACTGAATAACCCTTTATCTAACAAAGTCCACTGAATAACCCTTTATCTAACGAAGTCCACTGAATAACCCTTTATCTAACAAAGTCCACTGAATAACCCTTTATCTAACAAAGTCCACTGAATAACCCTTTATCTAGCGAAGTCCACTGAATAACCCTTTATCTAACAAAGTCCACTGAATAACCCTTTATCTAACAAAGTCCACTGAATAACCCTTTATCTAGCGAAGTCCACTGAATAACCCTTTATCTAACGAAGTCCACTGAATAACCCTTTATCTAACAAAGTCCACTGAATAACCCTTTATCTAACGAAGTCCACTGAATAACCCTTTATCTAACGAAGTCCACTGAATAACCCTTTATCTAACAAAGTCCACTGAATAACCCTTTATCTAACAAAGTCCACTGAATAACCCTTTATCTAACAAAGTCCACTGAATAACCCCTTATCTAACAAAGTCCACTGAATAACGTAATTGTACTAATAAATAATTTACACGAACCAAAAATCATATTTGCTTTATTTTCAATGTGCAACCTGTCGTCGTATTATAAAATCAGCCCACTGATCAGCGGTATGTATTGTCATCTCTTCAAACCCGACATGCTTTGTTACAGAAAAGCCGAATGTACTAATGAATGTCGCAGAAAATAGTTGCATTTTGACCATTTAGAAACGCTAAAAACACCGGTTTGAGAACAAATGAGAGATTGAACCTCGGCCATACATTAGATTAATACAATGGAGAGCTATTACAGCAGTTTTTATTTCTCTCAGTGTAGCATATACAGTATACAGGCAGACTTTTTATATATTTACACATATAGATATTTAATGCACACTATAACGTACAGTACATAAAGTATACAGTATATAGAGTATACAGTACATAGAGTATACAGTACAGAGTATACAGTGCAGAGTATACAGTACAGAGTAAATAGTACAGAGTATATAGTACAGAGTATACAGTACAGAGTATATAGTACAGAGTATATAGTACAGAGTATATAGTACAGAGTATACAGTACAGAGTATATAGTACAGAGTAAATAGTACAGAGTATAGAGTACAGAGTATACAGTACAGAGTATACAGTACAGAGTAAATAGTACAGAGTATATAGTACAGAGTAAATAGTACAGAGTATATAGTACAGAGTATACAGTACAGAGTATACAGTACAGAGTATACAGTACAGAGTATACAGTACAGAGTAAATAGTACAGAGTATATAGTACAGAGTAAATAGTACAGAGTATATAGTACAGAGTATACAGTACAGAGTATACAGTACAGAGTAAATAGTACAGAGTATATAGTACAGAGTAAATAGTACAGAGTATATAGTACAGAGTATACAGTACAGAGTATAGAGTACAGAGTATATAGTACAGAGTATACAGTACAGAGTATACAGTACAGAGTAAATAGTACAGAGTATATAGTACAGAGTAAATAGTACAGAGTATATAGTACAGAGTATACAGTACAGAGTATAGAGTACAGAGTATACAGTACAGAGTATATAGTACAGAGTATACAGTATATAGAGTATATAGTACAGAGTATACAGTACAGAGTACATAGTACAGAGTATATAGTACAGAGTATATAGTACATAGAGATACAGTACAGAGTATACAGTATACAGAGTATATAGTACAGAGTATATAGTACAGAGTATACAGTACAGAGTATATAGTACAGAGTATACAGTACAGAGTATATAGTACAGAGTACACAGTACAGAGTACACAGTACAGAGTATACAGTACAGAGTATACAGTACAGAGTATATAGTACAGAGTATATAGAGTATACAGTACAGAGTATATAGTACAGAGTACACAGTACAGAGTATACAGTACAGAGTATACAGTACAGAGTATATAGTACAGAGTATACAGTACAGAGGATACAGTACAGAGTATATAGTACAGAGTATATAGTACAGAGTATATAGTACAGAGTATACAGTACAGAGTATATAGTACAGAGTACACAGTACAGAGTATACAGTACAGAGTATACAGTACAGAGTATACAGTACATAGTATACAGTACAGAGTATATAGTACAGAGTATATAGTACAGAGGATACAGTACAGAGTATATAGTACAGAGTATATAGTACAGAGTATATAGTACAGAGTATATAGTACAGATTATACAGTACAGAGTATACAGTACAGAGTATATAGTACAGAGAGCATACAGTATACAGAGTATATAGTACAGAGTATACAGTACAGAGTATATAGTACAGAGTATACAGTACAGAGTATATAGTACAGAGAGCATACAGTATACAGAGTATATAGTACAGAGTATACAGTACAGAGTATATAGTACAGAGTATACAGTACAGAGTATACGGTATACAGAGTATACAGTACAGAGTATATAGTACAGAGTATACAGTACAGAGTATATAGTACAGAGTATACAATACAGAGTATACAGTATACAGAGTATACAGTACAGAGTATACAGTACAGAGTATACAGTACAGAGTATACAGTACAGAGTATACAGTACAGAGTATACAATACAGAGTATACAGTATACAGAGTATACAGTACAGAGTATACAGTACAGAGTATACAGTACAGAGTATACAATACAGAGTATACAGTACAGAGTATATAGTACAGAGTATATAGTACAGAGTATACAGTACAGAGTATACAGTATACAGAGTATACAGTACAGAGTATACAGTACAGAGTATACAGTACAGAGTATACAATACAGAGTATACAGTACAGAGTATACAGTACAGAGTATATAGTACAGAGTATATAGTACAGAGTATATAGTACAGAGTATACAGTACAGAGTATACAGTACAGAGTATACAGTACAGAGTATACAGTACAGAGGATACAGTACAGAGTATACAGTACAGAGTACACAGTACAGAGTATATAGTACAGAGTATACAGTACAGAGTATACAGTACATAGTATACAGTACAGAGTATATAGTACAGAGTATATAGTACAGAGGATACAGTACAGAGTATATAGTACAGAGTACACAGTACAGAGAGCATACAGTATACAACACAAAGGCACCTTGTACTTGAGCTGATGGAGTGTGTCTGGGTGGACTGGTTGTTCCTCCACAATATTGGGTATTTGTACATCTGAGATGATGGTGGCCACCTCTCTCATCCTTTCACCACTGTCTTTTAACACCAAGTTCAAACACTTCATCAGTTGTGGCACCAAAGAGAGGCTTAGGTGGTCTGAGCTCAGCATGTCTTTGCACATGTTCAGCACACTGGTTCTGGGTGAGAACAGTACACACATCTATATCATGTATATGTACATTACATCACATAGTATCAATAAGACTGGCTAAATGATTTGTAATTGTTGCTACAAATACGTTTCATAACGAGATTAACAACAGTCTATCATCAGGCCTGATGAGTGACGGAACAGCTTTTTAGGCTTTGTTTCCACTATAACAATCGTCATGAATCTTTGCTGGGTTCGCCTTTCAGCCATAATGTAAACGATTTACCTTGTATGGCGTTGTATGACGTTGTATGGCGTGGTATGACGTTGTATGATGTTGTATGGCGTTGTATGACGTTGTATGGCGTGGTATGACGTTGTATGGCGTGGTATGACGTTGTATGACGTTGTATGGCGTTGTATGGCGTTGTATGACGTTGTATGGCGTTGTATGCATTGCTACGTCAGTCACTGATTATCAAACCCACTCTAATACCATATATTATAAAGTGTAATAGGTAATCTATTCAAAGTGTAATAGGTAGCCTATTCAAAGTGTAATAGGTAATCTATTCAAAGTGTAATAGGTAATCTATTCAAAGTGTAATAGGTAATCTATTCAAAGTGTAATAGGTAATCTATTCAGAGTGTAATAGGTAATATATTCAAAGTGTAATAGGTAATCTATTCAAAGTGTAATAGGTAATCTATTCAAAGTGTAATAGGTAATCTATTCAGAGTGTAATAGGTAATCTATTCAGAGTGTAATAGGTAATATATTCAAAGTGTAATAGGTAATCTATTCAAAGTGTAATAGGTAATCTATTCAAAGTGTAATAGGTAATCTATTCAAAGTGTAATAGGTAATCTATTCAAAGTGTAATAGGTAATCTATTCAAAGTGTAATAGGTAATCTATTCAAAGTGTAATAGGTAATCTATTCAAAGTGTAATAGGTAATCTATTCAAAGTGTAATAGGTAATCTATTCAAAGTGTAATAGGTAATCTATTCAAAGTGTAATAGGTAATCTATTCAAAGTGTAATAGGTAATCTATTCAAAGTGTAATAGGTAATCTATTCAAAGTGTAATAGGTAATCTATTCAAAGTGTAATAGGTAATCTATTCAAAGTGTAATAGGTAACCTATTCAAAGTGTAATAGGTAATCTATTCAAAGTGTAATAGGTAATCTATTCAAAGTGTAATAGGTAATCTATTCAAAGTGTAATAGGTAATCTATTCAAAGTGTAATAGGTAATCTATTCAAAGTGTAATAGGTAATCTATTCAAAGTGTAATAGGTAATCTATTCAAAGTGTAATAGGTAATCTATTCAAAGTGTAATAGGTAATCTATTCAAAGTGTAATAGGTAATCTATTCAAAGTGTAATAGGTAGCCTATTCAAAGTGTAATAGGTAATCTATTCAAAGTGTAATAGGTAACCTATTCAAAGTGTAATAGGTAATCTATTCAAAGTGTAATAGGTAACCTATTCAAAGTGTAATAGGTAGCCTATTCAAAGTGTAATAGGTAATCTATTCAAAGTGTAATAGGTAATCTATTCAAAGTGTAATAAGTAACCTATTCAAAGTGTAATAGGTAGCCTATTCAAAGTGTAATAGGTAATCTATTCAAAGTGTAATAGGTAATCTATTCAAAGTGTAATAGGTAATATTTTTGGTGATTAAATTGATAAATAATACTTGTTGTTGTCATTATTTGAAGGTTTGTGATATATCCAGTTTTTGTTATTTAATCAAAGCAAGTTCACATACGGATGAACTTAAGTTATTGCTTATATTTTATTTGGTTGTTTTTAGTCAATGCCACTGCTAGCAGCAACCATAGAGTTATAGTATACCTACCTACACACATACATATTTACCTACCTACCCACCCACCCACCCACCCACCCGCCTACCTACCTAACTAACTAGCTACCTACCTACATACCTACCTACCTACCCACCTACATACCTACCTACCTACCTCCCTACATACTTACCTACATACCTACCTAACTAGCTACCTACCTACATATCTACCTACCTACATACCTACCTACCTACCTAACTAGCTACCTACCTACATACCCACCCACCCACCGACATCTACACGGGAAACCTTCAAACGATATTCATTGATGGCCAACAAAAGCTTGTCTACCAACACTTTTTAGATTTTACAAGGAAGTTCACCACTCTTAAGGTAAGACAACTCTCTATACCGCTGGTAAGGCGACGCAATGTGAACAACTCTGTATACAGTTGGTAAGGCGACGCAACGTGAACAACTCTCTATACCGCTGGTAAGGCGACGCAATGTGAACAACTCTCTATACCGCTGGTAAGGCGACGCAATGTGAACAACTCTCTATACCGTTGGTAAGGCGACGCAATGTGAACAACTCTCTATACCGCTGGTAAGGCGACGCAATGTGAACAACTCTCTATACCGTTGGTAAGGCGACGCAATGTGAACAACTCTGTATACCGCTGGTAAGGCGACGCAACTCTCTATACCGCTGGTAAGGCGACGCAACGTGAACAACTCTCTATACCGCTGGTAAGGCGACGCAATGTGAACAACTCTGTATACCGTTGGTAAGGCGACGCAATGTGAACAACTCTCTATACCGCTGGTAAGGCGACGCAATGTGAACAATTCTCTATACCGCTGGTAAGGCGACGCAATGTGAACAACTCTCTATACCGCTGGTAAGGCGACGCAATGTGAACAACTCTGTATACCGCTGGTAAGGCGACGCAACTCTCTATACCGCTGGTAAGGCGACGCAACGTGAACAACTCTCTATACCGCTGGTAAGGCGACGCAATGTGAACAACTCTGTATACCGTTGGTAAGGCGACGCAATGTGAACAACTCTCTATACCGCTGGTAAGGCGACGCAATGTGAACAACTCTCTATACCGCTGGTAAGGCGACGCAATGTGAACAACTCTCTATACCGCTGGTAAGGCGACGCAATGTGAACAACTCTGTATACCGCTGGTAAGGCGACGCAACTCTCTATACCGCTGGTAAGGCGACGCAACGTGAACAACTCTCTATACCGCTGGTAAGGCGACGCAATGTGAACAACTCTGTATACCGTTGGTAAGGCGACGCAATGTGAACAACTCTCTATACCGCTGGTAAGGCGACGCAATGTGAACAACTCTCTATACCGCTGGTAAGGCGACGCAATGTGAACAACTCTCTATACCGCTGGTAAGGCGACGCAATGTGAACAACTCTCTATACCGCTGGTAAGGCGACGCAATGTGAACAACTCTCTATACCGTTGGTAAGGCGACGCAATGTGAACAACTCTCTATACCGCTGGTAAGGCGACGCAATGTGAACAACTCTGTATACCGTTGGTAAGGCGACGCAATGTGAACAACTCTGTATACCGTTGGTAAGGCGACGCAATGTGAACAACTCTCTATACCGCTGGTAAGGCGACGCAATGTGAACAACTCTCTATACCGTTGGAAAGGCGACGCAATGTGAACAACTCTGTATACCGCTGCAATTTTGCTATACTATGTCATCGTAACGTCGTAGTGGAAACAAGGCGTTAGTCCCTCACAATGGGTCAGACACATCTATGTACTGGATGCACTCACCTGCTGATAGGGTCAGACACATCTATGTACTGGATGCACTCACCTGCTGATAGGGTCAGACACATCTATGTACTGGATGCACTCACCTGCTGATAGGGTCAGACACATCTATGTACTGGATGCACTCACCTGCTGATAGGGTCAGACACATCTATGTACTGGATGCACTCACCTGCTGATAGGGTCAGACACATCTATGTACTGGATGCACTCACCTGCTGATAGGGTCAGACACATCTATGTACTGGATGCACTCACCTGCTGATAGGGTCAGACACATCTATGTACTGGATGCACTCACCTGCTGATAGGGTCAGACACATCTATGTACTGGATGCACTCACCTGCTGATAGGGTCAGACACATCTATGCACTGGATGCACAGAATGAGCTGCTCCAACATGTACTCTGTGGCAGCTTTGTCCATTTCAGAACACTCACTATCTGCCAGCCCATCAGCCAACTTCTTAATATATTCCATGTAGTGTTTAGCCTCAGGCACAACTTTCTCCAGTAACTCTGATGACGCCTCTCCCAACTCAGACACATGAGCCAAGACTACTCGGTAGTAAAACACGCTCTCACAACTCATCCTGTCCTCCAGTATGAGCCGACTAGAGCAAATGTGACACAGGTGTAATGCACAGTAACTATATATGAATGTATATAATACATGGTTCATCCAAGCTAAATTACACAGTCAATGCACACACAGCTAGTACACACACGCAGCTAGTACACAAACAGCTAGTACACACACACACACAGCTAGTACACACACAGCCAGTACACACACAGCTAGTACACACACAGCTAGTACACACACACAGCTAGTACACACACACACAGCTAGTACACACACCGCTAGTACACACACAGCTAGTACACACACACACACAGCTAGTACACACACAGCTAGTACACACACACACAGCTAGTACACACACACAGCTAGTACACACACACACAGCTAGTACACACATACAGCTAGTACACACACACAGCTAGTACACACACAGCTAGTACACACACACAGCTAGTACACGCACACACAGACGCACACACACAGCTAGTACACACACACAACTAGTACACACGCAGCCAGATACCCACCGATCATCCAGTAGCTGTAGCTCATCCAGCACATCCTCGACAGCAGCTTTAGACAGTATAAACTTGACAGCCTTTTCACAAATGCTGCCACTGCTCATGATGTCTAAACCACCCAACAAATCGAGTATATTAGCCTGGTAATGCACCAGCCATGCCTGAAGTAGCTGGTCAGTGCATGCCTTTTGTACATGCGCTACAAGAACAACATCACACGCCGAGCGTAAAGCACACATACCAAGTCTATAACCAATACAAGTCAATCCCAAGTACTCACAGATCAAGTATACAATCCAGTCTCAAGGACTGGCAGAGAAGACAACTCCTAAAGTCATGTTCAGTTGACAGTAAGAAGAAATGAACAGAGTGATGTATATGTAAAGAGTGCGAACAACAACCTAATTTTCCATCAAAATGGTGTAGGAAATGCCACACCCCACTAACCAATCTCATTGTTGGAGGCAGGCTTTGTCTCCCTGCAATAGCAACATCTTTACAGATTTTCTTGTTTTTATTATTCAACTTGAAAGGTTGTCTGCTTAAAACACTTATTGGTTTGACAACTCCTTGTTTGATCATGTTTCAACACGAGGTCAAACAAGGCTCAAAATTACATTGTGCTCGGCTCAATGGGGTTGTGACATTAAGAGTTATCTCTCTTTGAACTTTCTACCTCCAACCGGAAGTTACCATCGATCGTAGTATAAAATATAGTTACTTCATGCAGACTCATGAAAGTTTTTTCCTGATAACTTCCATGCTGTCAATCGTATACTATAATGACATGTCCCTAAAAAAACTTTAGATTATTTTTAAAGACAGCAGCATCAAATCTCCCTGCAACAACAGAGATTTATGCTTTTTTATAGCTTTCTTTGTAATTATTACTATTTATTATAATTGTTATCCACGGACTTCCGGGGCTTGCGGAAAAAAGTAACAGAGACGATGTGTCCTGTAATAAAAACCATTCGTAGCGATAGCTGATAGCTATATCTCAAAGAGAGCTAACTCTCAATATCACAAACCCGATTCATTGAAACTGAGTGAAAACGCTAGGTTATTACTAACACATTTAGTAACGGGCGCATTGTCTCTATTACTTTTTTTCGGCAAGCCTCTGATGCCCGTGTTATCACTATTATAACTATTTTTTATATAGTTATTTAACATTTCTTTTTTTAAACTTTATGTATTATAATCATTTATAATCATGATTGCACTGTTTATGATTGCTATTGCGATTATTAATGGTTATTATTGAATTGTTATTACTATAATAATAATTATTAATGTAATTCACCTTATAATTTTATAATAATAAATAGTTATAATAGTAACTTATTATTATTACTATAGTTATTATGTTAATAAGTCATAATAAAAAAATGAATAATTGGTTTTATTATTATAAATGATTATCACCACATTAAATTCTTATCGTCATTTATAATAATAGTTTCATAGAGGTGTGGATAGATGCTAATGATTACTGGTAATATTATTATTTTCCCCACAGATACCAGACAATCCATTTACACATAAACGGTGTGTTATATAAATTATCGTTGGTGTCTTATCGTATTTATTAACTACTGTACCAACGATCGTATATGATCGCTGACAGCATCGTGGTTATTTAAATGATTATGCTCCATAGCTACACTGGTGTGATTAAAAACTTCTGTATGCGTAATCTGCTATAGCCCTGTAAACTCCGTGGGTTGTTCAATTATATCAATCGCATTGCAATAGCCTGTTTATTCTATTTAAAACATCACAACTCCGTATTTGTGCATTGTACTCTATATAAAACTTTTAGCATCTTCCGGTTGGATGTGCATCAGCGCACCCTATAAGGGGGGGGGGGGGGATAACCCCACTCACAATCCCATTCAGCATAGTTTAAAAATTAACTAACTAATAGCGAATTGCAATTATTAGCCTGCAAACATCCATAGATCGAGCCTATCTAAATCATATAACAAATAGAAAAAACCATGTTATTTATATATCATCAAACCATTACAAATACTAACCAATGATCAATAATGAATAGTATTAATTATTGCAAATATTGTTGGTGAAGATCTTAAATGATGAACAATAAAAGTTTTGTGCTTTTGGATGAATGAACTGTGTAAGTTGAGCAAACGAATTAATTAGATGATGAGAGGGAATTGTCAGTGACATGTTGTTGAGCGAGCAGTGAGCATTAGATGATGAGAGGGAATTGTCAGTGACATGTTGTTGAGCGAGCAGTGAGCATTGTGTTTATCACCCATATACATATATGATGCCATAGAAACCAATAATAAATAATACCTAACAACAATAAGTCGTGGGTAAAGAATGAGTGATAAAAAGAGAAATATTTGTAGGAATTATTAGTAACAGCTGTTCAAAACTATTTAAGGTAATTCATAATAATATTGATATGCACAGTACATGGTCACAACTGTGAACAAGCCATTATTCATTCATTTTCACTGATAATCCACCCCCAGGACTTGTGGAGGGAGAGGGGGGAATTTCTAAGTAGGTGCATTTTCCTCAGTTCGACGCGGACGGAGAAAAACGAGTTTAGCAATGGACTAATATTACTAATACATCAGGAAACCCAAATATTTCTGTAAAAAAATGGAATTTTTTATTGCAAAAATCAGCCAGCAAATGCTGAGATGATGGCATTTTTAATTTCTGCTCTTATCCATAATCATCTAGAAACGAGGGTTTATGGGAGTCACCCTTCAAAGCCGTTCGGTAGAAATAAGACTGGAGTATCATATGACAAATGGGTAGATAACTCCACTTACTGTGTATTCAATGTCAATAATAAAAGAAATGGAAAAAAATATTATCAATATTTTAGTTGAAAACGTAAATTGAAAACCCAAGTGAAGTAATCAAAGTGTGACCAACCTCCGTTGTCAGGTGACCCTTTGGAGCCAAATGCTTGAGTGATTGCCTTATAACTTATAAAAGAAGAGAATTTCAACAGCTCAAAGCTCAACAAATTGATAAGCTACAGCTGAAAGCCCAAAATGTCTTCAAGTTTTCCCTGAAATGCCAACAGGTAAAAGCAATTGGCAACAAGGTAATAATCGTTCCTATTAACACCTGCATTATAAAAAAATACGAATTATTCTTATTACTTTTTATATCAATATAACTATTATTAACAACCAGAAGTTAATCAACATTAATATTATTAAAAATTAAAGAGTAATCTCGAAATAAACTAAATAACAAAAAAACTGACATTGAAAATATTCATGAGAATGAATATTTTTTTACAGATATCAGTAAAATTGATAAAATTTTCAAATTGAGCTTCTTATTCATAATTCACAGCAAAGTAGCTCATTGCGAAGTTTTTATTCAGTCAGACTCGAAATTAATTATAAAAAATATATAACATTATGAAATAAAATAAATAACAAGGTAAATTGTTTAAATCAATTTTTGATATCATTCATTGCTGACTTACATCCTCAGCAGCACACCAACAACCGCCGGTTGAAAGAGTAAATACTGTCCACGACTAGCTACCAGTATCTGTTGGTTGTCCACGACTAGCTACCAGTATCTGTTGGTTGTCCATGACTAGCTACCAGTATCTGTTGGTTGTCCACGACTAGCTACCAGTATCTGTTGGTTGTCCACGACTAGCTACCAGTATCTGTTGGTTGTCCACAACTAGCTACCAGTATCTGTTGGTTGTCCATGACTAGCTACCAGTATCTGTTGGTTGTCCATGACTAGCTACCAGTATCTGTTGGTTGTCCATGACTAGCTACCAGTATCTGTTGGTTGTCCACAACTAGCTACCAGTATCTGTTGGTTGTCCATGACTAGCTACCAGTATCTGTTGGTTGTCCATGACTAGCTACCAGTATCTGTTGGTTGTCCATGACTAGCTACCAGTATCTGTTGGTTACCACGACTAGCTACCAGTATCTGTTGGTTGGACTAATTCACTTATTTTATTATTATTATTTTGTTTTTGACTACAAAATCAAGTTGCACTTTCGGTTTTTGAGAGACTGCCGAATGAATAGTAAGAATGTTAGTCCTATATAACAATTATATAAGATGGCCGACGTGGACGTATGCATTCGTTGAAGTATAGGGCACATATTATTTAGTATGCGTATCAGCAAACACCTCAATGTCTCGTACTGCTCACCGTAAAGTTTTTTCCCTAAGGAAAGACGACTCCTTGCTTATTTTTGGCTCCTACGACGCTTAAGTTTCAAAAAACTTTTTGCTGCAAAACTCAGCCTATCAAAACAAATTTTCTCACTAGAATGAAAGCAAAGATGCTCAGGTGTTTCTGAAAAAAAATTCATTTCATGCGACACATTTGAGTGCATACATAAGAACTACTTCAGCCAATGATGACTCTTTAGAAAATTGGCTCCAGTGGAGTTGTCCTTATATAAAATTGCGCTGGAAATGGCTGAACATACTTTGATTACTTCACTTAGGTATAATCTTATTTTTCGCAATAGGTCAATTGGTAGGGGGGGGGGACTTTCAGAAACTCAGGGGATCACATAAAATCATAAAAAGCAATTCCTAGGAAATTTCAGCTGTATGTTAAAATATAGACGCCAGCAGACACTCTCCATTAGACTGAAGGGACGAGGTGCTCTTAGACTGAGGGGACGAGGTGCTCTTAGACTGAGGGGACGAGGTACTCTTAGACTGAGGGGACGAGGTACTCTTAGACTGAGGGGGACGAGGTGCTCTTAGACTGAGGGGAGGAGGCACTCTTAGACTGAGGGGGATGAGGTGCTCTTAGACTGAGGGGGACAAGGTGCTCGTAGACTGAGGGGACGAGGCAATCTTAGACTGAGGGGGACGAGGTGCTCTTAGACTGAAGGGACGAGGTGCTCTTAGACTGAGGGGACGAGGCACGCTTAGACTGAGGGGACGAGGCACTCTTAGACTGAGGGGACGAGGCGCTCTTTGACTGAGGGGGACGAGGTGCTCTTAGACTGAGGGGAGGAGGCGCTCTTAGACTGAGGGGGACGAGGTGCTCTTAGACTGAAGGGATGAGGAGGTGCTCTTAGACTGAGGGGGATGAGGGGCTCTTAGACTGAGGGGGACGAGGTGCTCTTAGACTGAGGGGAGGAGGCACTCTTAGACTGAGGGGGACGAGGTGCTCTTAGACTGAGGGGGATGAGGTGCTCTTAGACTGAGGGGAGGAGGCACTCTTAGACTGAGGGGGACGAGGTGCTCTTAGACTGAGGGGACGAGGTACTCTTAGACTGAGGGGGACGAGGCACTCTTAGACTGAGGGGGACAGGGTGCTCTTACATTGAGGGGGACAGGGTGCTCTTAGACTGTGCTAACCTGATTTGTCGTTGAGCCCAGTCTCTAGTAGGGCCAATCTCTGCGCGATGGAAAGAGCCTTCACCGATACCTTCTCAGCCAACATATGAAAAGCTGTTTTTCTTATCACTACATTCACATCTTTGGTTCTTTCGATCATAGGCAGCAAACTACGTCTTGTGGGAGCCACACACCTCAGACACTCTACCCTCACTTGCCAATTAGGATCTGAGGCCATGAGAAACATGAATGCTGCAAGAATACACAAGAATACACGTATATAAGTTATATACGCCATACCGCAATCCATATGTATGTGTCCGTTTGTCTGTCTGTCATTGTAGTTAAATGCACACCTAAAATTTGTCATTTATTCTTAAACCAGAGATTTTTGTATATTTAATATTTTTTCTATAATAATGTAGTTGGAGACAATCACTGTGAAAATGATGACAGTTTGATGATTTGATGGGGAGAGGGAGGGGGAGATGGGGGGGAGGAGATGGGGGGAGAGGGAGGGGAGATGGGGGGAGGGGGGGGAGAGGGAGGGGAGATGGGGGGAGGGGGGGGAGAGGGAGATGGGGAGGGGGGGGGAGAGGGAGATGGGGGGGGGAGGGAGGGGGAGATGGGGGGGGGAGAGGGAGGGGGAGATGGGGGGGGGGGAGAGGGAAGGAGAGGGAGGGGAGATGGGGGCGGGAGATGAGGGGGGAGAGGGAGATGGGGAGGAGATGGGGGGGGGGGGAGATGAGGGGGGAGATGGAGGGGAGATGAGGGGGGGGAGATAAGGGGGGGGGGGAGATGAGGGGGGGAGATGGAGGGGGGGAGATAAGGGGGGGGGGGGAGATGAGGGGGGAGATGAGGGGGGGGGGTGGAGAGGGAGGGCAAGAATAGAGCAGGCTTGCATAACGATATTAGGATACCATTGGTAATAGTGCTTGTAATAAATATAAGCATGTATTACTATAGCAATATATATTGTACATACTATGTACTGTATGGCGATACATGCGCGTGCTATAAAAATGTATACTCACTTTAGTGATATATATATATATATTACTAGCAGTATTCCCCGTCATATTCAAATACACTAGCCTGCCTCTCTATCCCCTCTCTATCTGTTAATAGTGAATTGCCTACCCCAGTATATTCGAGATAAATAGTAAAGACACAAAAATCTTCATTTTGAGAACAAATGCCAAACTTAACTACTACCACACATCAAACTGGTTCGATAGAAATTTTCACAGCAGTTTCACTTCTTCAGCGTTGTGGTTCAGGCAATAATTGAAGTGGAATAACACACAGACAGACAGACGTTTATATATACATGTCAGGACATGCAATCAACCAAAAGCCAATCAAACCTTTAATAATGGGACAGTGTTTGTCTGAGGGGTCTTGCATTCTTGTGAGGGCCCTGATAGCACACACCCTGACGGAGGGAACCAGGTCACTCAGTCTACTGTGCATGGCTTGGAACAGCTGACCATACAGTTCATCATCTAGCTCAGCATCACCGAGGTTGTCTAGAATCTGTGCTATAAGCTGACAGGTTCTGTACCTCACCGCCTTCTCATTCACGTCGTATGACTGAGTGTAACATACACATTTATATAGCTTTATTTAGTAATATATACATGTGTATATATTAGCCCTATACATACATATACATATATATATGTATGTATATATATATATATATATGTATATACGTGTATATGTACAAATATGTACAGATGCAGCTTCATTGGATTTTATTATCTGAAATGGTAGTAATGTAGTGTCACCATCCTTTACACCCTTTCGTAGCAAGAAAGAAATATACGCAAAAACCTAAAAAACAGTTAATAAAACGGATGATGCAGGCTACACATAAAATCAAGCTTTCGCTTCTGTAATATGAAACTTGAAGCTGTTCTTTACGGGAAAAACAATTGAAATGTTCTTGGTTTCTGGACACAAAAAAGCTTAAGCAACTTTTAGCAGTGCGGGCCACACTACAGTATGAATGAATGTGTTATTACTTGTTAGTTCTATTACTAGGGTGAATGTGTTAGTTCTATTACTAGAGTGAATGTGTTAGTTCTATTACTAGGGTGAATGTGTTAGTTCTATTACTAGGGTGAATGTGTTAGTTCTATTACTAGGGTGAATGTGTTAGTTCTATTACTAGGGTGAATGTGTTAGTTCTATTACTGGGGTGAATGTGTTAGTTCTATTACTAGGGTGAATGTGTTAGTTCTATTACTAGGGTGAATGTGTTAGTTCTATTACTAGGGTGAATGTGTTAGTTCTATTACTAGGGTGAATGTGTTAGTTCTATTACTAGAGTGAATGTGTTAGTTCTATTACTAGGGTGAATGTGTTAGTTCTATTACTAGGGTGAATGTGTTAGTTCTATTACTAGAGTGAATGTGTTAGTTCTATTACTAGGGTGAATGTGTTAGTTCTATTACTAGGGTGAATGTGTTAGTTCTATTACTAGGGTGAATGTGTTAGTTCTATTACTGGGGTGAATGTGTTAGTTCTATTACTAGGGTGAATGTGTTAGTTCTATTACTAGGGTGAATGTGTTAGTTCTACTACTAGGGTGAATGTGTTAGTTTTATTACTAGGGTGAATGTGTTAGTTCTACTACTAGGGTGAATGTGTTAGTTTTATTACTAGGGTGAATGTGTTAGTTCTACTACTAGGGTGAATGTGTTAGTTCTATTACTAGGGTGAATGTGTTAGTTCTATTGCTGGGGTGAATGTGTTAGTTCTATTACTGGGGTGAATGTGTTAGTTCTATTACTGGGGTGAAAATGTGTAGTTTGGCCGAATGCGGGTGGAGAAGCTTGTCTAAAATGATTGAAGCAATCAAGGCCAAGGCCGTATATTTATACATAGCGGCTCTTACCATGCCCTAACACGCTAGTTTGCCATGTGATGTCCGATGTTTGATGACAAAAGTATTGATATATGATGTATGCACACCCTATAAATAACCATCCCTGATACAACGGCGATGGCTACAGAGGAATCAACAGGCACTATAAACTCTTTACCTTGAGGAGAAAGCTCATCACCTTATCAAACAACACCTGACACTTCTCTTCCTTCCCTGCATTAGCAACCACTTTTGAGGCAAACTTGACAAGTCTTTCCACAGTAGGCTCTGGCTTGTACTCAATCATGAAGTATTTAAGGCAGTGAATAAATTTATCGCAGAAACCTTCAATCGCTGCCTATAACAACAAACTAACTTGATGGGTTGGCAGTCAGGTCAGCTGCTTACGAGTAATGCTCATTGCCAGAATGCAACAACAATGCCACGACAGGTAGTACATCCCCGCACATTGCACATTACTAGAGTCCCTGTATAGTCTACTAACACCATTTATAGAATATACATACATCCATGATTAACAGGCAACAAAGCTGCTACTCTTTTTAGGCAAGTCAAGTTGATGCGTGTTGCGAGTATTTTTCGAACTATTCACCATACGTCAATGTTCTGTTTTTATGGCTGAGAAAACAAAGTCTCAACAAGTAGGGGAGAGTGAGGTACATTGGGGCAACAAAAAATGTCTTTTCTCTATTGCTCAAACTATAGGCCTTGGATTACCTTCAAATTAATCAAACTCACAGTCCAACACATCAAGCTTACTAACCAGCAATTATAACAATCACCAGATTTCCATGCATCAAAATTTTGACGGATTTTTCAAATCTTTGAAAAATGGAAGTCCATGAAAAGTTGGAAGTTTTCAAAACTTTGAACTTTTCACTGCACCGATCTTGAGGGCGACATTTTTCAACTCTTTGAAGATTCAAAACTACGGACTTTTGACGGTAATCTTGGAAGTTGAAAGTTTTCATGATAACAAACTATTAACATTAGTGAGAATCATCAGAGATAAAGTATTACCTATGTTAAACTTGCATGTCCTTCCTTCATGAAAATAAACTTGAAAAATATAAGCTCCTCACCATCATTCTAATAAATAACAAAAAATAATCAATGGCGGGTAATAATAATAATTATCATTATTTTTTATTTTATATCAGTTTAGTTAGACAACTAGCTACTACAAGGTTCAGTTGGCTATGAAAAGCCGTACATACACTGGTCGATAAGTCATAGAAAAGACTCATCTCCTGTGTGAATAATTAATTTTAGACCACATGATTTGGAATGTAAACAGTTTGGTGACAACACGCATTTGTGAAAACAAGATTTTTATGTTATCCTTATGCGTAGTTATCCTCCCCTCTGCGTAGACAACTCTGCATAATTCTTTCAAAATTTCGTGTAATAGAAGGAAAACCAAAACTTTGAAGTTTCCAACAATCCGTGGTTCAAAACTCTGAAGCATGGAAATCTACTGAGTGCATCTTGAAAAAACTGTCTTTATTGGTAATTTAACAAAGTCATATTGCTGTCCCAGTGTACCCCAGGCGCTGGGGTACACTCAGACAGCAATATGACTTTGTTACTGGCAACTTTACACTGGCAAGGTCTCCTATTGGAGAAGGGCAGCCGTCCCTAAAGACGACACCGGCTTTGTGGCCTGTGCTCACACTGTGGCTGTTCCATCTGGGTGGAAATAGTGCAAGAGTGTGTTAACCGCTTATGCTCAGCCTCCTCTTTGGATGTGAAGTAGACATAACAGCCTACGAAAAGACTTTTTGTCCTGCGGAGCCTTACATGCTTTGCCTACTCTTGAAGACTTCGGTAGCCAAAGTTGAACTCATAGCAATAAAACGTGTCACTGCCAGCAGCGATAAATCAACCCTGATGTTTGCAAATAGAGTCAGCTGCTATATAATACTGAAGCGGGAGGGTGCGGGTAAAATGTACATGCAACAGACGATTTATAGACTATTTGAGTCTCATTATAGAAACTGTTAATTAACATATATTATTCTACTATAATTGTTTCTCATTGCACACAATTATTTAGTTAATTATTGCTAGTAGAGATCGGTTTTGTGCACTTCATAAAATTATTACAACTTTTATTTAACCAGTCTCTTTGTCAACGCAACTAGAAGCAGTCCAGTCGGTAACATAACTGATCCTTAGAAACCAAGACTTGCTTTACTTTTACCCTGATTTGAGACATTTTAAGCAACTGATATGACAAAAACGTCGTTGAGAAAGTTAAAGAGATTAATATAGCCTTTGAAAATTTCTTTCAAAAAAGATTTTGGTTTACTCACTTGAAAAAAATTGAGTAATTATGCTCATAAATACTACGTGGTAGAGCCATAGTTTCGTATTTCGGGATTGATCAAGTTTGCCAACGTAAATTAATTAGGGTGCACCCTTGTTGTAGCCTACTTCCACATTGGCGATGTACTGAGATGGTTCATGTAAGCGGATCATCATCAGTATTATAAACCCCATCCCCATCTACTGCTCACGAACCGTTAGTTGTGGAGTCCATAACTCTAGTAACTAACTAACTAGTAATAATAATAGCAACCAACCCTTATGACCATCACCAAGTGGACCAAACACGTGGTGCCCGGTAGTAAGTGGCTAATAAATAGCAATTGTTTACTTTTACTTTATTATCCAACTGTCAGACCAATTGATTAATAACTTTTTTGATTTATCATTATAAATAATACCAATTTATAAAATAATTTATAAATGAATTATCCGTTTGTTTGTAAAATTTTTAATCACAACTTGTATCAAACTGGAGCTTGAATAAAAATGATCCAACATTAAAATGAAATAAATATGATGACAGCACACAATAATTAAATACGTAATAGATAATAATAAAAGACTGGTAGATGTAAAGAGGTTCGATTATCTGGTTGGGAGATCACTCCTATCAGATCTCTTTACATCTGATATAGGGATCTATAGTTAGTACTGTTAACGCCCGTAAAAAAATGATTATTTGGGTTGATGCTCATTGTTTAACGTGCCCAAAACACTTAAAGAGCTATAAAAGACACTGAAGCTCATGGCCATACCAATATATTTGGGAGAGGAAAACTCTAAAGCAAAAAACAAGAAGATAAAAATTGGTTGATTTTCGTTAATATTAATGGTTTTGCAGTATAATGGCAATCAGCGTTCCGGTTGCATTAAATTGATGCAACCAGCCGTAAAATTGTAAATGGGGACTCGGCCGTAACATTGGCCGGGTCCCCACCAATATTTACTGCGATGAATTGAGTTGACCTATTTTCTTATTGTTCCATCAGGAACAAGATACTGCTTTCTACTACTGTATATGCTTACATGTCACTAACTTGTGCCAGAGTTGGTTGGCAGTGAATAAAGTGGTGTGCTATACTTTAAATAATTCTGCATCTCTCAACCTCAACTGTGAGCCTTTGCATCCCACTCTACTACAAGGCAATTATAAAAGCTATGAATAATAATTGTTACTGCACCGTACACTACTTCAGCTGGACGAATCTATTGATTGTACAAGTTATCTTTGACATTGACTGCGAGCCCTTGGTTGTCGAGTAAAGCTCTGCATGTACTACTGCTACTACTAACAGGTGGTAAATATAAGAAGACAAGTTAACTATCATAAAAATTTATTCTAAATCAATTGAGCCTGTTATTGGTCCATTCACAAACATACAATTGTGTCTGTTGTTGGTCCACCTAGAGCCATTCAGTAGGGCTTCTTTTCGGTACACTTTCATATGTTCAAGCAGGCCAGTGATTAATCCCTTTGCTGATTCAGCCAAGCCTGTTTCTGGTTCAAGTGCATCCATTCAACAAGGCTTGTTTTTGGTACATTAACAAGAGAAAAACGTGTGTAAGTTGTTAAAACCAAAACTAGTTGGTTAAAAAAAAACTATAAATTTAATAATAATATGAGGCACATAGTTGGATGAAACTGGCTCTGTTATGTGGTAAGAAAGATGACATGAGATGATTTTATTAGAATTGTATAATAAAATGAACCATTTATTCCCACAAGACTGTACAAGGGGTACGGAAATGCTTGAGAACGCAATAACTGAGAATTAGTTCAAGAATTAATTGATGTTAGTACCGGGTCAGACTGATCTGAGCTCTGGGATAGATCGAGGCCAAAAAGAGAGAAAAAATAGATCAGTGTTTATATAGCGATGTAAAGGTACATGTACATATAGTGAGTGTGCTAGCGATTTTACTTAGCGATAGGGGAAATTCCTCCCCAAAATTGCACAAGTTTTTACTACTATCCATTCTTTAGCAATTCCAATCAAACTACTGCTACAAAGTATAGCGTGGAACTTGATATATGATCGTTGATAGATCGGAGCGCTGCAGATAATGAGACACTACTGGAAACAAGGAAAAACATTTTTGCGTTGTGATTGGATGATCAAGGAATCGGCTAGCGATTTTTTGATCTTGATCAAATCCTGGCGATAACCTCGAATAAAATGCTAGCGAGTGCTATTAATTTCTCCGGAAACAGAAGTTGCAAAATTCTGCAATCACTAAGCTAATCACTTAGTGAACGCTATATGTACATACGATTTAAGGGTCTGTTCTTTGCCGGGTAAAAGAATGGCCGGTGTCCAATTGGACTGCTGACTATAAAATTTAGTTTTAATCCTTCCTCTAAGCCTTTTACAAACTGTTTCAATCTGACAGTTTTTTTCCTACTCTCAAGAAACTCCATTTGGGTGATTTCACGATTTTTTGTAAAACTTTATTGGCCTTTGGTATTAAAAGTATAACAAAAGCAATGCCTTGTTTTGAATTTTCTCAATCTTTTTAATAGCTGTTGAGTGATGGGGGTCCAGTTCTCTCCCCAGGATTTGGGTACATAGCGGGGGATTTAGAAATAGGTACACTTTTCCTCGGAGTGATAAGGACATAGAAAAACACATTTCGCAATATTAGCAATCTTAGTATACCAGCAATGGCATATCTTTTTGTTCAAATATACTTTCCAATTGTGATAAGTTTATTTATTATTAATGCTCATGTGTTACAATTGACCAACAAATCATACAATTTTTCACCTGCACATTTGTTCGAATATTTTGATTTCAGGGTCTAAGTTAGAGTGTGCGATAGAAGAGCCATCTATCACTACAAGCATGATATCGCTCAGGTTTCCTGTTTCAAACCACTCCTGAAATGAGTTTTCAGAAGCTTTAAACTGCTGACACAACTCTCACAATCTACACTAGACATCGGTAGCACTGGCAATCACAGTGAGCAATGTATGATTAGTAAAAAGCTGACATTGTAATTTTTTTTTTACTATGTAGTATATAATACCACAAATGTGGACACTTCATCCGCAATTCAGTCCTAAGCTCTCTCAACAAATGGCAAAATATCTAAAACAACATTCCAAATCACTCGGCTCGACTTAATGTTTTGATAAAGAAAACTTTAAACTCACTTCTGATGCATGAAAGAATGCACTCCGAGTGATTCTGAGCAGTAATTTTTGATGAAAACTTAATTTTTGTTGTCCAATTTTTGGCCCACGCTGTTTTGTGTAACTGAATGCAATGTAGTCTTCAAACACTTAAGTTAACTGCTAATTGGCCAAACAAAGGTTTTCTCGGCACTGGCTCAAAAGATAATGTTGCAGGTCAATACTGCAAATCTAAAAATTTATTGATACCATTTACCAGCACATGTAGAAATTGCCTAACAATCTTTTTAGCCAGTGTTAGTGTCGAAAAAGCTTCAGTTTAGTATTTCAGGATTACTATACATCCGATGCACAAGTTACTCAATGAGCCAATAATTGGGCATAAAATTTAAAACTTTATCAAAAATTACCAATCTCAATCGATTGAAGTACAAAGTTTCAGGCATCAAAAGGAAGTATAGAGTGTCTTTTTTTTAAATTAGCTCAAGCTAAGTGATTCAGAATTTTCTTTTAGATATTTTAGGTATTTATTGAAAGAACACTGGATTGATATGTTAGTGTCCACACTTTTAGAGTTATATATTATATCCAATAGTGTGAAAAACTTTCACTTTTTAATTACAATGTAGTTTTGTTACTAATCATACATGGCTTACTGTGCTAACGGTTAGCCATGTATTGTGTGTAAAACTTCCTTCAGTCCTGGTTGATCATGAACAGCTCTACGAATGATCAGGAGCTGTTATATTGATGAGTACGTGGATTATTTTTTGTCACTGTTTTTGTCAAAGCTGTCGAAGTGGACTCGACCAGGTTTTTAAATACAAAAATTTAGTTTTTAAGTTTTCTTTGACCTCTCCTTTTTGAAAAAATCAGTCAGCAAAGGTTCAGATGATAACCTTTCCACTTTTAGGAACAACTTGGGGGGGGGGGGATCACACAAAAAAAAACGTCTGGGGGTTCCACACTCGTGTTGAATGTAATTAATAAATAACAATAATAAAATTACGTAAAATAATAATACACAGACTGTTGCAGTGGTTATTATTTCATTAACTATATTATTATCGCTGATCATGGGCGTCACAGCTATATACCTCCACACGCAAGAGCCGGAACCAGCACGAGGTCTAGTAAATGGTGATGAACGTCATAGTAAATAAACTCCAATTGAATCTTAAAACTTATCACACGTTAGGGCTGGCCAGCCAGTAGGCTTCATCCAGAAAGACACCACGACATGCAGGTACATATAAAAGTTTACTAATACTGCATATTATAGCATCGACAAATTGATCACGAAATATGACGTCACGCGTCAAAAGCATTGATATATTTGTAGCACCTAGTTTTTTTCAGTTTTCAAATATTATGGAATTACTAAATCTTTAATAACTTGGGACCACAGGCTGCTAGAAACAAAATTTTAAAAGGGTTCATCAGGAAACACTAATCCGGGCCAGATTAACCAATTACTCCACTGCTTACATAGCTGTGGACTTGAAAAAAATATTTTGAAACCACGTTGTAAACGAGCAATATCACAGTGCGCCATGGGACCTCATGTTATATCACTAGCCTATCAGATTACCGACCTGTTGATATACTATATGTCATAGATCATTTACATATCAAGGTATGAAAATAGATTTAATAATGCCTTTCCAAATAAAAACGTAATTTTTTTTTAATATATTGTGCAGGATTTCACTGTAGGGTTGTCTGTTTGGTAGCTCGGCCTACTTGCACAGCTTTCCCCGAACTGTAGATAGCTAGCAGCGATACAACCCGCCCACAGATCGACAAGCTCCCTTAGCAATAGTGATCGACCATTGCAGGTTGCTGCCGAACTGTCGGTTGCGTTAGCTGTTACTGAGCGCAGGCCAGTGGCCCAAACTTTGAAGGCCGAATCAGCCTTGGCTAGATTCGTCCAGCAGAGGTTCGGTGTACTGCTTAGTGATTACTAGTCGTAGTAATGGTGCTTTGTTTGTACGTGCATGTACTAGCGCAAGTGAAGTTTATTGTTTGTAAGACAAAGGAACTTCTGCGAGTGTGCAAGCTTAACTCTGATTTATTGACTGCATTACACTGGCATTTATACAATTGATTATATAATAGGTATCTGGACAAAACAAAGACAAGACTAGACAATAAAGTGAACTGTAAACTCCGCCTGAGGTGTAGAACTGGACAAATGAAAAAGTAGTAGGCTTGGCTAAATGCTATGGATGATTGCATGCACATGTCTCTAATACAATATTGAATGTAAAGTAAAAGGTAAAATATATACAATGCACATAGAGTGATTAGTAATGGAGTGCAAACATAGAGTGTTATATAGGATTGTCATGGGCGCCGTCCGCCACAATATTACAATTAAGTAATTAGTAATTACCGCAAATTGATAACGCACGCTTGGTCACGCGTCACGGATTTCACTCTAATGTATCAATAATGAGGCGTAAAACTATCCGCTGTGAAAACATAAAACAAAGTAATTTTGGTGCAGAGAGAGTCATTTTTAAAACTCATTTTCTCAGTAACTAGCAATGAGAGACAAAAAAGTTTACCACTATTGTGCTGCAAGATATGATTCTACGCCATGATATGTTCATTAATAACGTCCCAAGGCTGAGTTGAAAAATTCGTTTGTACTTAACTGGCTACATATTAAAGCTTACGAATACTACACCGACAGTGATGATTATTATTATTATTAATTCATTTATCATCAATTTTTATTTATGAATGAATGATAGAAAATAATAATAATTTAAATTACTAATTACTACTAAAGTAATTAAATAAGAATTATAATTATTATTATTTTGTAATAATAATAATGATTATTATTATTCATTATTAATTATTATTATTATTATGATTTATTAATAATTATTATTTTTCATAGTAATAATAATAACTATTTATTTATTATTATTATTATAATAAATAATAATTATTAATATATAATAATTATTATTTCAAATAATAATAAACACACTAATAATATCTATAAACTATTATTATGACTACTACTACTATACAATGAATAGGTTTAACAACAACAATACGAATAAGTCAATCAATAATAATAAATTTTAATATCATTAATTATTTTATTATTACTAATACTACTACTACTATTATTAATTAATAATTGTAATAATAATTATTATTATTTAGTTCAATTTATAAATAATAATAATAATCATCAAGAAGATCGATGATGGTGATCACCATGATCATCATCATCATGATGATGATGATACATAAATAATAATGCAAACCTTATCAGAAAATTCCTTCATGGAGAGCAACTCTTGTGAAAATTTATCATGGTTGTGAGTACTGAATTGGGCATCTGAAAAGAATTTTTTGAGAGATTTGTTCATATTAAATGTAGTCTTTCTTTGCTCCTTCTTTTCTAAAAAACAATGCCGGGCATTTGAATGTGGCGGTTTGAGACGACGATGACGTAAATGTTAACAGTGGACTTCATTCGCTGTACGATGGCATAGCCGTAGAAAGAAATACTAACGCGTAGTCATATACGGACGGCTAGTTAAACCGCACACAGACCAACCAAAGTCGTGCACGTGATTATATGTAATCGTTGCCCATGACTAAAACGTTCAAAAGATGGGCCAAAACTTTTCCGGATGTAATGAACTTCTCTTGGCAAATCACACCCGTAGATTTTTGTCACTACGGACCTACAACATGTCAGCGCCTTTAGGTATTGATGATTTTTTCTATAGAAAGAGTTTTTTGTGCAAACGATGATTGGTTGAAATCAGAACGCTTGTCGATTAGTCAATAATAAGTCTGTAATAATTATGGTAATTTGTATAATATAATTATTGTATTAATCAATTGTTATTAACACTTTTTAATTTTCTTATAAGTTTTTCATTGTTATTTAGGACGAGCCATCATAGACCTATAACCCTATAAATAACCCTAGGACGAGCCAACAACCATCAGATCCCAAGAACTTTTGAACCAATCACCGCGTGCACAAAAAACTCTTTATACAGAAAAGTTCTAGGTAGAATGTCGGAATATTGTTGTTATTACTAAACTAATAATAATTAGTAGCTTCGTAAGATGGATCTGCGTTGAGAAATCTTCTTTACCACTTCATAAGTAAACCCAAAATGGGCAAGCATAGGTCACGAAGATACTCCCACTCAGAGTAGGTTGCTGATTGAATTATTTTAAACATTTACTATTTAGCAGCATGCTTGGGTGGAAAAAAGTAGTAGTGTAGTGTCTCTCTGCTGTGCACTGTTGTATTATACATTGATTGTTTTTGTTGTTGTACAAGAACAACGAGCAACAACAACATAATAATAAATAAATAATAATAATTATAATTTAACAATTATTATAATAATAATATAATTATTAATAATAATAAATAATACATTCATTCATTCATCATACATTTATTAATTAATTAATTTAATTAATTATTATTGTTATAACTAATTTTATTTAGGATGAGTAAGTTGTTGTTAGTAGCAGCGTCATGATGATGGTGATGGTGGTGATGATGTGATTAACTGTGATAATAATAAACTAAATAAATAGTTATTAATTATAATTTTTACTAAGTATGTATTATTATTTATAATAATGAAATAAATATGATTGTTGATGATAACTAAACTACTAGTCTAATAATGAGTGAAAAACAACTTCTTTTTAAAAAAGTTATTATTATTACCTCGTATTACCTCGTAGTTGTCTTCACACTAGTACTAGACCACATAATGTGGAAGTGGTGCGCCTCATGTGTTAAAATTTGGTTGTCAGTGATTTTCAATTTTCGAGTAATTAGGTAGTTATGTTAGACAGTAGTACAACTACAAGCATTATTAAACTTACAAGTTTTGTTTAAACTGTCAGAGTCTGACAATCGCTAGCGTTTATTTTGAGGTCTCTTAAAGTTATTGTTCTTAGTAAGAAGCTGTTGTTATGATACTCAGTTTTAGTAGCACCTATAGATGAGGGTATTCCTTTACTCTGGGCTCTAGTTTGAATGTTAGTGTCAGATGCTTTATTGATGAGCTCATCATATGAACCATTAAGCGCTGGTAGTTTATCACCTTCATTAAGGATTCTCATTAAAAGTCTTAGCCGGATGTCCCTTCGTCGTCGTTCTACTAGTTCAAGTCCAATATCTTCCTTTGCATCTGATACACTCTCTCTCCCTTTGAGGTGGCAGATAAAGCGTACTGCTTTTTTCTGCAAGCTTTCCATATCTGATATATGTTTTTTCAAAAACGGGTCCCACACTGCCACAGCATACTCTAGGTGTGGACGACAGAGTGATTTATAGGCTTGTAATTTAGCAGCCTGAGGGGCCCAGTGTAATGCCCTTTTTAGCATGCCCAACTGTCGTTTGGCAAGTAAAGTTTTGTTGTGAATATGCCTGTCAAATCTCAGGTTCGACTGCAATTTAACCCCTAAATAGCGTGTGTCCTCCACATGCTCTAGTATTTCGCCACTAAGTGTATACTTAGGTATTACATTTTTATTGTTGAACCCAATGACATGGCATTTTGTGGCATTAAAATCCATTTCCCATTTATCTGCCCATAGTTTCAGCATGTCAATGTTTCTTTGGAAATGCCTTTTATCAGATGCGTTATTGACAAGTTGATAAATTAAGGTATCATCTGCAAACAGGCTAACAGAGCAATCCACACAATCTGGGAGGTCATTAATGTATGCCACGAAGAGGGTGGGTCCTAAAACAGATCCTTGTGGTACTCCTGTGGTGACTGGCATCATGCTAGATTTATCACCATTGAGGACTACACACTGATTGCGACCAGTTGAGAAGTCGTGTATCCAGCTTAGTAGATAATTGTCAATACCCTCTATAGCTGATAGTTTTTGCATTAGCAGACCATGGGGAACCCTGTCAAATGCTTTGGTAAAGTCCAGTATAACTGCGTGTGTACTGTTTGAGTCTTCTGCTGAGCTTAGAACGTCATGCATTGTGCCACAAAGCTGCGTTTCACAAGACAATCCTCTCCTAAATCCACGTTGGCAGTTTTGAAGGTCAGAGTCCAGTTTTGAGTTAAATGATCTCAGAACAACATGTTCTAGAATTTTGCAGGGTATGCTCGTTAATGACACAGGTCTATAATTGTTGGGTAGATCCATTCGACCTTTTTTGTGGATTGGCGTAACATTTGCTAACTTCCACGCGGAGGGTAATTTCCCAATTTCAAGACATTTATTGTATATGCGAGTAAGGCAGTGAGAAGTTAATTTAATATCTATTTGCAAGTCTTCTTTGCGGAGTGAATCAGGTCCTGGTGCCTTCCCTGGTTTTAAATTTCTGATTAGGTTCTCATTCCTTCAGGTACAATTTTTGGCCCTGTATACTCAGTCCGATTATATGGTTGTAGCTCAAGTTGATGTTTTTTGCAAAACTGTCCATGAAAAAATTCATTTAACAACGTGGCACACTCGGTTGGGTCTTCAGTGGTCTGGCCATTCAGCTGAGATAATCTTATTCGTTTTTTCGATTTGTCAGTTTGTTTGATGTGTCTATAGAAGGGTTTGCTGTTGCCTTTTTTAGGGGATTACAGATTTTGTTTTCAATATATTCTTTCTTGATTTTGTGTATAGCTTTCTTTGTTTCCTTCCTCTCTGTTCGGTAGCGTTGCAGAAGAAAAGGGTCGCTTGTAGTTTTAAATTGATTATATGTTCTGCGTTGCTTCTGAACCAGTTTGGAGGCATCCTTGTTGAACCAAGAAGGAAGATTTGTTTTTATCCTGACAGTTTTTGTAGGAACAAAGCTATCTATAGCATTACTCAATCCTGCTGAGAACATATTCCACATCTCATCGATGTTGGAGGTTTTAGACAATTGATCATCAATCTCCTGCAACACAATGCTGAATTTCTCAAGATCAACTTTACCATACATTTTTATGGCTTTCCTTGCTAATTGCTTATGCTTCTTGTTTGTGCTAATACACGTCGTAATGATAAAGTGATCACTCAAACCTGGATTAATAATCTCTGTTGAAGCAATATCTGACGGATTGTTTGTGCAAATCAAATCAAGTGTGTTACCTAGTATATGTGTTGGCTCATGTACTAGTTGTTGTAGGTCGTGCTGCTGCTAACTATTTGTTACTATAATAATATTGATAATATAAAATAAATGTAATAATTAATAAATAAGTGAAATAATGATATTAATGATAATAAATATAATAGTAGTTAATAAGCGAAATGATTATAATATTTATTAATAATAATAATTAACAACGTTGGAGCAACAAGATTATTAATATGATGAAGATTAATCTAATGTTGTTGTCAATGTTTTATTATGATGATAATAATAGCAATAGCAGTAATATATAGGAGGCACGTGTGGACTAGTGGTTAAAAAAGTGCTTGCACTTCAATCCAAGATCTGGAGTTCGATTCCCAGCATGGTTATCTGTGAGCGAGATATTCGGCTTTCTATATGCTCTGATACCTGACCCGGGATGTTAACCGATTATGAGTCTGAAACATCGTCTAAGTCTTCAGAAGTAAACCTACTATTGAAGTTGATGATCAATGCGGTAAAAATATTATAGTTTAATTGAATACTATTATAGTAATGGGTTATCTATCTAGCGACTGGTAATCCTACCCATCCTGAATCATTATTAATATTATTAATTATTAATCATAATGATAAATCATTATGATTATATTATTGTTAACATCACAATAAATGATAATTATTTTTTATTATTATAGTACTGTGAATGAAACTATCGGCAACAACATTGCGTCATACTACTAATCTCAAAACTACGCACGGTCTCTCTGTAATAATAGGTGCTATGTTGAGACAATTCTTGACAAACTTAGGGTGATAGGCTCCCTGAAGTCTGTTGGGAACAGGCGACAGTGGGGCCATGAGGCTCTGGAGGCACATTAAATCTGTCTATAGCACTGTGGGAGAAGGCTGAAGGCCCACTGTGTTTCGAATCCTAAATAGACAGGATATTGTATTACCGTCTAGTCGTCTCGACTGTAGGTGGAATGCTACGGTAAGTGCTAGCCAGCGTAGAGTGGCAGAGATAAATCCGTTTCCTGGAACGCTGATGAACAGGCAAGGCTGGTTAAAACAGTCAAAACTCATATACCCATAGCAAAGTGGGGTATGGAACATACTCTCGGTTACCTCTGGGGGCCAAACCCGCTCTAACAGATCAGGTGATTGCTATTGACTGGGTCACCGACTGGTTGGCTAGCATATGCAGTGAGTCCCCTAGGGTTGCCTGACCAGCTCAATGTACAGTCAGGCCCTAGTAAGCCAAAAGCGAATACGTTAGTAAGCGAGCTAGGTGGAGAGGTTAGCAAGCCTGGGCTGCGCCCACGACTTCAAGGTGAGGTGGGAGGCCGAAGAGTAAAAGCGAATCAATTTATTATGTATATAGATATATATATTGTTAGTAATCATATATTTTATTATTATCATGCATGCTTAAATATGTTTTGCTTGATGTTCGCACCCTGGGCGAGACTTAGTCCTTGACAGTATAAATACTGGCTCAATATCTTTAGTAGCCAGAGTTGTTTTGACTGTATTTATGATAAGATTAAGTTTTTAGAACAAATGCATCATTCAGATAGCTCTCTCTCCCCCTCCCTCTCTCTCTCTGTAATAGATAAACAGACAATAGCAGTGGAATCAATTACTCAGTCAGTTGAGTAAGCACAATAGAGCCAACCTTGTAGGGTGGACTCAGCAGTAGTGGTCTAGGCGGTGGAGGCTACCTTTTCCAGCTTGTCCAGCAGCAGACAAAGACGATCAGCAGTCAGCCTAGGTCAGTCATGCCAAGGAACTGTTGCCGATCAGACCTGTCCACTGCGCTGGCAAGTGATGGCGGACTGTAGCCTAATGGTCGAGCGATCAGGGTGTCCTTTAAGAGACCACCATAAATTCCTGCACAGTACATATACTTGAAGTCAGTCTGAAAATTTTTAAAACGGTTGAGTGTGTAATCATAATGTCCTGTGAATAAAGTGAAACCAAATTTGCAAATGTCACTTAAATTTCATGATTAATAACTGTAAAAACTAGTTTTGAAAAAATTTATTTTTTGTTTTAAAAAAATGCCTTGATTACTCTCCCCATTGCAGGCAATTATCTGTGGTCACTCACCCATAAAGCTACGCGTATATTATATATAGCAATTATATATATGTACATACGCATTGTGATTATCTAACAGTTAATGAATTATTTGAATTGGCTGTTCAATTTAATAATATCATGTAGTAGTAAACTATTAAAATAATGGCAGCTGGATTACGTAGCAAGCTGATTGCAATCAATCAAGTGTTGTATCATCAAAAATATTGTAATGAATAATAGTAAGAATAATATAACATTGATTAAATAACTAATATTATTTATATACCATCATTGATTATATTTATTACCACTAGCAGCCATTCAATGAAGCTATTTCTAATTAACTGGTACAATATTAGAATGAACTAATCATGAGCCAGAGTTACTTTGTATATAAATTGAAATAAGCACTAATGATAAATAGCCATATATGTTGTTCATGATAATTATACAATAATAACTGATCATCTTTATCCTAGCCTTTGCTGTTGTCTCATTATATGCCTAGAACACTCGGCACAAATAATAACCCCACATTGCTTTTGCATTTGTTGTCGCATGGCTAGTTTACGAATGGCTGGAGTGAAGAAAAATTTCAGTTTGAGGCATCTTTGAAAAAGTCATAGAAGTATAGATACCTAGGCTTTGCCGAATTTTTGTGCGGTGACGATACAGCTGCTCCAGGTTCCAGTTTGGCATTTACATTGATCAACATATAAAAACTTATTAGTTGTTAAAACACTATTTTAAAATATTTTTAGGGCAGATTTTATCAATTTTATGTTTTTTTTAATAGAAATAAAATTGAGCAATTGTTTTTGGGTACCTCGTTTACTCTGCAAAACCAAAATAAGATAACAAGAATTTTAAAACCATATTATTATTGGGCAAAATCGATAAATGTGATAAAATGGGGATTACTAAAACTAAATAATAATAATCTTAGTAAACAGTACTAAGTTAAACTGCTAAATAATGGGACCGCAATCCAGAGGACTGTAGTTCCACTTTACTACAGGCACTCAGTAACTGTTTGTAACAGTCCGAGACCAACAGTTAAAGAGTATCTGGCCTGTCCCTACCCTCCTGACAATTATAAATATAAACAAAACAATTCCTAAACAAGCGAACAGCTGTAATGCTACTACTAGTGCTATACAACAATCAGCTGGAGATGGTTGTCAAAGCAACCTGTCTGACTGACTAGTCAATACCAATGAGATTAATACGTAAACAAAAATCAAACTCATAACTAAGTAAAATATTATTTTTGGCTGTCCTCTAATTAATTGACTTTTTTATAATTTATGTCAGTAAGATTATTGAAAATGGAACCAATATTATTATTTATAATTGACCCCAAGCAAACCCACGTTAAAAAAAGTGAGCGTACCCCAAATAGCCAGCCAAACCAAAAATTGCAGCTATTTGTCATTGCACCCCACCAAAACCTGGATGGAATTGGTTTCAGTTACTGTTGTTTTATAAAATAAATCTTTGATTGTAAAAGCTGAATTTAAGTAAACAGTATATCTAATAATTGGGGTATGTGCGATGTCTACTCAATGCAACAATCCAAATACTTTTTTTCAAGAAAACTCTGATGTATGCTGAACGTCGTCCAAACAATGAAATCAGACTACCAACTTCCTACTTCCTAAAATCTACATCAACCGGTTTTTCTCTACAAGTATGCCCCTAGCCCTGTATCTGTATAACTAGGCTTAAATTTTAAGTTATTTTCGTATAGCAAAAGACGATGCTTTCCCAAACAATTACGGTATTACCTAAAAACTGATATCTGCTGAGTACTGCCAAAACAATAAAAGTCAACTTACAATTACTAAATATTTATATCTATCAACCAGTTTCGTATATCAAGCACTTCTTTTCACAATTATTGCTGGCTTTCAGCGATGTTTCAGCTAATACGCTAACACCGTTTTACCTAGCTATTGCTAAATGTCTAAATAAATCACTTATCCCGAATAGGGTTTCGTGTCCTGTGGTGTCTCCGTAACAGCGCTGGAGTTTCCGAAATTATAGAGCTACCTGATACAATCATAAAATAATGGGACAGATCTTCCAGCCATAATTCGAATTTATCACCAGAGAGCTGGAAGTGACTTAAATCATAATAGCAGAGCTAGAATAGAGTAGGGTAGCATAATCATATTTGAATACGGCGGGTAATGCAATTATCGGCAAAACTTTAAAAAAACATTTTCACTTTGCTTTTTCTGTTATGCGTTATCGCTAGGGCAACTCTAGTGAAGCAGCACATTATGCATGTGCCACCAACAAGATGGCTACTCTCCTGAAGAGGCAAGGGGATACACATAGCAATCAAGCTAGAAACCACTTAGTTTTAAGTCCATACCCGAGCAGCTCGAGCATGAAAAGCCAAATGGCTAGAATCAAACTCTTGATGTGGAGTTAAAGTGTGCTCAGGACCACTAGAGCACACAATATAGTAATATACCACTAGAGCACACAATATAGTAATATACCACTAGAGCACACAATATAGTAATATACCACTAGAGCACACAATATAGTAATATACCACTAGAGCACACAATATAGTAATATACCACTAGAGCACACAATATAGTAATATACCACTAGAGCACACAGTATAGTAATATACCACTAGAGCACACAATATAGTAATATACCACTAGAGCACACAATATAGTAATATACCACTAGAGCACACAATATAGTAATATACCACTAGAGCACACAATATAGTAATATACCACTAGAGCACACAATATAGTAATATACCACTAGAGCACACAATATAGTAATATACCACTAGAGCACACAATATAGTAATATACCACTAGAGCACACAATATAGTAATATACCACTAGAGCACACAATATAGTAATATACCACTAGAGCACACAATATAGTAATATACCACTAGAGCACACAATATAGTAATATACCACTAGAGTACACAGTATAGTAATATACCACTAGAGTACACAGTATAGTAATATACCACTAGAGCACACAATATAGTAATATACCACTAGAGCACACAATATAGTAATATACCACTTTCCATGGAAAAAGGAAATGGCTTTAGTGTTTGATTTCTAAGTGTTAGGTTTTATCCTTGCATTGTCTATTCCATGAACAAATGCTTCGTTTGCAAAATATGTTCTCGGTGTTTATCCCTAGAGATCTAATGGTGGTTTCATGTTGCCCATTTCACCCTGGTGTGATTCTAATCAAAAAAACACTCCACTCAAACATTTTTACTGGTTTTAAGTGATTGGAAGTTATCCTTAATTTGAGAAAAACTACAGATTGGAAGTTGTCCTCACTTATCATAGAGCATTGCTGAGCTTATAGAAAATACAATGACATGCACGCAGATAGACAAGCTATCCCAGGGTCACATGTTCTCACAATGCCTGTTGGATTTTTGGCATTAATAACAAATTGACAAACAATCAATACTTAAAAAAAATAACGTTATTATTTTATACTTCACTAAAATTATGGAACGAGGCAATGCAAACAAGTTTTGGATCACAAGGAAAAATCTTTGAAATACCGTGAACTAAAGTTTGGTGCAATACTTCTTGGTGGTGTGTGTAAGCTCTCTCAGCCATTGAAGCTTATATGACTATGTGAGCTTTCTCAGCCATTGAAGCTTATATGACTATGTAAGCTTTCTCAGCCATTGAAGCTTATATGACTATGTAAGCTCTCTCAGCCATTGAAGCTTATATGACTATGTAAGCTTTCTCAGCCATTGAAGCTTATATGACTATGTAAGCTCTCTCAGCCATTGAAGCTTATATGACTATGTGAGCTTTCTCAGCCATTGAAGCTTATATGACTATGTAAGCTCTCTCAGCCATTGAAGCTTATATGACTATGTAAGCTTTCTCAGCCATTGAAGCTTATATGACTATGTGAGCTTTCTCAGCCATTGAAGCTTATATGACTATGTGAGCTTTCTCAGCCATTGAAGCTTATATGACTATGTAAGCTCTCTCAGCCATTGAAGCTTATATGACTATGTAAGCTCTCTCAGCCATTGAAGCTTATATGACTATGTAAGCTCTCTCAGCCATTGAAGCTTATATGACTATGTGAGCTTTCTCAGCCATTGAAGCTTATATGACTATGTAAGCTTTCTCAGCCATTGAAGCTTATATGACTATGTGAGCTTTCTCAGCCATTGAAGCTTATATGACTATGTGAGCTTTCTCAGCCATTGAAGCTTATATGACTATGTAAGCTCTCTCAGCCATTGAAGCTTATATGACTATGTAAGCTCTCTCAGCCATTGAAGCTTATATGACTATGTAAGCTCTCTCAGCCATTGAAGCTTATATGACTATGTGAGCTTTCTCAGCCATTGAAGCTTATATGACTATGTGAGCTTTCTCAGCCATTGAAGCTTATATGACTATGTAAGCTCTCTCAGCCATTGAAGCTTATATGACTATGTAAGCTCTCTCAGCCATTGAAGCTTATATGACTATGTAAGCTCTCTCAGCCATTGAAGCTTATATGACTATGTAAGCTCTCTCAGCCATTGAAGCTTATATGACTATGTAAGCTTTCTCAGCCATTGAAGCTTATATGACTATGTAAGCTCTCTCAGCCATTGAAGCTTATATGACTATGTGAGCTTTCTCAGCCATTGAAGCTTATATGACTATGTGTATAGGGATGTCTCAGCCATTGAAGCTTATATGACTATGTGAGCTCTCTCAGCCATTGAAGCTTATATGACTATGTAAGCTTTCTCAGCCATTGAAGCTTATATGACTATGTAAGCTTTCTCAGCCATTGAAGCTTATATGACTATGTAAGCTCTCTCAGCCATTGAAGCTTATATGACTATGTAAGCTCTCTCAGCCATTGAAGCTTATATGACTATGTAAGCTCTCTCAGCCATTGAAGCTTATATGACTATGTAAGCTCTCTCAGCCATTGAAGCTTATATGACTATGTAAGCTCTCTCAGCCATTGAAGCTTATATGACTATGTGAGCTTTCTCAGCCATTGAAGCTTATATGACTATGTGTATAGGGATGTCTCAGCCATTGAAGCTTATATGACTATGTGAGCTCTCTCAGCCATTGAAGCTTATATGACTATGTAAGCTTTCTCAGCCATTGAAGCTTATATGACTATGTGAGCTCTCTCAGCCATTGAAGCTTATATGACTATGTGAGCTTTCTCAGCCATTGAAGCTTATATGACTATGTGTATAGGGATGCTCTTTTATTGATGGTTTCTTGTGAATCACTACATAAAATTTTTGTTGGGATTTTAGTCTTAACGCTAGGTGAGACCCAACAAAAGTGACGAGCTAATCATTTGACACTGCCAACTAATTACAAAACTTTAAAATCTAATTTACAATCACTCCCAAATGCTGCATTGTTCTCCCGGGCTCTATGGTACTCTCCGTTATCCTGTAGCTAATTACAACACCTCTTGGCAATGGGCCACACAAATTACACAAATAAATAATCATTTACTTAATCTTATTGTACATGTTTGTGGGAGTTGTCTGCTTATTAGAACAAACTTCAATAACAAATTTATACATTTTTAGTGCACTTCAGCTGCAGGCATGCTATAGTGAAGAGAAAATTATTGACAGAGATTAGGTGTATAGAAAGGTGTCTTAGTACCTGTAGGTGTGCTGTTGGATATTGCTCATAATGCATTGAACATTTCAAGTCCCAAACTGTACTATGTGCAATTTCACGTGAAGATGAAGATTTTGGCACCATGACCTGATCTATAAATACCCGTTACATATTTCATTCACAGTTATATAATTATGGTGAATAAATGTGTTAATTTGTTTTGTTTAACTTGGTGGTTGACTATTGGAAGTTTGTTTGTTACTTGAAGTGTGCCCATTTGTGAATGTTACAGATCAAGATCACCAACTTCCAGCGAAAAAAGGAATCGTCAGAAATGGAGGTTGGTTTACAACGCTTGTATATGTATAGCCTTTGCGCTTGTAAATAGATAACTATTATTATGTTGATATGTATGCATCCTATTTCTTTGTTTGTTATGCGCTAAGTGTGACGTTAAAACTGTATATCTGTCTACTTGAGCTTCATGTAAGCTACAAATGAGCTACTAACAACATCACTTGTGACCTATTGTAGTTTATAACAAACAAATTGTGAGTTTATTTATAAACAGAGGGTTCCCTTGGCCAGCTCAATTCTTTTATCAACCTGTTCCCTTGTAGGTAGAACATAATATTGTTTGTGAGCCACAATGTCAAAGATGCACATTTGCTGCTCATTCTCTGCAAATTTGCAGTTATATGTTTGTACAAAAATAGATGTGCATACTAGATTGGAATAGTTTGTTTTTTGACCATCACACAATTAGTTGAGATATTAGTCAGTAATTAGTAAGTGTATATATAAGCAATTTGTAAGTATATGTATATAAGTAATTGGTAAGTATATGTATATAAGTAATTAGTAAGTATATATATATAAGCAATTAGTGCAGTGAAACTCGGAACATTCATTGTTGAAGGACCAAGACAAATACATCTACATGAAACCCGCATAAATCAGTTCTATACAAATCAATAAATTGGTTTATTCAATGTCACTTTGAAGCCCCAACCACCAGCCATTAAAAATGGCTTCACATGTTTCAATATTGTCATCTTTAATTTGACAGAAAGAATTGCAGCATTTTTAGTTTTAAAGCCAATTGTCACTCAGATTCCGTGTAATGTAAAGCCTTAGATAAAGCAGGGTGTTTGCACGAAAGCAGAGTTCTTCTATTGCATTGAATATTATTATATTTATAATTTTATAACTCCATCTCTTCAACGAATTTGATTTGAACAAATGATAAAAAGTAAGATGGAGTTCTGACTGGAGTTATCGCCCCTTATTGGAGGCGCTGACGCATATTCAACCAGAAGTGATAAAAGTTTTTTATACATGTATAACACAATGCACAAATACAGAGTTATGAGTAACAGGTTATAACAGTGTGACTGATATGATTGGACAACTCTGAGAGTTCACAGGGTCATAGCAGATGCCATCTTTAGAAGTTATTAATCACATCAGTATAGCTATAGAGGATAACTATGAATAACCACAATACTACAGTATATAGCATTAGTCAACCATTGTACATTATATAATAATCGGTGATACAGTAAATGGGCAATATGACATAACACCTAAAGCCTTGGCTACACACGCTGGTAATTCACATCAGCAATGCTACTGTGTCTATGAATTGTCTGATGTCTATGGGGCAAGAAGGCATTACAAGAAGTCATCAATTAAATAACTATTATAAATGGTAATAAAAATTGAATGTTGGATTTATTTACAATAATAATTTATTCTATAATACATTATTTAAAATTATAATAATAATTGTATTAAATTATTATAACAATAAATAGAAATAGTTATAATAATAATAACGGTAATAATTACAAAAATAACCACAAATAATTTTAAGAATAAACATAAACCTTGCATTTATAATTATAAATAATTATAATAACAGTCAAAAAATAATTATAGAAAATAACTATGATGATTATAATAATGTAATTATAAAAAATGATAAGAAATATAAGTCATTTTTTGCCTCTGTCATTCAACGCAGTCTTCAGTGTTTGTTAGAGACATATAATTATAGGATCTGTTTGACATTGTGGCAGCTATTAGGTAAAGCCTTTCATAAGTCTGCTTAACTTAATGATATTTTATACTACCGGTGATAGCCACTTCCAGTTGTACATAGAAAGTCAAAGAGAAACAACTCACGAAGACACAATCCCATTAGACTACAAGTAGGGTGACTATTCCCGCTTGAGTGTGTGTACGTGTGTATCATGTAAATATCTAGAGTGTGTATAATGTATATATCTAGAGTGTGTATCATGTAAATATCTAGAGTGTGTATAATGTATATATCTAGAGTGTATATAATGTATATATCTAGAGTGTATATAATGTATATATCTAGAGTGTGTATAATGTATATATCTAGAGTGTATATAATGTATATAACTAGAGTGTATATAATGTATATATCTAGAGTGTATATAATGTATATATCTAGAGTGTATATAATGTATATATCTAGAGTGTATATAATGTATATATCTAGAGTGTATATAATGTATATATCTAGAGTGTATATAATGTATATATCTAGAGTGTATATAATGTATATATCTAGAGTGTATATAATGTATATATCTAGAGTGTATATAATGTATATATCTAGAGTGTATATAATGTATATAACTAGAGTGTATATAATGTATATATCTAGAGTGTATATAATGTATATATCTAGAGTGTATATAATGTATATATCTAGAGTGTATATAATGTATATAACTAGAGTGTATATAATGTATATATCTAGAGTGTATATAATGTATATATCTAGAGTGTATATAATGTATATATCTAGAGTGTATATAATGTATATATCTAGAGTGTATATAATGTATATATCTAGAGTGTATATAATGTATATATCTAGAGTGTATATAATGTATATATCTAGAGTGTATATAATGTATATAACTAGAGTGTATATAATGTATATATCTAGAGTGTATATAATGTATATATCTAGAGTGTATATAATGTATATATCTAGAGTGTATATAATGTATATATCTAGAGTGTATATAATGTATATAACTAGAGTGTATATAATGTATATATCTAGAGTGTATATAATGTATATATCTAGAGTGTATATAATGTATATATCTAGAGTGTATATAATGTATATATCTAGAGTGTATATAATGTATATATCTAGAGTATATATAATGTATATATCTAGAGTGTATATAATGTATATATCTAGAGTATGTACCAAGTATATATCTAGTACAACCTGTCAAGTGCACTTGTATACGGCATAGAGCTCTGTCATTCCATATCCACAAATGATGCAGGCTGATCTTCGCAATGAAGTCTGAACATTAACATCTTTGTTTAGGTTGCTATTATAAACATTGTTTGACAGTGCAGAGAGAGAATTGTACTCGCACATTTTGCTATCAATTTTGATGGTCTCCGATTTTGACTCTCACAATGCCTGTGGAGTTATCTGCCCCTAATGACAGGTTATTGGCACTGTCCTTGATGTCTAGGCCCACCCATGCATCATGCAAACTCTTGTTGCTCAGTTGGCACCACTCCCTCCCCTAATTCACTGATCTATAAGCCACTACAGCAATTTAGAAGTGATCTGAAATTTGTCTGCGGCTTTCTCCCTCATTCCCTACTAAAAAAGAAATCGCATTTACGTATGTAACTTGTTATGGCCTTCAACTTGATTGTTATACATAATATGTCAAACTAATTGTTGTCCTTTTTAAAGGTACAATTGTAAATGTGCATAAACTAAACAGGAAGTGCATGATGAGCCGATTAAAGTTTGGTATATTTGGCACATTACGTTACATCTCAACTCAACTTACATCGTAAATTGTTTGGGAGGTTTCCATTCTCATTCCTTGTCGTCTTCTCATTCGCATTTGCTCATTCGCATGTACATGCAAGTTGAGGGTTGGTGCGAATGTCTGGGTGATTTCAGTGTAGATGTTTGTGTATTTTCAGCGCATATTTCTATGTATATGGTCAGTGCAGATGTCTATGCGCCGAGTCAGTTTAGTGGACTGTGTAAAATGTGCAGATGTCTATGGGTAGTGTCATTGTAAATTTTTATGTTACGAACCAGTACATATGTCTATCATATACTGAGTCAGTGCACATGTCTATGTGTAGATTCAGTGCAGATATCTATGTGTAGAGTCAGGTGGATATCTATGTGTAGAGTCACGTGGATGTCTATGTGTACAGTCACGTGGATGTCTATGTGTAGAGTTAGGTGGATGTCTATGTGTAGAGTCAGGTGGATGTCTATGTGTAGAGTCACGTGGATGTCTATGTGTACAGTCAGGTGGATGTCTATGTGTAGAGTTAGGTGGATGTCTATGTGTAGAGTCAGGTGGATGTCTATGTGTAGAGTCACGTGGATGTCTATGTGTACAGTCAGGTGGATGTCTATGTGTAGAGTCAGATGGATGTCTATGTGTAGAGTTAGGTGGATGTCTATGTGTAGAGTTAGGTGGATGTCTATGTGTAGAGTTAGGTGGATGTCTATGTGTAGAGTCACGTGGATGTCTATGTGTAGAGTTAGGTGGATGTCTATGTGTAGAGTCAGGTGGATGTCTATGTGTAGAGTCAGGTGGATGTCTATGTGTAGAGTCAGGTGGATGTCTATGTGTAGAGTCAGGTGGATGTCTATGTGTAGAGTCAGGTGGATGTCTATGTGTAGAGTCAGGTGGATGTCCATGTGTAGAGTTAGGTGGATGTCTATGTGTAGAGTCACGTGGATGTCTATGTGTATAGTCAGGTGGATGTTTATGTGTAGAGTTAGGTGGATGTCTATGTGTATAGTCAGGTGGATGTCTATGTGTAGAGTTAGGTGGATGTCTATGTGTAGAGTTAGGTGGATGTCTATGTGTAGAGTTAGGTGGATGTCTATGTGTAGAGTCACGTGGATGTCTATGTGTAGAGTTAGGTGGATGTCTATGTGTAGAGTCAGGTGGATGTCTATGTGTAGAGTCAGGTGGATGTCTATGTGTAGAGTCAGGTGGATGTCTATGTGTAGAGTTAGGTGGATGTCTATGTGTAGAGTCAAGTGGATGTCTATGAGTAGAGTTAGGTGGATGTCTATGTGTAGAGTCACGTGGATGTCTATGTGTAGAATCACGTGGATGTTTATGTGTAGCCGATAGCTGAAGCAATAAATACTTCCTGTGTTTGGTGGGTACTACTTGTGAGTCAGAAGCAGCCGACAAGCAGTAAATCCTGCCACAGCAGTTGTGTCTAACCTAATGTAGTTGTGTCTAACCTAATGCAGTTGTGTCTAACCTAATGCAATTGTGTTTAGCCTAATGCAGTTGTGTCTAACCTAATGTAGTTGTGTCTAACCTAATGTAGTTGTGTCTAACCTAATGTTGTTGTGTCTAACCTAATGTAGTTGTGTCTAACCTAATGTAGTTGTGTCTAACCTAATGTTGTTGTGTCTAACCTAATGTAGTTGTGTCTAACCTAATGTTGTTGTGTCTAACCTAATGTAGTTGTGTCTAACCTAATGTAGTTCTGTCAAAGTTTCAGCGCTAATTGTTTTTGAGTTTAATTTCTGTAGCTGCTAGCGCACATCCCATGTGGGAGTTATCTTGCTTTCCGAGTGGCCGCTTCAAAATGCAGAGCTCTGATGAGCACCTTTTAAATGATCAGTCGAGACCATAATACATGATTTTACATCTAATATCATAACAAGTTAGGACAAAGTTATTCATTGCCATGTTTTTTGTGGCTTGTTCAACAGTGGTGAGCTCTCATGTGTGGATTTTATCATCGCAAGAGTGGCCATCGATGATATGTATGTGGTTCGGTTAGCTGTTTATGGTGCACATCTATGGCCAACGTATGCGCTGAACGCCTTCACTTGTTTGCCTGGCTGTCGGCACATTTATGTCAAGTTATATCAACCCTATTGACTCATTAGAATGTGTGTTGTATTGGTCTGTAGAATGTGTGTGTTGTATTAGTCTGTAGAATGTGTGTGTGTTGTATTGGCCTGTAGAATGTGTGTGTTGTATTGGCCTGTAGAATGTGTGTTGTATTGGCCTGTAGAATGTGTGTGTTGTATTAGTCTGTAGAATGTGTGTGTTGTATTAGTCTGTAGAATGTGTGTTGTATTGGCCTGTAGAATGTGTGTTGTATTGGCCTGTAGAATGTGTGTTGTATCGGCCTGTAGAATGTGTGTTGTATTATTCTGTAGAATGTGTGGTGTATTGGTCTGTAGAATGTGTGTTGTATTACCTGTCGAATGTGTGTTGTATTGGTTTGTAGAATGTGTTGTATTAGTCTGTAGAATGTGTGTTGAATTAGTCTGTAGAATGTGTGTTGTATTAGTCTGTAGAATGCGTTGTATTAGTCTGTAGAATGTGTTGTATTAGTCCATAGAATGTGTGTTGTATTAGTCTGTAGAATGTGTGTTGTATTAGTCTGTAGAATGTGTGTTGTATTGGCCTGTAGAATGTGTTGTATCAGTATGTAGAATGTGTGTTGTACAGGAATGTGTTGAGTTCGTTTGTATCTTTTATTGTGTTTTGTAGAAAACATGACAGAGATAGCGTCTCTTCCGCTGACTCTAGAGACCGAGACAGAAAGTGAGTTATTCATCTGTAGTCTTTATTATTTGTGATACAGTAAGTACTTGTGGTACAGTGAGTACTTGTGGTACAGTGAGTACTTGTGGTACAGTGAGTACTTGTGATACAGTAAGTACTTGTGGTACAGTGAGTACTTGTGATACAGTAAGTACTTGTGGTACAGTGAGTACTTGTGATACAGTAAGTACTTGTGGTACAGTGAGTACTTGTGGTACAGTAAGTACTCGTGGTACAGTAAGTACTCGTGGTACAGTAAGTACTTGTGATACACTAAGTACTTGTGGTACAGTAAGTACTTGTGATACAGTGAGTACTTGTGGTACAGTAAGTACTCGTGGTACAGTAAGTACTTGTGATACAGTTAGTACTTGTGGTACAGTAAGTACTCGTGGTACAGTAAGTACTCGTGGTACGGTAAGTACTTGTGATACAGTAAGTACTTGTGGTACAGTGAGTACTTGTGGTACAGTAAGTACTCGTGGTACAGTAAGTACTCGTGGTACAGTAAGTACTTGTGATACAGTAAGTACTTGTGGTACAGTAAGTACTTGTGATACAGTAAGTACTTGTGATACAGTGAGTACTTGTGGTACAGTAAGTACTCGTGGTACAGTAAGTACTTGTGGTACAGTAAGTACTTGTGGTACAGTGAGTACTTGTGGTACAGTGAGTACTTGTGATACAGTAAGTACTCGTGGTAGAGTAAGTACTTGTGGTACAGTAAGTACTTGTGGTACAGTGAGTACTTGTGGTACAGTAAGTACTAGTGGTACAGTGAGTACTAGTGATACAGTGAGTACTTGTGATACAGTGAGTACTTGTGGTACAGTGAGTACTTGTGGTACAGTGAGTACTTGTGGTACAGTAAGTACTCGTGGTACAGTAAGTACTTGTGGTACAGTAAGTACTTGTGATACAGTAAGTACTTGTGGTACAGTAAGTACTTGTGATACAGTGAGTACTTGTGGTACAGTAAGTACTTGTGATACAGTGAGTACTTGTGGTACAGTAAGTACTCGTGGTACAGTAAGTACTTGTGATACAGTGAGTACTTGTGATAGAGTAAGTACTTGTGATACAGTAAGTACTTGTGGTACAGTAAGTACTTGTGATACAGTAAGTACTTGTGATACAGTGAGTACTAGTGGTACAGTGAGTACTTGTGATACAGTGAGTACTAGTGGTACAGTAAGTACTTGTGGTACACTAAGTACTTGTGGTACAGTAAGTACTTGTGGTACAGTGAGTACTTGTGGTACAGTAAGTACTTGTGATACAGTAAGTACTTGTGGTACAGTGAGTACTAGTGGTACAGTAAGTACTTGTGATACAGTAAGTACTTGTGGTACAGTGAGTACTAGTGGTACAGTGAGTACTTGTGATACAGTGAGTACTAGTGGTACACTAAGTACTTGTGGTACAGTAAGTACTTGTGATACAGTAAGTACTTGTGGTACAGTAAGTACTTGTGATACAGTAAGTACTTGTGGTACAGTAAGTACTTGTGGTACAGTGAGTACTTGTGATACAGTGAGTACTAGTGGTACAGGAAAGAATCATTACCTATAGCATGTGGTATTCATGGCATGACGTGATGATACAGCGGCTGTAATATACAGCCACGATTGTTGTATGTACAATATAGTGCTAGCAGTAACACGAGTATTTATTACACAGTATTATGACAACGGTACTATTTATGACATTGCACCAAATATCACAAATGTCTGTCCTATGACAGCTGCTTACAAAAGTCACCTACAAACTGTTCAGTTAAGGCTATATAAATTTGTATACGCTAAGAAATGTGCGATTGTTTAGTTGCTATGCCAGCAAGTTTTAGTAATATTACAGTCTAAGTAACATTGCCTTTCTTTCTCACTTGACCAGCAGTTCTCCTCTCAATTAATAAGCTTCTGCTAATTAAGAGATCAATGGCAATTCAATAGCAACAATTACCTAGTTCGATAACCACCCCCTGCGGCTCCTAGGAGCCATTGCTTTCAGGTAGTGAGTTAGTGTCAGCTCTGGCATTGCAAGCAGCCTGCAATTGACATCCTGCAAGGCTTCTGGTTTGAGCACGTAGCCGAGAGTGTTAGCTCCATATGGACGGAATAAGGCATAACGAGAGGTTCTACTTATGAAAAAAGTGGAGTTTGCTTTGGCCAGCTGCTGTACACACAGTTCCTGATACTTGGACTGCAATGTGTACAGCTCTTCCAACTCCTGCTGTAGTTCTCTCTTTGTGAAGTATTTCTCTAGTTGCTCCTCGAGTTTTTTGCTAAAGTGTGTATATATCAGGTGGTCAGCGTAATTGAATTCTAGTATATCAGCATCTGCCGCTTCCCCTCTCGCCGTTGGTCCGAGGCTGGTAGGCCTGGGCGCTTGCGCGTTTTGTTTAAGGTAAACAATGTCCTCCATATTCCACTTGAACATCTTTTTGAGTAAAATCAGTGACTCGTCAAAGCGCTCAGTGATTAAGACTAGTTTCATCGTCTCGTCTATGTCTCTAATTAGGGAGCGTACCACTGTCTCCTTGTCCATATCCCTCAAGGAGAGACCAAGGTCAAATGCTTGCAGGTTTCGCACTGGAGTCTGTGTACTGGGACACACTCCCTGCCTAAAAGCATGATAATTTGGGCTAGATTTTATGTGCTCTACAGAAGTGTTGAAACAGTAACCTTCCATGTTGTAATATATATAAGCTGATCTGAACAGAGAAACAGGCTCTCGAAGTATGGTGATGAAAGATGGATTGGGTCTCATGATTTTCTTCATCTCCGCTTTGTTGTAAACAGCGTGATGAGCTAGCCCGTGATACTGGTTTACTCCTGCTTGTTTCTTAACAAACAGCTCTGATGAGAACTTGTTAGGCCAGAAGAAAGAGGCCCTGTAAGCCGGTAGGGCTATAGTCAAGTTGTGTAGTATAAAGTACCTCAGTAGAATATTCTGTATTGTTGAGCTTCCTGTCTTGTGTGTCTTTAAAAACATAATTGTTTGCGTTGCATTTGTATTTCGATGTACTGATGATTGTACTTTTTTAAGACCATCAGGGTTGATGATGGTGTTAGCTTGCCGCACACTTAGCACCAGGTCAGCCTTTACATACTTTTCTACCAGCGAAGCAGCCCTCAGTTTTGATATTGTCCAGTCGAGATGACTTCCTGTGAATGGTGTATCCTTGTATTCTTGATATTTAAAGTATAGATAGATGCCGTCTGCTATGAGTAGAATAACCAGCACCTGAAGCAATCGTTTTACTCCCTTCATCTCACCGTTCGCAATGCCGTCTCTCTTCCTCAGGTTCTGAGCTAGTGCCGTGTCACGCTATATTTCACTGGTTTATAGTTAGTTCTTCAGTGACTTGGAATGCTTTACCTCTGCCTCTGACATGCAATATACCTAGTGAAAAGTGAAATTCATAACACCCAAGTCTGATTTGACTACCATCACAAGTTGGTATAACTGTTATAAATAACAAACTCTTTCAGTAATCTTACGGGAGCACAGTCAATACATGCTGGTATGATATGCTTTAGGAGTGTGTGAGAGCCATAGAGAATAAGAGAGAGAATACCAACACAAAAATGATGCTTTTTTAAAACAGTGTTATTGATTTTTTACTTAATTAATGTTGAACACCTTTTGAGAAAGTGTTTCAAATTAACGTTTGATATAATCATAACATTATGATATAATTCTTATGTTTATAATCATTAATAAATATTACATAACATGGTGAAAATTAAAATGGTGGTATTTATGAAAAGAAACCCGTCAAGGTGTTGATGTGGTTGTTTAGTGAATTGTATTAGTCGGTATCACCCATTAATTGGCTACTCATCAAACTCTGTGAGTGAAGTCTGTGGTGTACCACATTCTTCTTTTTTTTCTTTCTGCAACTCTCTTATAAACGTGATTGGAAAGTTCTTTAGTTTTGGTGTTGCCAGCTGCTGTTCGATTGATGTCTCTGTTTAGTTATCAATTATGGCTAGATGAACTCGCTACTAGGGCTGTTTAATCAATAACTCAAGCTTCACTACACAATACAGTAGACAGCTAGCGGTAGAAGGGTAGAAGGCAGAAGCACGGGGTAATGCATACTATCACAAGTAGACAAAGGTGGTGGCTTTGTTTGTGTATAGACACTAGCCATTATGAGGGTTTTAAAATGTGTCTTTTGTGACAAATTGAACCATTAATTCACAGCTACATGCTTCTGTATTTGTAATGGTTGTTACTTGAGTCCAATAGATGGAGTTTGGCCACGTCTTCAGCACATTTCATATAAGGTTCACTTGCGGTGATGGCAGAAAGCCTCCTGCCATCTATATGTTCTCATAGATCTGACGTTTTCTAGATTATTTCACTGTTTAGACAATGGAACATCGCTATTTTTACATTCCTCGTGATTTGAGCTTTCACATATCAGTCTATAATTTATACTGAATTTTAGGTTAAAATGATCAATCACAATGGTTAACAGTTATGACCACACATAACAATCTTGTTATTAATTATGATTACGCAAGTGTTAAAATATGCTGATACAAAGACCAAAAAATAACATATCTCTCACTGGTACGACCCCACTTGGGGTTTGCAACACAGGTGTAAGACCCCCATCACTCAACAACCATTAAGCAGATTGAGAAAATCCAAAACAAAGCATTGCACTATATTTTTAGTGACAACGGCCAAGTAAGTTTTACTCTGTAAAGACGCCCAAAGTGAGTCCCTTGAGAGTAGGAAAAAAGTGGCCAGAGTTGAGTTTAAAATGCCTAGAAGAGGGAATAGAACCTCCACTCCAACATAAGTTTGACAGTGGACAGTTTATATTTGAATTCATATTCTTGGTAAATAGCTAATATAACTTTTAGCCATTTACTGTACACTCCAGTTGTGCTAAAAGTATTTTAAAACAAAAAAAGGCCATTCGCTATTATTTAGTTTATAAACGTTATTGAAACTGTGTTGAACTCATAGTCTGAAGGCTTGTTTGACCTTTGTAGAAACTTGTGCAAAAAGGCTTTGTGAAACCAATGGGGATAGTGACGATAAGAGTACATACGCCAGGGGTCGCGTGATTGCTAGGTAATTGATGCTATTGGATAAAAATATAATTATATTTTATCAATTTTGAAATTTTTTTGACATTTTGAAAAACTGTAAAACTAGGTGCAAGTGGTATTGTTTCCGAGCTCATTGGTGACGTTTATTTTAAAGATGATAGAGAGGGTAGTTTATATAAATTACCGTCTTTGGCGTTTACGTTACAATTATATAACTGTAGAAAATTTTCAAAGTCTATGGTCACTGTATTTGAGGAAATGTGTTTCCGTTTTTTAAAAATACAAAAATTATCAACACTTTTTTAATCATTTTGCCAACTTAAACCCTTTCATAGGTCATTTTTTTGATTTCCGCTTTGAAATTAGTAAGTTTTATTTCTTCTGAATACATTTTAAAACAAATACAAAAATATATAAGAAAAATTGAATAACAATTCTGAAACATGTCCTGGTATGTAATTCCATCTGGCAATATACTGTTTCCGATAATTGAACTGATTGTGAAAGACTGTCACTATCCCCATTAGTGCTTTGTGAGAACCAGTTTGAATACTAAAAGTGAGAAAAAATAGCACAATGAATGTTGGTATTCTAGGGCGACAAAGTCTGCCTCCAACAATGAAATTATATGGTAGGGTGTGGCATTTCCTCTGCCTTTACGGTTGGAAATTATGTTTTTGCGGCTCGTCCACACTCTAGTTATCCCCAAAGTAATAAAATAGAAAGAGATCATTGTGATTGGCATAAGGAGTGCAATAGGATGTTTATTGTACGGACTACAAAGTGACCACCTATACTTGTCATCGTCTAGGTTGTAGATACAGCAAACAATATGAATTCTCTTGCCATCCTTTACTAAAAAAAAATTGTTTTCCTGTTGTCAAATGTGCCACAATTCTTTCAACTGATGAAGTACTCCGCCTCATGAAGCCATAATTTTACATATTGTTTAACCAAATTACCAACCAGCTGCAAGTATGTGAGCATCGATCAAACGTGTTGATTGCTTGTACAGCGCTATAAAATAAATTAAACTAATTACTGTTTACTCACTGTCTTTTTTACACCCACACATCGAATTACTATTTTCTGGCGATGGGAGACAATGTTCACGGGAGATTTTATTTAGGGCAGGGGCCGGCAACCTTTTTGTCTTGTGGGTCAAATCAACGTCATTCAAACCTAATCGTGAGCCACACACACAACAAAGTTACTATCTGAAAATCTTTTTGTTACATGCATGATTGCGGTTGCGCAAAAGGCTGCAGTGCAAATTTGGTATGTTATTATTATGTATTACATGTCACACAAAAAAATGTGTAATAACATAACAATAAGTGCTATAATAAAATACTATAACAAGAATGATATTTCAGTAACCATCCACTCCACAACTCAACTCATGATCAGTTTCTAGTGAGATGCTTGATGTTGCACCTCTACGGCTAATTTCTCAACGTTTGGAGATAGGTTAATGCTGCTTGCACTAATCTGAATGAGCTACCGATGAATTGTGAAGGGGAATTCCAAATGCTAGGAAATTTGCATGATGAGTTCACGGGCTGAAATAGCAAAATTGTTGTGAAATGATTAAAACTCAAAATCATTCCTAAACTGAAATTTCTGTAAGAGGTTATCGGGCCACATTTTTTGGCAGGTGGGTCACTTTTGACCCGGGGGCTATACATTGCCCACTGCTAATCTTAGGGTATCAGATTATCACATTTCCTACGTTGTTCTAAGCTCTTTGGGCCAAATTTGGTCTCGAATGTTCACAAATCTATGCGCAGTGTTTGTTGTGATGCCAAGGTAGCAAGTAAGCACAGAAGCATTTACTAAAACTGTCATAGTAGGAGTAGTAAGTAATAGAATTATTGCTGAAGTGAAAGTAAATGTTAGAGTTTGTTTAGCTGCTCACCACTAGTAATTATTATAATATTGTACACACATGAGTCACTCTTTGTGACCCCCATTTAGTGGTAGAAAGCAGTATGTACTTTGAGTTGAGGCAGTTTGTTGTGGTAATATAGTTAATAATAACATTCAGTTAGTTGGTCGTCTGTCACTACTAGTTGGTAGCTACTATTTTGGGCATTGTAATTGCTGTAAAATGAAGCTTAGCATGATGATATGATATATATATATATCATAATAAATAATTATTCATATTATCAATCATATCATCATCATGAATGATTATAATTAATAATGATTCTTGAAATGATAATAATAATGATAAAATAAATTCAATACGGTGAAAATCTTTTTTTTAACAAGTTCTTGACTGATGATCATGATGATTTATATTTATTTATTATTATCATTATTTATCAACTAACTACTGTTGTTGTACATTATTATTATTTACAACTACTAGCCTTAGGCAATAGTAGTCGTACTCTCTTAGTAGTTAGTGGCCTTTCAAACACTTCAGGCCATTTATTATTATCATTAATTATTATTATGTATTCTATCCCACATAATAATAGTAAGAATTAATTAATAAGAAGAGTAGCAAAAAAAATATTATTATTATTACTATTGAATTGATGATTATTGACAAGTTGTTGTTGTTGACAATACTTACATCTCCTGATGATGATGAAGGTATCAGTGTAGTATTATAATAATATTCCTAGCCATCAAATACCAAGGCATTGATTGAGTGCAACACATCAACGCGTTATGCCATGACTTGAAGCAGAAGCAACCGAGAGCTACTAACTAACTACTAGCAGCAGTACACGTACCCTAGTACAGTTGAGGTTGCTTGCTCAGCACTACTAGTTGACTAGCGATATCACTCACCTTGGACTGTGTTCTGTAAACTTAACCCAATGGATTTGTGTGGGTGTATGAGTACCCCTCCTACTTTCCACGCTCCAATGAGCTCACTAACTAAGAATACAGTGTCCTACAGCAAACAATCAATACTTAACACTTTGCGAATGGTTTTTCTATTGAGCTGCTACTTGCATTATTAATGGTGTCTGTCCAACACGCGCAATAGAAAATTCCTGTGTGCCACATACGTAACCCTCAAAGCATTGCAATAATTTATATAGATTGTTGAGTTGTAACCCAATTTGGTTGATTCTCTGTTGTGTACATACAGAGGACATACAGTTATAATAGTATGTGTATGTACGCCCGCCTCCACCCACTAACCCCCCCCCCCCCCCCCCCACCAAAATTGGCTCAACATTTTCCTGCAATAACTGGTTTTAAAATTTTAATAACAAAGTTTCTAGCTTTGTTTTTGATGATTTCACCACTAGGCGTAATTGCCATTTTAATTTTCGTAACTGCAAGAAACTCTATGCCCCCACATAAGCCACCATAGAAAGACATATATCTACCACATTCAGCTAACTGCATTCATTGCTGAGACAAAAACAAACCCTGTCTGTTTTCAAATCAAACTGAATTAAAAATCTTTTGAATCCCAATGAATAATTGTTTCGAGGAAATTTTGTTTATTTTTTTTTCTTGATTTTCTGAAATGAAACTATGAAATTTTGTGTTTTTAAAGTGATATTGATGCTACTAAGGTATGTATATATATCTCACCTATTTATCTAACTGCCGACAATCATCAGACCAGCCACTATACTTCAGTGAAGAAAGCACTGAAAAAGGTTTGCTGCTAATGGAGGGGGTAACCGATGGGGTAATGGACAGGTAATAGACAGGTAATAGACAGGTAATAGACAGGTAGTGGACGGGTAGTGGACGGGTAATGGATGGGTAATGAACAGGTAATGGACAGGTAATGGACACCCAATAATCAAAGTATGTGTGATCATAAGGTTTTCCAGTGCTAAAACTGTCCTTTAATTTCTGCTTGAAGTGTAATTATTGTATCTGACCTGAGACCTGTTTTGTTTAAGTTTAACAAGCGGGCAGCGAATTGTTTTTAAACAGATACTGTGTCTATGTATGTTATATGTCTATGTATACTACACAGTCCCGTGTTTGGCTTCTCTCATGATATATTGTAATAGATCCCCCCCCCCCTCCACGGCATCATCCTATAGTCACTTTCTCCCAAGGTCCCTTACCCCCTCCATTATCAAATAACAATATTATTAAATAATAATAATAAAATGATAATATGATGATGATCTACCACTTTTTATTATTTTAAAACTATTAGGGAAACGTTCGGTAATGAATTCCGCTTTGATTATATTTAGCATTGACTGGTATCGCTTTTGTCATAAACCAAGTTTATAATTAAGCGTAAGCAATAAAAACGCAAACAATAACGCTAGCAACCAGTAATAATTAGGAACAATGATGTCGTCGTTAAAATAACTTTATTAATAATAATAACATTTAAAAGAATCAGTATTATTTATTCCATCCAATAAATGTTTAAAAATCAAATAAATAATAATAATGTATTCTCTCAAAGTAAAAAACTATTACCACCGTTAATAATAATAAATAATGATATCATCATGTATAATTGCTCAAGGACTCTGGCTGTAGAATTGTGATGATGATAACTAACCTGTTTTCTTTGTATCATAATTGTATTTTTTCTAGAGAACTAACTAAAATCCCTAACTGCATAAGGTAGTTGCATTGATTAATATACAAAATTTCCTCTTTCCCACCTACATTCCTGTCAACCTACATTCCTGTCCTCCTACATTCCTGTCCTCCTACATTCCTGTCCTCCTACATTCCTGTCCCCCTACATTCCTGTCCTCCTACATTCCTGTCCTCCTACATTCCTGTCCTCCTACATTCCTGTCCACCTACATTCCTGTCCTCCTACATTCTTGTCCTCCTACATTCCTGTCCACCTACATTCCTGTCCACCTACATTCCTGTCCACCCACATTCCTGTCCGCCTACATTCCTGTCCACCCACATTCCTGTCCTCCTACATTCCTGTCCACCTACATTCCTGTCCTCCTACATTCCTGTCCACCTACATTCCTGTTCTCCTACATTCCTGTCCTCCTACATTCCTGTCCACCTACATTCCTGTCCTCCTACATTCCTGTTCTCCTACATTCCTGTCCACCTACATTCCTGTCCCCCTACATTCCTGTCCTCCTACATTCCTGTCCACCTACATTCCTGTCCACCTACATTCCTGTCCACCTACATTCCTGTCTCCCTACATCGTTGAAGAACTGAATCTACAAGCATCTCTAGTTTGAGAACAAATGGCAATTGGTCTAGTAGAATGTCTTCACGGCAGTTCTAATTTCTCTCAGCATAGTTGTTTAGGTGTGTATGATTTGTACAGACAAACATACAGACAAATGTTTTTCACATATATATATAGATACATAGAATAGATATGTATATACGTATACATAGAATAGATATATACTCAAACTGCGGGCAGCAGCTGTTTTGGCATTTGTTGTCTCATCAGTGCAGTACAGTGGTTAGCAAGGGTGACAACCCTCACAATGATACAAATAATTGCCGTCACCATATTATATATATATATATAGACATATATATAGAATAGATACGCAAATATACACAATATTCAAGCGTCTGAACACACCTCAATTGGCAATCAATGATGTCTGTTTGCCATTCTGTAGAAAAGATAAACGCAAGAGATCTCCTAGCAAGTCACCAATGAGTGCAGAGAAGAAAATGATAGACTTGGAGGAGTTAAAAGATAAACGGAGGTAACCAGCGTTCAGAACTCCTGTGACTTTACTTAGTATATCTCTGTGATATGCAACGTCTTTTTTATTTTATAGTATTACTGTATTTTTTCTATTTTATAGTATTACTAAAAACTATAATTGCAATGGCGATTTGACAAAAATCTCAAAATGGTGCGTTGAAAATAGAATGGTTATCAATATTAAAAAGTCACATTTTCTTTTGTTTAATTATCATAGTAGTTTACAAAGTTTCCTTATCACTTTTGAAGGTAAAAGCTTGATGCGAAAAAACAAAACGAAAATTTTGGGTTTTTATGATAAATGATAGGCTCACTTGGGATGACCATATCTTGGAAACTGAAGCCAAACTTCGTAAAAATGTAAACCTCCTGCAGCTATCACGAAACTATCTTACTAACAAATCAGCGAAAACATTTTACTATCACTTTATATTCTGTCACCTGGTTTATGGTATAATTATTTATCACAATCTATCTCCTAAATACCTGTCAAAATCATTGTTTTAATTACAAAAAAGAGCTTTTCGATTAATAGCAAATGTTCATACCATTCCTCTTTCGTTAATTAGAACAAATGACATCGCCACTTCAATTCAACTCTTACCATTACTAAAATTGGCTCAATATTTTACGGCATTCACTGGTTTTAAAATTTTCAATCACATTTGTCCTAGCTTTATTTCTTTTGATTTTACCACTAGTCGAAACTGCAATTTTAATTTTCGTATCTGCAAGAAACTTTATGCCAACACACAAGCTGCAATAAAAACATACATATCTGCCACATTCAACCAACTGCCTACATCTCTGAGCAACACACAATCCCTGTCTGTTTTGAAATCAAATTTATTTAAATATTTTTTAAATATCAATGGAGAATTATTTTAAATAAACTGTGCTTGCGTAGACTTCTTTTTTGCGTGTTCATTTTATATTTTTGTTCTATTTTTGCTTTTTGTTTTTCTTGTTCTTCTAGCTATGGCACTTTATGAAAAACATTTTTATAAAATGATATTGATGCTAATAAAGTATTATATGTATGTATGATTTCTATTATTGTATTACTATATATGTTATATACTATTGTATTACTATATATGTTATATATTATTGTATTACTATATATGTTATATATTATTGTATTACTATATATGTTATATATTATTGTATTACTATATATGTTATATATTATTGTATTACTATATATGTTATATATTATTGTATTACTATATATGTTATATACTATTGTATTACTATATATGTTATATATTATTGTATTACTATATATGTTATATACTATTGTATTACTATATATGTTATATATTATTGTATTACTATATATGTTATATATTATTTTATTACTATATATGTTATATACTATTGTATTACTATATATGTTATATATTATTGTATTACTATATATGTTATATACTATTGTATTACTATATATGTTATATATTATTGTATTACTATATATGTTATATATTATTGTATTACTATATATGTTATATATTATTGTATTACTATATATGTTATATATTATTGTATTACTATATATGTTATATACTATTGTATTACTATATATGTTATATACTATTGTATTACTATATATGTTATATATTATTGTATTACTATATATGTTATATATTATTGTATTACTATATATGTTATATACTATTGTATTACTATATATGTTATATATTATTTTATTACTATATATGTTATATACTATTGTATTACTATATATGTTATATATTATTGTATTACTATATATGTTATATATTATTGTATTACTATATATGTTATATATTATTGTATTACTATATATGTTATATATTATTGTATTACTATATATGTTATATATTATTTTATTACTATATATGTTATATACTATTGTATTACTATATATGTTATATATTATTGTATTACTATATATGTTATATACTATTGTATTACTATATATGTTATATATTATTGTATTACTATATATGTTATATATTATTGTATTACTATATATGTTATATATTATTGTATTACTATATATGTTATATACTATTGTATTACTATATATGTTATATATTATTGTATTACTATATATGTTATATATTATTGTATTACTATATATGTTATATATTATTGTATTACTATATATGTTATATATTATTGTATTACTATATATGTTATATACTATTGTATTACTATATATGTTATATATTATTGTATTACTATATATGTTATATACTATTGTATTACTATATATGTTATATATTATTGTATTACTATATATGTTATATATTATTGTATTACTATATATGTTATATATTATTTTATTACTATATATGTTACTATTCCCTTGACAAACAGGTTCCCCAGTGGTTTTACAAAACCTCACTTCTCAACCTCGCTTTCTGTGGTCATGTGATACTTGCATACATACATACTTGCATACATACATACTTGCATACATACATACTTGCATACATACATACTTGCATACATACATACTGGCATACATACATACTTGCATACATACATACTGGCATACATACATACTTGCATACATACATACTTGCATACATACATACTGGCATACATACATACATACTTGCATACATACATACTTGCATACATATATACTTGCATACATACATACTGGCATACATACATACTTGCATACATACATACTGGCATACATACATACTTGCATACATACATACTTGCATACATACATACTGGCATACATACATACTTGCATACATACATACTTGCATACATACATACTGGCATACATACATACTTGCATACATACATACTTGCATACATACATACTGGCATACATACATACTTACATACATACATACTGGCATACATACATACTTGCATACATACATACTGGCATACATACATACTTGCATACATACATACTTGCATACATACATACTGGCATACATACATACTTGCATACATACATACTTGCATACATACATACATACTTGCATACATACATACATACTTGCATACATACATACTTGCATACATACTGGCATACATACATACTTGCATACATACATACATACTGGCATACATACATACTTGCATACATACATACTTGCATACATACATACTTGCATACATACATACTGGCATACATACATACTTGCTCATACTCTCCTGTTACTTGTGCTGCAGGAGAGAAAAGGAGCTGATGAAGGCCTATGAGACGCCTGAGGAGAAAAGAGCCAGAAGATTGGCTAAGAAAGAGTTAAAGGACAAAAAGCGTAAAGCTGACATGGGTTGGGACAACGAGACTCTGGTGTGTGCGAGTGCTACGGGCCCTCTCCATCTCTCCCTTCCTGTCTCTCTCTCCTATGCATACTGGACCTCTCCATCTCTCTCTTCCTGTCTCTCTCTCTTTCCTATGCATACTGGTTCTCTCCATCTCTCCCTTCCTGTCTCTCTCTCTCTCCCATGCATACTGGCCCTCTCCATCTCTCCCTTCCTGTCTCTCTCTCCTATGCATACTGGTTCTCTCCATCTCTCTCTTCCTGTCTCTCTCTCCTATGCATACTGGACCTCTCCATCTCTCCCTTCCTGTCTCTCTCTCCTATGCATACTGGTTCTCTCCATCTCTCCCTTCCTGTCTCTCTCTCCTATGCATACTGGTTCTCTCCATCTCTCCCTTCCTGTCTCTCTCTCCTATGCATACTGGTTCTCTCCATCTCTCCCTTCCTGTCTCTCTCTCCTATGCATACTGGCCCTCTCCATCTCTCTCTTCCTGTCTCTCTCTCCTATGCATACTGGCCCTCTCCATCTCTCTCTTCCTGTCTCTCTCTCCTATGCATACTGGTTCTCTCCATCTCTCCCTTCCTGTCTCTCTCTCCTATGCATACTGGCCCTCTCCATCTCTCCCTTCCTGTCTCTCTCTCTCCCATGCATACTGGTTCTCTCCATCTCTCCCTTCCTGTCTCTCTCTCCTATGCATACTGGCCCTCTCCATCTCTCCCTTCCTGTCTCTCTCTCTCTCCTATGCATACTGGCCCTCTCCATCTCTCCCTTCCTGTCTCTCTCTCTCTCCTATGCATACTGGACCTCTCCATTTCTCTCTTCCTGTCTCTCCCTCCTATGCATACTGGTTCTCTCCATCTCTCCCTTCCTGTCTCTCTCTCCTATGCATACTGGTTCTCTCCATCTCCCCCTTCCTGTCTCTCTCTCTCTCTCCTATGCATACTGGCCCTCTCCATCTCTCCCTTCCTGTCTCTCTCTCTCCTATGCATACTGGCCCTCTCCATCTCTCTCTTCCTGTCTCTCTCTCCTATGCATACTGGCCCTCTCCATCTCTCCCTTCCTGTCTCTCTCTCCAATACTTACGTTACTGTAAAATATCAAAAGAACAAAAGTCTTTAGTTTGGGAACAAATTAAAAATTTAAACTCAGTCCATACATCGAATTGGTCCATACATCAGTTGGTCCATACATCAAATTGGTCCATACATCAGTTGGTCCATACATCAAATTGGTCCATACATCAGTTGGTCCATACATCAAATTGGTCCATACATCAAATTGGTCCATACATCAAATTGGTCCATACATCAAATTGGTCCGTACATCAAATTGGTCCATACATCAAATTGGTCCATACAGCAGTTGGTCCATACATCAAATTGGTCGGAAAGTTTTTCCAGCAATTTTCATTTCTCTTGGCGTAGCCGTCTATTCATACATACAAGTGGACAACCAAAAGGTTTATTATGTATGTATATATTACTACAAGGTAATATTTATTAGATATATGGTATTTTTTATTTAACAGCAATACACCAACGAGGACAACCCATTTGGTGATCACAACCTCACAGGAACCTTTGTGTGGAAGTCTAAACTGAAGAAAGAAGGGCTTTCACTGGAGGACGCTGAGGTGGCTAAGATGAATCGTGCAAAGATGGAGGAGAGTAAGGTGCGGCATAGCTGTTTAGTAGTACCATTGTTAGTACTGCCACTGTTAGGAGTACCATTTTTAGTAGTGCCACTGTTAGTACTGCCACTGTTAGTAGTGCTATTGTTAGTAGTGCCACTGTTAGTAGTGCCACTGTTAGTAGTGCCACTGTTAGTACTGCCACTGTTAGGAGTACCATTTTTAGTAGTGCCACTGTTAGTACTGCCACTGTTAGTAGTGCTATTGTTAGTAGTGCGACTGTTAGTAGTGCCACTGTTAGTAGTGCCACTGTTTAGTTGTGCCACTGTTTGTAGTACCGTTTTTAGTAGCGCTACTTTTAGCTGTATCACTGTTAGTAGTGCCACTGTTAGTAGTGCCACTGTTTAGTAGTACTATGGTTAGTAGTATCGCTGTTGCTAGTGCTACTGTTAGTAGTATCATTAGTAGTGTCAATGTTAGTAGTACCACTGTTAGTAGTACCAGTGGTAGTTGTACCAGTGGTAGTAGTACCACTGTTAATAGTATTACTGTCGTAGTGGCAATGCTCGTAGTACCACTGTTAGTAGTACCATTGATAGTAGTACCTATGGTAGTAATATCTATGGTAGTAGTATCACTGGTAGTAGTGCCCTTGGCAGTAGTACCACCAGAGACTAGTAAGGGGCCACAGTAAGGAGTACCACCAGAGACTAGTAAGGGGCCACAGTAAGGAGAGCTACCAGAGATACTCGGTAGCATTATAATGTGTGGATTATTTGGTATAATTTAACATCTAGTTTTATCATGATTTCTACACTATTTATTATTTTTTGTTTTTGTTTTTCTTTCAGTTAAATTGCATGTAATTTCGATCCATATGCATACAGAACATGCGAAATGCATACAGAACATGGAAATGCATACGAAGCAAACAAAATCGGCGACTTTTTTTTTGTTTACACCCGATAATGAAATACACCCATCGTATTTTCTTCAACAAATCTTATATTGAAAATGTGTGGCTATAAAATATGATGACGTTAATGCTGACGAGTGACTATTAGCTGACGAGTGACCATTACCTGACGAGTGACTATTTGCAGGTTTACTAATGCCACTGGCTCATCATGAACAGCCGTCAAAATTCCAGATTTGTTTATTTTCATTTTTGCAATCACGAAAGTCTGTATGCGATTGCCATTTTTGAACATCCATATTCCCGATTCCAAGCATATCATCGCAGGTATTCTAGTTTGTTTTTTTATGATGTACAACTGGGTGCGTCTTCCATCTGACAAAACTTGACTGGATCAGCCACGATTGCATCAATAGTAGTCATCTCACTAATAGTACAACTCCAATAGTAGTCATCTCACTAATAGAACAACTCCAATAGTAGTCATCTCATTAATAGGAGAACAACTCCAATAGTAGACATCTCACTAATAGGAAAACAGCTCCAATAGTAGACATCTCACTAATAGGAGAACAACTCCAATAGTAGACATCTCACTAATAGGAGAACAACTCCAATAGTAGACATCTCACTAATAGAAAAACAACTCCAATAGTAGACATCTCACTAATAGGAGAACAACTCCAATAGTAGACATCTCACTAATAGAAAAACAACTCCAATAGTAGACATCTCACTAATAGGAGAACAACTCCAATAGTAGACATCTCATTAATAGGAGAACAACTCCAGTAGTAGACATCTCATTAATAGGAGAACAACTCCAATAAGATTCTTCATCAAATTAGCTGTGAAAGATAAAGTTGAGTCTATTCAAAATCTAGTGCTTTATTTTTTATTATTAGTACAAGTTTTTGTCAATCTTTAGCAGTTGGCCATTTGCTAGTTACCATTACTTCCTTTCTAGTCAGTTGTCTCTCTGCCGCCGCTGTGCTATCTTCTGCGCCAGTAAATTCACTTGAAGAAGTAATATTGTTCACCAGTTTATCATTGCTTTACTTCGGCTGTTTTTTGGGCTATAAAATAATGCAATCAATGCAGGGCTTACATCATTTGAGTGTTTTTATCGGAATCTGATTGGTTTTATCTGCATCTGAGTAGTTTTATCGAGTGGTCGGGTCCATGTTTGGTCTCAAGTTAGAACGTTAGATGCTTGGCATTAGTTAACTGTTAGTAGTACTACTGTTGTATCTAGTATGGAAAATAATAGAAAGGCAATAAGAATGTTTAATAGTTGTCACTCTGCTCATGCACCGCTACAGTATGTAACCTGCGTACGGAGTACTGCGCTTGGCAATGTCATTCACAGTGCTTGTCAGCGCAAACATTGATGCAATAATACCATCAACACCATTTGTTGTGTTGTCATGTCTAGTCACACAAGTGTTGAATGTTTTCAAAATCAAAGGTTCACGGTGGAGATTGAACACATGCATGGAAAGGGGAGGGGCTTTGTCCTCCAACCCATAACAAGCAGCACCCAAACTGGCTTGTTTTATGCCAAAGTGGTGACAACTCTTTCTTTAATGCAGAAATGGCAAAAAGCAATTTAGAGGAGAGTAGATGGAACATCTTTGGCTACATATAAAATGATTCGTTGTAACTGTATTATGTGAATAGTAGTACACAGTAACTGTAGTATATAAATAGTAGTACACAGTAACTGTATTATATAAATAGTACTACACAGTAACTGTAGTATATAAATAGTACTACACAGTAACTGTAGTATATAAATAGTACTACACAGTAGCTGTAGTATATAAATAGTAGTACACAGTAACTGTAGTATATAAATAGTAGTACACAGTAACTGTAGTATATAAATAGTACTACACAGTAACTGTAGTATATAAATAGTAGTACACAGTAACTGTATTATATAAATAGTACCACACAGTAACTGTATTATATAAATAGTACTACACAGTAGCTGTAGTATATAAATAGTAGTACACAGTAACTGCAGTATATAAATAGTACTACACAGTAACTGTAGCATATAAATAGTAGTACACAGTAACTGTAGTATATAAATAGTACTACACAGTAACTGTAGTATATAAATAGTAGTACACAGTAACTGTAGTATATAAATAGTACTACACAGTAACTGTAGTATATAAATAGTAGTACACAGTAACTGTAGTATATAAATAGTAGTACACAGTAACTGTAGTATATAAATAGTAGTACACAGTAATTGTAGTATATAAATAGTACTACATAGTAACTGTAGTATATAAATAGTAGTACACAGTAATTGTAGTATATAAATAGTACTACACAGTAACTGTATTATATAAATAGTACTACACAGTAACTGTAGTATATAAATAGTACTACACAGTAACTGTAGTATATAAACAGTACTACACAGTAACTGTAGTATATAAATAGTACTACACAGTAGCTGTAGTATATAAATAGTAGTACACAGTAACTGTATTATATAAATAGTACTACACAGTAACTGTAGTATATAAATAGTACTACACAGTAGCTGTAGTATATAAATAGTAGTACACAGTAACTGTAGTATATAAATAGTAGTACACAGTAACTGTAGTATATAAATAGTACTACATAGTAACTGTAGTATATAAATAGTACTACACAGTAGCTGTAGTATATAAATAGTACTACACAGTAACTGTAGTATATAAATAGTACTACACAGTAACTGTAGTATATAAATAGTAGTACACAGTAACTGTAGTATATAAATAGTAGTACACAGTAACTGTAGTATATAAATAGTAGTACACAGTAGCTGTAGTATATAAATAGTACTACACAGTAACTGTATTATATAAATAGTAGTACACAGTAACTGTAGTATATAAATAGTACTACACAGTAACTGTAGTATATAAATAGTACTACACAGTAACTGTAGTATATAAATAGTAGTACACAGTAACTGTAGTATATAAATAGTACTACATAGTAACTGTAGTATATAAATAGTAGTACACAGTAACTGTAGTATATAAATAGTAGTACACAGTAACTGTAGTATATAAATAGTACTACATAGTAACTGTAGTATATAAATAGTACTACACAGTAGCTGTAGTATATAAATAGTACTACACAGTAACTGTAGTATATAAATAGTACTACACAGTAACTGTAGTATATAAATAGTAGTACACAGTAACTGTAGTATATAAATAGTAGTACACAGTAACTGTAGTATATAAATAGTAGTACACAGTAGCTGTAGTATATAAATAGTACTACACAGTAACTGTATTATATAAATAGTAGTACATAGTAACTGTAGTATATAAATAGTAGTACACAGTAACTGTAGTATATAAATAGTACTACACAGTAACTGTGGCATATAAATAGTACCACTCAGTAAAGGAGTGGCTACACTGCACCGATGTTTTGATACAGATGTGCCTATACAATGGATAGTAACAATGTGCAGGTGGCTACACAGGCCGAAGTGGCATGACGATGTACACGAGTACATCGGTGAGCTGCGACTGAACTAGCCAATCATACGGCACAAAGTGCGGGTTTTTGCCTGTTTCATTTCCGACAACGAATTATTTGTTTCCCTGATATAATAATCATCACAATAAAAACAATAATAATTGAAGAACAGCTTCACTGTGATTTATGACTGGTCTTGTTCACCATGAAAACATTCCTTTCAATATTTTTCTTAGTTCTGTTTATTATTAAATCTTCCAGATATTATTGTGATTATTCATTAGTTAGTTATAATAATAATAAATGAATAAATAAATGATGATGTAATAATGAATTTTATTTTATTGTACTTGTTATTAATTTTAATTATTATTATTATATTTACTCTCAGCAATGTTGAAATTATCAATTGCCACTGTTCTATGAGCCATGTAAAATTAATTCACTGTTCAAACTTTATTGTAACATAATAATTCCTTCGGAGTTTGCAGTGGATGCTCGTTGTTGACAAAAATTCTAACGGAAATGCGTTGTAAATGGTTAAACTTGATGAGCTTGGGAAAATATTTTGTTTCAACCAATCAGAGAACGCCGATGTTTGTTCGGCATCGGGCATAGACCAACATGTTGGTTATGCTCACGAACAGACCCCACGATGTGCCGAAGTGGACACGCCCATCGGGAACGCCCATCACAAGGCCTTTCGATGCAAAACATCGGCCTGTGTAGCCACTCTTTAACTGTATGATATAAATAGTACTACACAGTAAGGCTGTCAATTAATCGAGTTATTTTAAAGATTAACCAGATTAATTGATTTTTAAGATCAAAAAGATTAACTTTTTATGACTCAGTTAATCTGATAAAAAGAAACCCCAGTTACGCCACTATAATACTGTTTATTATGCTAAACACATCTATCAGTTTGTCTACATGAAGAGGGAAATGCATTTTTGAGTGTTTCGTCACATAACCTTACCTTTGTTACTAAATTTCAATCATGCTATCCTGCAGAAAAATCATGAAAATGTCCATCTTGTCACCATATCATTATAAATAAACCGTTGATGATAACTTTATATATGGAGTTATCTCCTCTTTTTCATCTAATACCCAAATGAACTACCTCGAAACAAACACCACTGCTATCCATAGACTTATACCCATAGATGTGAATCAAGACATTTGTAGGTGAGTGATGTTGCAAAACGTGTAACCTATCACTAGTTCTCAGGCTATTATTCTTCTGTTGATTGGAGTGCAATGGAGAGACCTTGAATGTTGTTATGATTATAAACTAGTATAGTTTTGGGATCTATTTTAGGGATCCATATTGTCATCATTACTTTGGTACACATTTTGCTACGGTAAATCTCATTATTCTCAATCCAATAGAAAGTTTTGCTGCTCAGAAATGCTTATAAAACACCTGGAATGTAATAAATAATAATTAAAGCTTCCTAATAGAGGTTTTGGAGAGTAGCAGTTTTGTGAGAAAATAAAAAATGATAGTTTTCTATGTTATATTAATATATGCCAAAGATAAAAGTATATTCTTTGTTCACATTCGGTATTTAAGTTTTCGTTAACTTGTGTATCCGACAATCTTATTTTCTTTCAATCATGTGTGCCTACACTTTGTACCTACCTGAACATGTACTGTAAATATCAAAATTTTAAATAGCAACTAGTTTTAGTTTGTTTCCTTCCTTTTCAGTTCTGCATGCAAAAAAAGTTTTGTTCACAGTTACATACATAAATACATACATACATATTTGTTTATCATTGTGATATTACACTATTGTGATATTATATCTGTTGTTTGTTCCTGGACTGACAAATCCAAATTGAGGTTTGCTCATTCTACAAGCATGCAGGTAGATGGATGATGACTTTACTGCCCCATCATTGCATTTATATCACATGAGTACATAAGATTAAAAAATAGGATTAATTTAAGATTAATGGAAAAGATTAAGATTAAAAATTCTTAATCTTTGACAGCCCTACTACACAGTAATTGTAGTATATAAATAGTACTACACTGTAACATTTGTTAAAGCTATATGTTTGGGATATAGAGAGAGTTGAAGCTATATGTTTGGGATGTAGAGAGAGTTAAAGCTATATGTTTGGGATATAGAGAGAGTTAAAGCTATATGTTTGGGATATAGAGAGAGTTAAAGCTATATGTTTGGGATATAGAGAGAGTTAAAGCTATATGTTTGGGATATAGAGAGAGTTAAAGCTATATGTTTGGGATATAGAGAGAGTTAAAGCTATATGTTTGGGATATAGAGAGAGTTAAAGCTATATGTTTGGGATGTAGAGAGAGCTGGAGAAGGTGAAAAAGAGGCAGTTGGAAAGAGAAAAGGAGAAGGAGGCAAGAGACAGAGAAAGAGAAATGGAACAGAGGGGGAAGGAGTCTGACTATTTCTCAGCTTGGGAAAAGCAAGAAGACAATGTATGTGTTATGTGTCTTCTTTGGATGTGTTAGTGTCTGCTTTGGATGTGTTAGTGTCTGCTTTGTATGTGTTAGTGTCTGCTTTGTATGTGTTAGTGTCTGCTTTCTATGCGGTGTGTGCAGTGGTAGTATGTGGTATGTGTAGTGGTAGTATGTGGTATGTGTAGTGGTAGTATGTGGTATGTACAGTGGTAGTATGTGGTATGTGCAGTGGTAGTATGTGGTATGTGTAGTGGTAGTATGTGGTATGTGTAGTGGTAGTATGTGGTATGTGTAGTGATAGTATATGGTATGTGTAGTGGTAGTATGTGGTATGTGTAGTGGTAGTATGTGGTATGTGTAGTGGTAGTATGTGGTATGTGTAGCGGTAGTATGTGGTATGTGTAGTGGTAGTATGTGGTATGTGTAGTGGTAGTATGTGGTATGTGTAGTGGTAGTATGTGGTATGTGTAGTGGTAGTATGTGGTATGTGTAGTGGTAGTATGTGGTATGTGTAGTGGTAGTATGTGGTATGTACAGTGGTTGCATGTGGTATGTACAGTGGTAGTATGTGGTATGTACAGTGGTAGTATGTGGTATGTGCAGTGGTAGTTTGTGGTATGTGTAGTGGTAGTATGTGGTATGTACAGTGGTAGTATGTGGTATGTGTAGTGGTAGTAGGTGGTATGTACAGTGGTAGTATGTAGTATGTACAGTGGTAGTATGTGGTATGTGTAGCGGTAGTGTGTGGTATGTGTAGTGGTAGTATGTGGTATGTGTAGTGGTAGTATGTGGTATGTGTAGTGGTAGTATGTGGTATGTGTAGTGGTAGTATGTGGTATGTACAGTGGTTGCATGTGGTATGTACAGTGGTAGTATGTGGTATGTACAGTGGTAGTATGTGGTATGTGCAGTGGTAGTTTGTGGTATGTGTAGTGGTAGTATGTGGTATGTACAGTGGTTGCATGTGGTATGTACAGTGGTAGTATGTGGTATGTACAGTGGTAGTATGTGGTATGTGCAGTGGTAGTTTGTGGTATGTGTAGTGGTAGTATGTGGTATGTACAGTGGTAGTATGTGGTATGTGTAGTGGTAGTAGGTGGTATGTACAGTGGTAGTATGTAGTATGTACAGTGGTAGTATGTGGTATGTACAGTGGTAGTATGTAGTATGTACAGTGGTAGTATGTGGTATGTACAGTGGTAGTATGTGGTATGTGCAGTGGTAGTATGTGGTATGTACAGTGGTAGTATGTGGTATGTGTAGTGGTAGTATGTGGTATGTGTAGTGGTAGTATGTGGTATGTGTAGTGGTAGTGTGTGGTATGTGCAGTGGTAGTATGTGGTATGTGTAGTGGTAGTATGTGGTATGTACAGTGGTAGTATGTGGTATATGTAGTGGTAGTATGTGGTATGTGTAGTGGTAGTAGGTGGTATGTACAGTGGTAGTATGTGGTATATGTAGTGGTCATATGTCGTATTTGTAGTGGTCATATGTGGTCTATGTAGTGGTCATATGTGTAGTGGCAATGTATGGCATGTAGCTTGTTGTAGCTTGCCTGCTATTTCAGTTCCATTTGGACCAAGCAAAAGAAAGATCAAAGATTCGAATTGAAGATGGTAGAGCGAAGCCCATCGATCTCCTTGCAAAATATATCAATGCTGAGGATGATGACATGTCTGTAGAGATGCATGAACCATACACATACCTAGTTGTGAGTTGGCATAGCAACTGATTGATATACATGTTTCAGTGCATGAACCAATGAGTACAGGAGTTTAAATGTATGGACCAATGAGTATTGGAGTTTAAATGTATGGACCAATGAGTACAGGAGTTTAAATGTATGGACCAATGAGTACTGGAGTTTAAATGTATGGACCAATGAATACAGGAGTTTAAATGTATGGACCAATGAGTACAGGAGTTTAAATGTATGGACCAATGAGTACAGGAGTTTAAATGTATGGACCAATGAGTACAGGAGTTTAAATGTATGGACCAATGAGTACAGGAGTTTAAATGTATGGACCAATGAATACAGGAGTTTAAATGTATGAGCCAATGAATACAGGAGTTTAAATGTATGGACCAATGAGTACAGGAGTTTGAATGTATGGACCAATGAGTACGGGAGTTTAAATGTATGGACCAATTAGTACGGGTGTCACATTTCAGGGATTGTCTGTAATAGACCTGGAAGATCTATTGGAAGACATAAAAGTGTACTTGGAGCTGGAGAAGGGGAAGAATCAGAACTACTGGAGGGACATAACAACAGTTACTGAGGACCAGCTCAATCAGCTCCGGCGTATCCAGCCCACAGGCTCCTTTGGTGAGTGCATGCATACATCATAGATATGTATAGTTTATATATGTAAGGTAAGTTGATATATTGTAGATATTTATAGTTTATATATGTAAGCTATGTTGATATATTGTAGATATTTATAGTTTATATATGTAAGGTAAGTTGATATATTGTAGATATTTATAGTTTATATATGTAAGGTAAGTTGATATATTGTAGATATTTATAGTTTATATATGTAAGGTAAGTTGATATATTGTAGATATGTATAGTTTATATATGTAAGGTAAGTTGATATATTGTAGATATTTATAGTTTATATATGTAAGGTAAGTTGATATATTGTAGATATTTATAGTTTATATATGTAAGCTAAGTTGATATATTGTAGATATTTATAGTTTATATATGTAAGGTAAGTTGATATATTGTAGATATTTATAGTTTATATATGTAAGGTAAGTTGATATATTGTAGATATTTATAGTTTATATATGTAAGGTAAGTTGATATATTGTAGATATGTATAGTTTATATATGTAAGGTAAGTTGATATATTGTAGATATTTATAGTTTATATATGTAAGGTAAGTTGATATATTGTAGATATTTATAGTTTATATATGTAAGCTAAGTTGATATATTGTAGATATTTATAGTTTATATATGTAAGGTAAGTTGATATATTGTAGATATTTATAGTTTATATATGTAAGGTAAGTTGATATATTGTAGATATTTATAGTTTATATATGTAAGGTAAGTTGATATATTGTAGATATGTATAGTTTATATATGTAAAGTAAGTTGATATATTGTAGATATTTATAGTTTATATATGTGAGGTAAGTTGATATATTGTAGATATTTATAGTTTATATATGTAAGGTAAGTTGATATATTGTAGATATTTATAGTTTATATATGTAAGCTATGTTGATATATTGTAGATATTTATAGTTTATATATGTGAGGTAAGTTGATATATTGTAGATATTTATAGTTTATATATGTGAGGTAAGTTGATATATTGTAGATATTTATAGTTTATATATGTAAGGTAAGTTGATATATTGTAGATATTTATAGTTTATATATGTAAGGTAAGTTGATATATTGTAGATATGTATAGTTTATATATGTGAGGTAAGTTGATATATTGTAGATATGTATAGTCTGTATATGTAAGGTAAGTTGATATATTGTAGATATGTATAGTCTGTATATGTAAGGTAAGTTGATATATTGTAGATATGTATAGTTTATATATATGTGAGGTAAGTTGATATATTGTAGATATGTATAGTCTGTATATGTAAAATGAGTTGATATATTGTAGAGATGCGAGACAGGAGAGAGGGAATACACTCTGCAGTAACCACTGACGTGGATTCTGTTTTTAAAGGAAAAACACTCAAACAGCTGTCTATACTACAAGAGCAAATCAGGAACAAGCTCCAAGGTTTTTTTCAATCTTTGTTTTCGCATAATCTAGTTTGCGATACTTTGGTTTCTTTTATATATAAACTAGCATGCTTACTTGTTGTACGCAACGATTATTTCCCCCCCCCCCCCCCCCCACCATTGTCGTTTCCTTCTATGGTAGGCTTCTTGGTCGTAGCTTTTTCCTTTTCGTTTGCTTTCGTGGTAGCTTCCTCCCATGGTTGTTTCATGCTGTGCCGGTTTCCTCCCATGACCATCTTTTCCCAAAGTCGCGTAGTCTCGTGGTAGCCTTCTCTTGTGGTCACCTTTTTCTATGCTTCCTACCTCCCACCCTTCTTCTGTGCTTCCTACCTCTCACCGTTCTTCTGTGCTTCCTACCTCCCCCCCTTCTTCTATGCTTCCTACCTCCCACCCTTCTTCTGTGCTTCCTACCTCCCACTCTTCTTCTGTGCTTCCTACCTCCCCCCCCCCCCTTCTTCTATGCTTCCTACCTCTCACCGTTCTTCTGTGCTTCCTTTCTCCCACCCTTCTTCTGTGCTTCCTACCTCCCACCCTTCTTCTGTGCTTCCTACCTTCCACCTTCTTCTGTGCTTCCTACCTCCCACCCTTCTTCTGTGCTTCCTACCTCCCACCCTTCTTCTGTGCTTCCTACCCCCCCCCCCCCCCTTCTTCTGTGCTTCCTACCTCCCACCCTTCTTCTGTGCTTCCTACCTTCCACCCTTCCCCCCTTCTTCTGTGCTTCCTATCTCCCACCCTTCTTCTGTGCTTCCTACTCCCCACCCTTCTTCTGTGCTTCCTACCTCGCACCCTTCTTCTGTGCTTCCTACCTCCCACCCTTCTTCTATGCTTCCTACCTCCCACCCTTCTTTTGTGCTCCCTACCTTCCACCTTTCTTCTGTGCTTCCTACCTTCCACCCTTCTTCTATGCTTCCTACCTCCCACCCTTCTTTTGTGCTCCCTACCTCCCCCCCTTCTTCTGTGCTTCCTACCTCCCACCCTTCTTCTGTGCTTCCTACCTTCCACCTTCTTCTGTGCTTCCTACCTCCTACCCTTCTTCTGTGCTTCCTACCTTCCACCTTCTTCTATGCTCCCTACCTCCCACCCTTCTTCTGTGCTTCCTACCTTCCACCTTCTTCTATGCTTCCTACCTCCCACCCTTTTTCCTAACATTTTGAATGCTTATTTCTCTAAAAAAATGTAAATGTAAAAAATGGACAAAAGACTCATCCATTTTCAAACCTGATTAAATAGGAACAATAAAATCTACATAAAAATCTTCTTGTAAGTTATATAAGTGTTAGTTTGTTTCTCTGCCATGGATCCTCAGCACTAGAAACATTCACTAGAATTCCCTATTAGTTAGCTTAGCGGTAGCTATCAAGGGTAGTCTCTAGACAAATACATAACAACAGCCTTCAAGATAATAATAAAATTACTAATAATATCATTCGATGATAACAATAAAATCATGAAGTAATGATCTGTGATCAATATCATTAATAATTGTTCCAAACGATTCACTAATGAATCAAAACAAATAGTTGAAACGGTTACAATAATGATAAGGCATTTCATCATGCACAAATCATGAAGATATACAAACAACTACTGCCATTGTTATTGATGATAATTAGTAGTATCATGTTCTATTTTCTAAAGGACTTCGACTGGAGAATTGTGATGAGTAATCATAAATAATCCACCTATTTTCTAGTTTAGTTTATCATAATATGAAAAGTATTTGTTGAGTATTATTGATACTATAATTAATAAACAATACTAATAGTTTGTATTAATACTAATATTTAATGTAGTTTTGTTTTTGCGCTTAGGAGGGGAAGGGGTGGACGTTGGCTACTGGGAGTCACTTCTACAACAGCTAAAGGCTCATATAGCGCTCACTAGACTGAAGGAACAGCATCAGGCTATATTGAAGCAACGCTTGGTTCGCTTGAAGCAAGAGGTTAGTGTGGTGCATTGTTATTTCACCCACAGGCCAACTGCTGAAATTTGGTGGCTTTTGGGCCTGTTTTAGGAACCTGATTTTGTGTTTGTTGTTGGTGTTTGGACGGTAAGTCATGGTGTGAAAACGTGTCATCACTAGCTGGTCTGCTGGCTCAAAAATAACTTGAGCAGCTCTCCACCAAGAGTTTTTCAGAAAGTAAACCTTCTGGGCTGTCGAAAAAAAACCTATTTTATTCCAGTCAGATGACTGCCTGAAAAACAGCAACAGTGTGTTTCTCCAATTTGTGCTTGCCAATGGCGTGTCACGCGAAAAATTTTTAATATAAGTAATACAGGTAGTAATACAGGTAGTAATACAGGTAGTAATACAGGTAGTAATACAGGTAGTAATACAGGTAGTAATACAGGTAGTTATGCAGGTAGTAATGCAGGTAGTAATGCAGATAGTAATACTGGTAGTTATACAGGTAGTAATGCAGGTAGTAATGCAGGTAGTAATGCAGGTAGTAATGCAGGTAGTAATGCAGGTAGTAATACAGGTAGTAATACAGGTAGTTATACAGGTAGTAATGCAGGTATTAATGCAGGTAGTAATACAGGTAGTAATACAGGTAGTTATACAGGTAGTAATGCAGGTAGTAATGCAGGTAGTAATGCAGGTAGTAATACAGGTAGTAATACAGGTAGTTATACAGGTAGGAATGCAGGTAGTAATGCAGGTAGTAATACAGGTAGTAATACAGGTAGTTATACAGGTAGTAATGCAGGTAGTAATGCAGGTAGTAATACAGGTAGTTAGATGGTGAGTTAGAGTGTGTGTATGCTAACTATGATATGATGCCATACACTATTGGTATATGTAATAAAATATATCCATTGAATGTATTATACCATATATTGTGTTATATACAAGTAATATAATATACACAAGTAATATAATACACACAAGTAATGTAATACGCACAAGTAATATAATATACACGAGTAATATAATATACACGAGTAATATAATATACACGAGTAATATAATATACACGAGTAATATAATATACACGAGTAATATAATATACACAAGTAATGTATTATATAACGCATCATGTAATAAATTATATAACGCATCATGTAATGTATTATATAACGCATCATGTAATGTATTATATAACGTATCATGTAATGTATTATATAACGTATCATGTAATGTGTTATATAACGCATCATGTAACGTGTTATATAACGCATCATGTAATGTATTATATAACGCATCATGTAATGTGTTATATAACGCATCATGTAATGTGTTATATAACGCATCATGTAATGTGTTATATAACGTATCATGTAATGTATTATATAACGCATCATATAATGTATTACCTATCATTCAGCTGCACCAGGTCAGTCAAGCTCTCACCACCTAGTGGCTGTTTCATTGCATTGTTTGGTAAAGAGCACAAACAACAGTCAAGTAAATAATCTCTTATCTTTTCTAACTATCAATAGCTCAGCTTCCAGTGCCGGGTTTAACTTAGAACTGTTTTTATGCAGCCACATAGTCAAAGTGATTGTCAAGTTTGAAGTTGCTAAACGCTGTGAAAGTTTGATGTATTGGCAACAGTTTGATGTATTGGTAACAGTTTGATGTATTGGTAACAGTTTGTTGTATTGGTAACAGTTTGATGTATTGGTATCATTTTGTTGTATTGGTAACAGTTTGATGTATTGGTAACAGTTTGATGTATTGGTAACAGTTTGATGTATTGGTAACAGTTTGATGTATTGGTAACAGTTTGATGTATTGGTAACAGTTTGATGTATTTGTAACAGTTTGTTGTATTGGTAACAGTTTGATGTATTGGTAACAGTTTGTTGTATTGGTAACAGTTTGATGTATTGGTATCATTTTGTTGTATTGGTAACAGTTTGATGTATTGGTAACAGTTTGATGTATTGGTAACAGTTTGATGTATTGGTAACAGTTTGATGTATTTGTAACAGTTTGTTGTATTGGTAACAGTTTGATGTATTGGTAACAGTTTGTTGTATTGGTTACAGTTTGATGTATTGTTTACAGTTTGATGTATTGGTAACAGTTAGATGTATTGGTTACAGTTTGATGTATTGGTAACAGTTTGTTGTATTGGTAACAGTTTGATGTATTGGTAACAGTTTGATGTATTGGTAACAGTTTGATGTATTGGTAACAGTTTGTTGTATTGGTTACAGTTTGATGTATTGGTAACAGTTTGTTGTATTGGTAACAGTTTGATGTATTGGTAACAGTTTGTTGTATTGGTAACAGTTTGATGTATTGGTATCATTTTGTTGTATTGGTAACAGTTTGATGTATTGGTAACAGTTTGATGTATTGGTAACAGTTTGATGTATTGGTAACAGTTTGATGTATTTGTAACAGTTTGTTGTATTGGTAACAGTTTGATGTATTGGTAACAGTTAGATGTATTGGTAACAGTTTGATGTATTGGTAACAGTTTGATGTATTGGTAACAGTTTGATGTATTGGTAACAGTTTGATGTATTGGTAACAGTTAGATGTATTGGTTACAGTTTGATGTATTGGTAACAGTTTGATGTATTTGTAACAGTTTGTTGTATTGGTAACAGTTTGATGTATTGGTAACAGTTTGATGTATTGGTAACAGTTTGATGTATTGGTAACAGTTTGATGTATTGGTAACAGTTTGATGTATTGGTAACAGTTTGATGTATTGGTAACAGTTAGATGTATTGGTTACAGTTTGATGTATTGGTAACAGTTTGATGTATTGGTAACAGTTTGATGTATTGGTAACAGTTTGATGTATTGGTAACAGTTAGATGTATTGGTTACAGTTTGATGTATTGGTAACAGTTTGATGTATTTGTAACAGTTTGTTGTATTGGTAACAGTTTGATGTATTGGTAACAGTTTGATGTATTGGTAACAGTTTGATGTATTGGTAACAGTTTGATGTATTGGTAACAGTTTGATGTATTGGTAACAGTTTGATGTATTGGTAACAGTTAGATGTATTGGTTACAGTTTGATGTATTGGTTACAGTTTGATGTATTGGTAACAGTTTGATGTATTGGTAACAGTTTGATGTATTGGTAACAGTTTGATGTATTGGTAACAGTTTGATGTATTGGTAACAGTTTGATGTATTGGTAACAGTTTGATGTATTGGTTACAGTTTGATGTATTGGTTACAGTTTGATGTATTGGTTACAGTTTGATGTATTGGTAACAGTTTGATGTATTGGTTACAGTTTGATGTATTGGTTACAGTTTGATGTATTGGTTACAGTTTGATGTATTGGTAACAGTTTGTTGGAGTCAGATACACCGATAAACAAGCAGACAACACTGATGTACATTTCATCGATATTTTTGTTTATAAGCTTTCTGTAATATTATACATTGTGGTTGTAGCAAGCTTTAGAAAGAGCTGCGTCTCCCAAAGTGAAATCTGAGCAAATCTCAGAATTTAAAGCACCTGCACTACCCAGTCAATCAGGATCCCTAGTTGAGCCAGACAATAAAGCGTCAACGTCTGCAGATGTCGATGAAATCCCTTTACCTGATTCTGACAGGTAAGTGTTCTTCTAGAATTATCATTTTATACTGTATCGTACTGTGTAGTACTATGTACTGTGTAGTACTATGTACTGTGTAGTACTATGTACTGTGTAGTACTATGTACTGTGTAGTACTTTGCACTGTGTAGTATTACGTACTGTGTAGTACTACGTACTGTGTAGTACTACGTACTGTGTAGTACTACGTACTGTGTAGTACTACGTACTTTGTTGTATTTTGTACGGTGTAGTACTATGTACTGTGTAGTACTATGTACTGTGTTTTATCATGTACTGTGTGGTATTATGTACTGTGTAGTACTATGTAGCATGTAGAACTATTGGCTTAGTTGCATCATTCAGTTGTTTCCACCCGCAGCGATGAAGAAGAGATACCACTACCACCAGTTGATGAAGAGGTTGAAGGAGATAACGAGGATGTATATGATGCTGACAGATGTTCACCTCAGCTGCTTGCAGTTGGAGAGCTGGAGGAAGGTTCATTAGTTTACAATGCTGAGGATGATATGAAGAGGCTGGAGATGCAGCGGCTGTCCCTACGTAACACCGGAAAGATACAGGTTAGTCCATCACTGCTTCATCAATTTCTTCTTACTCTTCATATCTGTTGTTTGCAAGTGTTTAATGCTGGTTTGATATATGACTTACAGACAGATGGAGACAGTGCTCTAGTTCAGAGAGCCAAGGACGGGATGAGCAACGATGAAGTGAGATTTTCTGTAGAATATAACCTCGAACAGCAAAGTTTTGTCTGGAGCGACAAGTACCGACCCAGAAAGCCTAGGTTTTTCAACAGAGTGCATACAGTAAGTTATATGTATGAGTAGTTATGTAAATAGATGTATAAGTAGATATATAAGTAGATATATAAGTAGTTGTATAAGTAGATGTATAAGTAGATATATAAGTAGATGTATAAGTAGATATATAAGTAGATATATAAGTAGATATATAAGTAGATGTATAAGTAGATATATAAGTAGATGTATAAGTAGATGTATAAGTAGATGTATAAGTAGATGTATTAGTAGATGTGTAAGTAGATGTATAAGTAGATATATAAGTAGATATATAAGTAGATGTATAAGTAGATGTATGAGTAGATGTATAAGTAGGTGTATAAGTAGATGTATTAGTAGATGTGTAAGTAGATGTATAAGTAGATATATAAGTAGATGTATAAGTAGATGTATGAGTAGATGTATAAGTAGGTGTATTAGTAGATGTGTAAGTAGATGTATAAGTAGATGTATGAGTAGATGTATAAGTAGATGTATAAGTAGATATATTTGTTACTTTTTGCAAGTTTTAGAAATGAAATTCTGAGGCAGCCTTTTTGTGATTGCTGATTGATCGATTTCATCACAATTTGGTGAACTACCTTATGAACTACCCTATGAACTACCTTATGAACTACCTTATGAACTACCTCATGAACTACCCTATGAACTACCCTATGAACTACCTTATGAACTACCCTATGAACTACCTTATGAACTACCCTATGAACTACCCTATGAACTACCTTATGAACTACCTTATGAACTACCTTATGAACTACCTTATGAACTACCCCATGAACTACCTTATGAACTACCCTATGAACTACCTTATGAACTACCTTATGAACTATCTTATGAACTACCTTATGAACTACCTTATGAACTACCCTATGAACTACCCTATGAACTACCCTATGAACTACCCTATGAACTACCCTATGAACTACCCTATGAACTACCTCATGAACTACCCTATGAACTACCTTATGAACTACCTTATGAACTACCTTATGAACTACCTTATGAACTACCCTATGAACTACCTCATGAACTACCCTATGAACTACCTTATGAACTACCTTATGAACTACCCTATGAACTACCCTATGAACTACCCTATGAACTACCTTATGAACTACCTTATGAACTACCTTATGAACTACCCTATGAACTACCTTATGAACTACCTCATGAACTACCTTATGAACTACCTCATGAACTACCTTATGAACTACCCTATGAACTACCTTATGAACTACCTTATGAACTACCTTATGAACTACCCTATGAACTACCCTATGAACTACCTTATGAACTACCCTATGAACTACCTTATGAACTACCCTATGAACTACCTTATGAACTACCTTATGAACTACCTTATGAACTACCTTATGAACTGCCTTATGAACTACCCTATGAACTACCTTATAAACTACCCTATGAACTACCCTATGAACTACCTTATGAACTACCCTATGAACTACCTTATGAACTACCTTATGAACTACCCTATGAACTACCTTATGAACTACCCTATGAACTACCCTATGAACTACCCTATGAACGCTAAAACTTGCGTTCAAAACAGCGTTAAAAAAAACAAGTTTTAAACTCGCCGAAAGACGAAGGTTTTGCTCGTTTTGGCATAGACGTTCCCGATTTGAAATATTTCTAGTATATATGCATGTATGTAGCAGCATATATACCTGTCTAGTATATATGCATGTATGTTGGAGCATATATACCTGTCTAGTATATATGCATGTATGTAGCCGCATATATAACATAAACTTTTGGTTTCAGGGTTTTGAATGGAATAAGTATAACCAGACTCACTACGATATGGACAACCCCCCACCCAAGATTGTACAGGGATACAAGTTTAATGTGAGTCGTCTTCTCTTTTACTCCTTGTGCAAACTTGGTAGTATATATGTCGGATGAAAGAATTATTTTTCATTCGCCGCAATGTTCTTACCTACTTCTTTGGCGCTTAATTTGTGCTTTGAGTCACATCAAGGGCTCAAGCGGAGAGGGCAATCCCTACTACGCTATGACCAGTGTTCCAAGTTTTGATTTTTCTATACTCGCTGGAAGTTAGTAGCCATAGAGATGGTTAGGTACAGTACTCTCTGGTAGTTAGTAGCCATAGAGATGGTTTGGTACACTTACTGTACTCTCTGGTAGTTAGTAGCAATAGAGATGGTTAGGTACACTTACAGTACTCTCTGGTAGTTAGTAGCCATAGAGATGGTTAGGTACACTTACAGTACTCTCTGGTAGTTAGTAGCCATAGAGATGGTTAGGTACACTTACAGTACTCTCTGGTAGTTAGTAGCCATAGAGATGGTTAGGTACACTTACAGTACTCTCTGGTAGTTAGTAGCCATAGAGATGGTTAGGTACAGTACTCTCTGGTAGTTAGTAGCCATAGAGATGGTTAGGTACACTTAAAGTACTCTCTGGTAGTTAGTAGCCATAGAGATGGTTAGGTACACTTACAGTACTCTCTGGTAGTTAGTAGCCATAGAGATGGTTAGGTACACTTACAGTACTCTCTGGTAGTTAGTAGCCATAGAGATGGTTAGGTACACTTACAGTACTCTCTGGTAGTTAGTAGCCATAGAGATGGTTAGGTATACTTACAGTACTCTCTGGTAGTTAGTAGCCATAGAGATGGTTAGGTACACTTACAGTACTCTCTGGTAGTTAGTAGCAATAGAGATGGTTAGGTACAGTACTCTCTGGTAGTTAGTAGCCATAGAGATGGTTAGGTACACTTACAGTACTCTCTGGTAGTTAGTAGCCATAGAGATGGTTAGGTACAGTACTCTATGGTAGTTAGTAGCCATAGAGATGGTTAGGTACACTTACAGTACTCTCTGGTAGTTAGTAGCCATAGAGATGGTTAGGTACAGTACTCTCTGGTAGTTAGTAGCCATAGAGATGGTTAGGTACAGTACTCTCTGGTAGTTAGTAGCCATAGAGATGGTTTGGTACACTTACAGTACTCTCTGGTAGTTAGTAGCAATAGAGATGGTTAGGTACAGTACTCTCTGGTAGTTAGTAGCCATAGAGATGGTTTGGTACAGTACTCTCTGGTAGTTAGTAGCAATAGAGATGGTTAGGTACAGTACTCTCTGGTAGTTAGTAGCCATAGAGATGGTTAGGTACAGTACTCTCTGGTAGTTAGTAGCCATAGAGATGGTTAGGTACAGTACTCTCTGGTAGTTAGTAGCCATAGAGATGGTTAGGTACACTTACAGTACTCTCTGGTAGTTAGTAGCCATAGAGATGGTTAGGTACAGTACTCTCTGGTAGTTAGTAGCAATAGAGATGGTTAGGTACACTTACAGTACTCTCTGGTAGTTAGTAGCCATAGAGATGGTTAGGTACAGTACTCTCTGGTAGTTAGTAGCCATAGAGATGGTTAGGTACACTTACAGTACTCTCTGGTAGTTAGTAGCCATAGAGATGGTTAGGTACACTTACAGTACTCTCTGGTAGTTAGTAGCCATAGAGATGGTTAGGTACAGTACTCTCTGGTAGTTAGTAGCAATAGAGATGGTTAGGTACACTTACAGTACTCTCTGGTAGTTAGTAGCAATAGAGATGGTTAGGTACACTTACAGTACTCTCTGGTAGTTAGTAGCAATAGAGATGGTTAGGTACACTTACAGTACTCTCTGGTAGTTAGTAGCAATAGAGATGGTTAGGTACACTTACAGTACTCTCTGGTAGTTAGTAGCCATAGAGATGGTTAGGTACACTTACAGTACTCTCTGGTAGTTAGTAGCCATAGAGATGGTTAGGTACAGTACTCTCTGGTAGTTAGTAGCCATAGAGATGGTTAGGTACACTTACAGTACTCTCTGGTAGTTAGTAGCCATAGAGATGGTTAGGTACAGTACTCTCTGGTAGTTAGTAGCCATAGAGATGGTTAGGTACACTTACAGTACTCTCTGGTAGTTAGTAGCAATAGAGATGGTTAGGTACACTTACAGTACTCTCTGGTAGTTAGTAGCCATAGAGATGGTTAGGTACAGTACTCTCTGGTAGTTAGTAGCCATAGAGATGGTTAGGTACACTTACAGTACTCTCTGGTAGTTAGTAGCCATAGAGATGGTTAGGTACAGTACTCTCTGGTAGTTAGTAGCCATAGAGATGGTTAGGTACACTTACAGTACTCTCTGGTAGTTAGTAGCCATAGAGATGGTTAGGTACAGTACTCTCTGGTAGTTAGTAGCCATAGAGATGGTTAGGTACAGTACTCTCTGGTAGTTAGTAGCCATAGAGATGGTTTGGTACAGTACTCTCTGGTAGTTAGTAGCCATAGAGATGGTTAGGTACAGTACTCTCTGGTAGTTAGTAGCCATAGAGATGGTTTGGTACAGTACTCTCTGGTAGTTAGTAGCCATAGAGATGGTTAGGTACGCTTACAGTACTCTCTGGTAGTTAGTAGCCATAGAGATGGTTTGGTACAGTACTCTCTGGTAGTTAGTAGCCATAGAGATGGTTAGGTACAGTACTCTCTGGTAGTTAGTAGCCATAGAGATGGTTTGGTACAGTACTCTCTGGTAGTTAGTAGCCATAGAGATGGTTTGGTACACTTACAGACTGATGATATTCTCTTTAATGTGCATATGAGCTTGTGTATAATGTTTATATAGACATGTTATTGTATACGATTGTACAAATAGTATTTTTTTGTAAATGTACAGGATTTTATTTTTGCTTTTAGATTTTTTATCCTGACCTGATAGACAAGACCAACACTCCACAGTATTCAGTCATACCTATAGATGATGATCCAGACTTTTCTATTCTTAAGTTCTCTGCAGGCCCGCCATATGAAGTAAGAACTCAGACTATGTAGCTATGCGTGCTTTGTGTCATAGTATATAACTCTGTATATCATAGTACAGTGAAACTCATATAAGTAGATGTTGAAGGGCCAAGAAAAATACATATAATTGTGGATAGTATGGGAACCTTAGGAGATTATATTCTATAATAATAATAATAAATGGTAGTGTAACTAATAATATAACAACGTGAGAATAATACGACTACTTTCAGACATTTCTTTTACTTGACTCACATTGTGAATAAGTTTTCTTAATAATGACAACTTGAACTACAGTATGATTAGATCAATCTAACCATACTCCTTGCTTGACTTATCGTTATTTGTTGATAATAATTATTATTTTGATTCTAATTATAATAATAACATTTGATAATGATAACATACGGCCGAAATAATTTATGCGTTTGCTTTATTTTTTCAAATCAATATCAATTGGTATAACGTATCATCAATCAATGACAGCAATCATTCAAAAAATTACTAACAGTAGTTACTATTTCACTGATATCGGCTACATCTTTGTTATCTTGGTGCAATAATAACCTGGTTAGGTCTCATTGACTTGATAAGATTGGCGGTTTTTTTACTGCTTGTTAATAGACAGTCTTTGATCCCTGTTACATTCCGAGATAGACTACATTTCAGTTATCAAAAAATCATGTTGTAAAGTTCCAAAGGCGTCGTGCCGAGTAGGTTTTAGACATAAAATGTCTCAGTTACATAGCCTATGATCTACAGTTGTGAAAATCTCTGCCATTCAGTGCGATTGGAAAAAACTCTTCTTGTAAACACCATGCTTTATCTGGTGCTTCTCGCAGAATCTGCTGTATCTGGTGCTTCTCACAGAATCTGCTGGACAATTGGTATTAAAAATGAAGAAGCTGCTCTAAATAGCACTGCATATAGTTGTTTGTCTCACTACTGATTTCTTTGTGTATACTGTACTTGTGTCTACTGTACTTGTGTCTACTGTACTTGTGTCTACTGTACTTGTGTCTACTGTACTTGTGTCTACTGTACTTGTGTCTACTGTACTTGTGTCTACTGTACTTGTGTCTACTGTACTTGTGTCTACTGTACTTGTGTCTACTGTACTTGTGTCTACTGTACTTGTGTCTACTGTACTTGTGTCTACTGTACTTGTGTCTACTGTACTTGTGTCTACTGTACTTGTGTCTACTGTACTTGTGTCTACTGTACTTGTGTCTACTGTACTTGTGTCTACTGTACTTGTGTCTACTGTACTTGTGTCTACTGTACTTGTGTCTACTGTACTTGTGTCTACTGTACTTGTGTCTACTCTACTTGTGTCTACTCTACTTGTGTCTACTCTACTTGTGTCTACTCTACTTGTGTCTACTCTACTTGTGTCTACTCTACTTGTGTCTACTCTACTTGTGTCTACTCTACTTGTGTCTACTCTACTTGTGTCTACTCTACTTGTGTCTACTCTACTTGTGTCTACTGTACATACCGTATATTTCTGTACTATCTATATGACTAGCTGGCTTACCCATTGTATACAGCAATGAACAGATTTAGCCAGACATATCGTGGCACTTCTCCCCAGGCACTTTTTACTTTGATCCTCTCCTTCCGTCGATACCTTCTCCTTTGGTCACCTCTTCCTATTTCCACCTCCCCCGTGGTTACCTTTTGCCACAGCCACCTCTTTTCATGACCACCTCTTCACATTTGGTAACAATCTTGGCATGAATACGTACGTTGACAGTAACTATCAAGAGTAATTAGTAGAAAAATACATAAAAGCAGCATTTGTGGTACTTATAAAATCAAGTATCTATATTATAAAATAATAATAATGCAATGATAATATAACACAATCAATTTTCTTCTAATTTGAAAACGACCAATAAAACATTTGTTATTAACTTTTAACGTAGATCATTTTACATTGTTATCACTTTTGTCATAAACCCAGTTACTAAAGCAAGCAATAGCAGTAGCTCATAATATGTAGTAGTAATAATGTAACAGTAAGAAACATTGCTAATAATAGTAGCTGAAATGAATAATAACAACATTTACTAAATCCAATAATTGTTTTAAATTGAAGTAAATTGATGAGATTATAATGATAATAAGGTATTTACTTGATGTAAGTAAAGCAACTGCCATTGTTAGAATTATCAAAAACAATAAACAGCAATAATATCATCATGTACTATTTGCTCAAGAACACCGGATGAAAAGTGATTATTACTGTAAGTGCATTTTCTTGGTATAATCGTCAAGTGACTCAATAAAATCCATAACCGAATAAAAGGATATGTACAAATTGACGTAAAAGTATATACATGCCAAGTATATACATGCCAAGTATATACATGGCATGTATATAATGAATAATTGAAACAAAAATATTGAGTAAATAGTAACTTGAAAAGACAGAAAATACAGCATTATCACCTCGTTTAAAAGAGCGCAACCTATGGCTGTGTTAAATCAACCAATGATCATCTCGATGTATTATGCACTTCTTCGGTATACTTCGATGTAATCCGTTAGTTAAATCCAGATGAGTACAAAAAGATCATTGCATTTTGACGACGTTAGAAACACAAAAATCTCTTATTTGTGAACACATGTTAGATTAATCCAAACGAATCATTTTACAGCAGTTGTCATTTCCCTAATTGTAGCGGTTTAGTCGTGTGTTCACATGGAATGTTTATCACATTTATATATACAGATATAACCATGGAAAGAATCTGTGTTTGTCCTTTTTCTATGTGCCTGGTCTCACCACACTGGGAGAGTTTTGTCTACAAACAGATCCTAGCATTATATCTCACTAGCATCTAGCCTAGTATATAACTCTGTGTGTACTATCTTAGTATATAACTCTATGTGTACTATATTAGTATATAACTCTATGTGTACTATCTTAGTATATAACTCTATGTGTACTATCTTAGTATATAACTCTATGTGTACTATCTTAGTATATAACTCTATGTGTACTATATTAGTATATAACTCTATGTGTACTATATTAGTATATAACTCTATGTTTACTATCTTAGTATATAACTCTATGTGTGCTATCTTAGTATATAACTCTATGTTTACCACCCTAGCATATAACTATATGTTTACCACCCTAGCATATAACTATATGTTTACCACCCTAGCATATAACTCAATATATATAACACTTTATACTATCAAATACTGTATTGCAGGACATTGCATTCAAGATTGTCAACAGGGAATGGGAATACTCCTACAAACATGGGTTCAAGTGCCAATTCCATAATGACATCTTCCAGCTGTGGTTCCATTTTCGCCGTTATAGATACAGACGCTAGTACTTGTATATTTATGTCTCTCAACAACTGTGTCACATGTGAACTGCTGTTTGCAGTCACCTGTGCTGTCAGCAGTCACCTGTGCTGTTTGCAGTCACCTGTGCTGTCAGCAGTCACCTGTGCTGTCAGCAGTCACCTGTGCTGTCAGTGTTCTTTTTATTGCAATATGTTATTAGTTTTGTATGCATCAATTCATATATGTATCCACTGTACTTTGCATATATAAGACCTGCTTGCTGACACGCATCGCCACTGTTGTCCATCATTACGTCACAGAGCATACTTCATTATAATACATGCAATTGATGGGCAGTGTGACAATGCAATGTTCCCTTCAGCACTCGCTTGCTCGGTTACATGAGCAAATAAACTTCTAACTATAGAGGTTATACAAGACCAATAATATACAAGTAGATGACATTGGGAGTTACACTCTCTACAATTACAGACTGCTGGAGAAGCTATCTTATGCAGATCATAGCTGAACGTTTACAGTGACAAAATCATAAACTCAATAGCATAGGTGATGTATGGTGGCTCACGCACATGCATGCTTTTGTTTTCAAAAACGTTTGAACGTTTTTAAAATAGCGTCAATGTCGTGCAAAGTGTCTTTTTACATCGAAACTAATTCTAAATAGCCTAAGAACTGCATCTCAAGATGAGCTAAGTGATCTACACACTGCAGGCGGCCTCATGTACAGCTGGGCTCATGAGTAGCGAGTCCTTAGGAAAGTACTGACATAATAATTTTACCACAGTAAATATTAATGTCTTTCAGTCAGCTATCAAACATGGGTGTACAAAATAAGCTACCACTTGGCTTGTGGTGTATGAATTGCCTTTGAATTTGTGGTGGGTACACAAAGATACTCGAGAATCTATGGTTGTATTATTTTTTTGAAGTCAGCCCACACCCAAACCAAATCTTTAACATGCAAAAGAGTTAACTAAAAAATACAAATGATTGATTACAACTACTGAGTCCAAAGTATTCGAAATAGTTTTTTTGTATTGATTCTCTGACGGTATAAAAGGTTTGACAGGACCATAAGAAGTGGATGTGACTCTTCAATTATTTTTTCTCCTGTTTTCAACAATAAACAGTGTTGCTGAAATGGTGATTTTCTACTGATAAGTTGTTTAGCTTGGAAACGAGTATTGTGTGGTAATGGACAGTTGGTTGGTCATGTGATACATCGTTTCTTCTGAGCTGGCCAATAGCACCCCAAGCTTCCGTGGACAGCACTGCAAGAGACAATCAATATATTAGGAAAACTGCCATCAATATTGTGGAGGAGGATAGGAGAGAAGCATATGCAGAGTTGCATGTACAGAGAAAAGAGTAAGTACATCACACTGTTGAGACAAAATAAACAGCACTAAATGGTTGATGAGCACTGCCTAGAATACATCACGAATACACATTTAGTTCCATGTTTGATGCTTTGTGTTTTACCCATAGGTAAACTACTACCCACAGCACTAGTTAACCAAACATATTGAGTCCCCTTCCATCGATACATTCATAGTGATTTTGTGAGCATGCTATGTAACAATCCTTCCTCCTTCGGGTAGAAATTAACAATGATGTTTTGTATGTTGCAGCTACTTAGGCTGTGTTAACATTAACTTTAGAAGCACGCAAATTGTAATTCCAACCACTGCTACGGTACACTACTGTACAAGCGTGCAACAAAACTTGATGTGATTAATACATTAAGTGCACCGAGTGTTACTTGTTTTTCATGAACAACATCAAGCTAAAAATAAATAGCCTTGTCAAACACCCAATACTAGCTTAATCACACGGCACACCAAAAAACCATTCTTAATTATGGACCATAAAAATGGCCAATTATATAAACCATCACCTACTAGAGAATAGTGAGGATGTATTTGAGATATGGAATAAACAGCGTCGTGGTTTCAACTATTTAGCACCTAGTCTTCTACAATCATAATCATCCAATTCAACTTGATCATAGCCATTTTCATGAAAGTGACTGCTGTAAAGACAATTTTTTATTGGAACACAATCGCATTGCAAGTCTTATATTGCTGGGTAGTTGATTGGGAAACTAAAGTCAGCCAGTTCGCAACTAGAAACAGGTATCATTATATAATTATGATGTTTTGCTTAATTACTTGTCAAATGGTCCCTAAATTCTGATAAAGACTATCGATATGTGGCAATCTCGCAGGTTCGTTTAATGTTTTCCGGTCAACAACTTGGGACAACAGGCTATGAGGCATGAAACCCTAACCCACCACTTGTAAGCAGCGAACAACTTGGTGGAAGTTGGTTCCAAAGTTTGGCAGTCTTAATGAAAAAGTTGTTCATATGAGATACCGTCTCGGTATGCGGAACAGCATCCAGTGCTTCCTGGTACATCCTGCGGTGTAGGTCATAGGTGTGTGGTAGTCGGAGATCTTCGTTGCAATCTCACTAAAGTGCATGGCTCTGAAGAGGCTAAGACGCTTGTGATCCCTGCGATCACTCAGATGGGGGCCAATGCACGGTCTCTATAAGAGCACCCACACTTGTAGTCCTATCCATCCTCTTCAGGTTGTTTACACATCTGGCGGTTCCTCGCTGGATACCCTCCAGCTACATGCTCTGGTTACTGGTGAGACTATTTATTGGAATATTTTACAATATGCCCAACTAGTTTCTTGTAGGCTTTCTCTCCGAACTGAAACAAAGATGATGGAATAGTTTTGCTGACAAAACCAAGCTTACTAGATACTCTTTTGCAGATGTAGGATGTATTCATGTTCCATCTTAGTTGGATTTCAAAATCGATCCGGAGGTTATTGTTGTCAATTACATTGGGCATTGGAAGATTTTTGGGGGAGTATGTAGGCCTTACTGTCGATTGTTTTTTGTTTGAAATTACATAACATAGTAATAATAAGATAAGAACAAACCTATGAAAAGTGAAAAATTATTATCATTTACTGGAATTATTCATTGATAGAAAATATTATAGCAGTAAGCCTAGCTAGTAGTAGTAATCTATATTAATAATAATGATAAATGATGAAAAATATTTTGATGATAATGAAGTTAATAATGCTTTCATTTATGCTATAGTAGACAAAAAAATAATACTAAACATAATAACAAAAACCTAATTGTTAATAATACAATAATAATTATTATCGTTTATTAATTCCTCAATTGTGGATGATAGCATGCTCAAAATAGCCTTACGGCCCAAACAAGGAGTACTTTTTTGGTCATTTGTTTGTCAGTGAGTGAGTCAGAGTTGCAGCAATTGCTGTCTATTGTTGAGAGTTTGTTGGCCCTAGCCTAAGGTCCCTGGCACCAGGTGGAAGAAGGCTGTTGTAATATGTCTGACTTGAGGCATAGATAGAGGTTGATTCACCTCGCTGGGCAGCTCGAGATACCGATGTGGTCTGATTTTGGTCACTGACCAGCTCATCATAGGCCGAGGATAGGGTCTAGTATTCTCACTAGCAAGGACAGCCTGTGTGATTTCCTTCTGCCTTTCAACAGTTTCAAGTCAAGTTGGGTTCTAGCTTCTGTAACACCACGCCTTCCTCCGACATTCATAATGAATCGTACAGCCTGAGTTTACACATGCTCCAATGCTTCAACAAATGAGTTGTCAGAAGGGCCTTAAAAGGTATCACCATATTCCAGGATATGTCTAGAGAAGCTTGTGTATGTGAGCAGCTTGCCCTTCTCAGAGGGTTCATAAAGGGAACATTTGATACAACCAAGGATCTTTATTTTGCATGTGGTGTGTTTTTCAAACTTCTCATATGATTGTATTTCTACCCCCAGGTATTTAGGAGAAGTGCCCTCAAGGATGTATTTGAGATCGGGCACTGGTGCCTAACTAATGACTATCACGTCACATTTTTCAGTGTTGAATGGCATTGTCCGCTTAGTGGACCAGTCATGCAGTGGATCAATGTTCATTCGGAAGTCCCCTATGTTGCAGTTGAATTCTGAATAGATTAGAATGTCGTCTGCGTATAGACTCACTTGGCATGTCACAGTTTGTGAAAGATCATTAACATATAATAGAAACAGCGTAGGTCAGAGCTGAGTCCTGCGGCACACCAGAGGAGATAGGGAGAACCTTTGACAAAGTCTGATAGACAGCAACTTTTTGTTGCCTTGCTGTCAGGAAACCTTGTATTCAAATAACAGTATGTCATATTTTTTCATCAGTAGAATACGAAGCACCTTATTAAATGCTTTTCTCAACTATAGTACTACTCCGCGTACAATTGAGTCATTTTCAATGACTTTTGCTAACTTATGATATGTGGCACATAACCAAATTTCACAACCAAGGCCCTTCCTAAAACCGTGCTAGTTGTTGTAGAGAACATCATCAAGCGCTTCATTCAGGTAATGTAATACAATATGTTCCAGCATTATACAGGGTAAGCTAATCAATTAAATTGGCTGATAACTTGATAGTTTTTTTCTTGGATTTTTTTAGTATTGGAGTGACATTTGCAATTTTCCATTGAGTTAGTAGTATGCCATCATTTAGTGAGAGTTGGAATATGTATATAAGACACTGTGTTATAATATCTGGCTCCATAAGGAGTTCGCATTTTTTTTTCTTTGGTCAGATCCCGGGACTTGCCATTCCCCAGAGCATGAATTAGCTTTACTACTCCATCTGACTGAACCTCAAGTGACCCAGCATTAGTGGGGAGAAAAAGCAGATCTGCTATGCTTTCCTCCTTACAGAACTGGCTGTGAAAGTAAGCATTAAGGGTTTAACACGCTTCAGACTATCTGACACTGTACCATCCTTTAATTTCTAGTAGCTAGTGGGTAGTGAACTCTTGGTTTCTGTCGTAGTTGCTTGTAAAAAGGCTTGCTGCTACCTTTTTCAAGGGGTTAGCATATTTTTTGACAATAAATTTCTTCTTGCTTCATCTAAAAGCTTTTTTGATCTCCCGTCTTTGCTCACAGGCGGCTTCAATCTACTGGCCTGGGGGTGGGTGGGTAAGTGGATTTGAGTGTATAGAGATGAAAGAGAGATGGTAAGACACTTCAAAAGGCAAAAGAAGATGTGAAAAAGCTACCACTCTTAGCTAACTTTTCTACTCAGCTGTGACCAGACTTGTGGATTATAAGATAGTAGAAAGTTGCTAGAGGGTCTTTCTGACGAATTAAATGCGATCAGAAACAACATGAGAGTCTATTTGCTCACCTACCTGTGATATGAAAAACCAAATTATTTTCAAAAGCCGGAAAAAAATGTTCAAAAACATCTCTCCTTGAGGCACACTACCAGCTGAATACATACCAGTAGATGTACTCGCTGTAGAGAGCAAATTGCAATTCAAACAGTGATATAATTCCATAAGGTTTAATATCACCCCCCCCCCCCCCAAATAATTTTGGCTAACATTTCAAAAAAACAAAAATACTGGAAATGGGCCAATTGGATTGTGATTTCTGTTTTTAACAGTTCCATTAGAGTTTATTTTGGAGAAACATTTTGTGCCTTATGGAAGGATGTGTCTGAATAATTTTTGCATTGTTTTGACCAGCGAGTTTGAGCTAAAGGTAACACATCTACAGCTACTAAGTGAAACAAACCATTCAGCAGTCTGAATCAACGCACAGAAACATTTGTAAAAAAGTAAATACTGGTTTAGGCCTAACACATAACACTTTTTCTCAGATTTCGGAGAGTCTTTCCAGTTCACTCATTCTTCTTATATACTGTCTTCAACTTAAAATATCCTCCCCTCCACCAGGCCAGTAGATTGCTGCCGCTTGTGCCTTTGCTGTTTAAGTCTCTATGAATAAGAAATAACAGTTTTAAGTTTGTGTTTATCTTTTGTATAAATTTTGATATTTTTAGTAAAGTTGTTCCACCTTCAGTTGAACCATGGATGTTGACCATTCCTTCTTACTCACACAGATTTCTTAGGAACACTATTTTTTATAAGAATAATAATAACAACATTGTTATTTCTTACAATAATTATCTATATACTTGAAGTAAATCTAGTCAAAAGTCTAATAGAGGAAACGACTAAGAGTCAAGCTGAGAGGCAACGAGGTACAAGCACCCGCCTATGATCTATACAAAGAGCTGAAATATCAGCTTCCCTACAATGGAGAAGACAACTCCTACGTTAGCAGCCCAGTCAGTTGCATTGAGAAATCGCCAACAACCAATCAACGCTGAGTGCTGTGACCTAATTTACGCAACAAAGGAATGTGAACAATGGTCAGCTACCGCGAGTGAACTGATCAGCTCAACTAACTTCTGTTGCCAATTATGAAATACCTGAATGTTAGTCCAACACAACCAGACGCTCAACAGATGAAGAGTAAAACTTACCACCTACTAACAATGTATCAACTCACAGAGACAAGCCATAACCAGCAACCAGATAACATTTGTACTAAATTTCTCTGAGATGAAATTTGTTTTCATTGTTTTTTATTATAAAGAAATATGTTGTTGTCATGTGAAATATTAATTAATCATATTGAATTGTACATATTTTTATGCCTGACAACTTGACATATGTATTGTATTTTTCCCACCATGTGGTGGGTCCAAAAGACTTGATTTAATATTTTGTTGTTCTGTCAAATGGCCGCATTTCATGGCAGTTATGTTTTTTTGCACAGATATTATTTTGTCGTCAGTAAGACGCCTGTTTGTTGAGCATAAAAGCTCGCAGTTATGTCATAATAAATCAGTTAGTAACGGGAGCTCGACTTGTAATTATACTAACTCACTCTTTACATGCTTGATCGACCGCAACCATGATGATCGTATTACCGTCAGACGATCAGTTGATAAATAGACTGTTGTTCACATTGAGTAGTTATTAGCTAGTGAGTAAATATTTATGTAGCTAATATTAATTATTTAATTATTAATTTATTCTAGTACTATATTGCGTTGGCTAGTTCATACTAGTGATAGTATTGACTGAAGATGGTGGCTCAGTCGTATATGTGGAGCAGTTCCCCACATATTAATTACTACACGATTGAAACTGGAATTGACGGCAAGTCCTGGTCGGTAGCTGAATAAGCTCAGCCGCTAGGCACCGAGGCTAGACACCGGTAGCTGAATAAGCTCAGCCGTGTCTATTGCATCCAAGACCTGGTCGGTAGCTGAATAAGCTCAGCCGCTAGGTACTGAGACTAGACACCGGGAGCTGAATAAGCTCAGCCGTGTCTATTGCGTACAAAGTCCTGGTCGGTAGCTGAATAAGCTCAGCCGCTAGGCACCGAGGCTAGACACCGGTAGCTGAATAAGCTCAGCCGTGTCTATTGCATGCAAGACCTGGTCGGTAGCTGAATAAGCTCAGCCGCTAGGTACTGAGACTAGACACCGGTAGCTGAATAAGCTCAGCCGTGTCTATTGCGTGCAAGTCCTGGTCGGTAGCTGAATAAGCTCAGCCGTTAGACACAGACATAGATAGCTGTATACGCATAGCCGTGTCTATGGTGGTGCACCACTAGTTGGTAGCTGGACAAGCGTAGCCACTAGTGTTGAGGTTGGGATTGTACATCCCTACTGGGGAGTTGTCCCCCCTCTTCTACTGTGAGAAGTTGTCTCCCCTCTCCGCAGAGAGCAGGTTCATTTCATAATCAATACTACTATTATTGACATTTTTATTTTATGTCATACTACTATGATCAATTATTTACTATTGTTGCTTATTATTATTATCTGTCAACGATAGTCACACGAGCTGCTAGCCGTGGAGAGCTCACTCCCATATATGCAACCTCCAGTATGCTTCACAACAGCTTTTTACCTAGAACTATACGTGACATGAGAGTGCTACCAGAAACCGTATAACCGTTAGACAGCCACATGCTGTAACCATGTAATAACACTGTAGCACACTGTTTTCCTTCTGAGGCACTCCACTTGCACCTAGTTATTTAGAGTGTTCTATTGTCACAGAGGTAATACAAAGATCAAGTCAATAGTAGCTTCCTGGAATGCCACAGACAAAGAATAAATTCCAAATTCCTCGCTCGGACAACAATAATTATTTTATTATCACTCACTCACTGGCCATCATTACCCATCACTATTCCATCACTAATAATATCACTATATATCTATTAGTATTATAGTATCACAGGAGATCCGTTGTATCTATCGAAATATAAGATGGAGAGACGGGAAACAAAGACCGAAATCAAAAAATTGAAAAAACATTACCTTGTTGATAAGATATGCGGTCCCCTAGCTCGTGGCAACTCAAAACCATTTTATAAACACCTGAAAAGAATGAAGAAGCAAGCCACCCCTCACCAGTCTTACTGACAACAAAAACCACACTACTGAAGACACAAGACAATGTGCTGAGCAGCTCAACAACTTCTTCCAGGAGAAATTTTGTAGAGACCAGCTAATAGATACCATACCACAAATCAATCATCCTGTTGAAGAGATAAATATATCTGACACTGGAATAGTGAAGCTGCTAACATCACTGGGGAACGGAAAGTCTCCTGGTCCAGACGGCATCAGAAAACCGGATCTTATGAGAGACTTGCAAAGTACTGCTGCATGCCTAGGCCACATATTCCGTGCCTCACTTGCCTCACTCACGTGCCTCACATCTCTAGATGTATACAAATACAACTATTCTTATATGTAAACTCGATCTCGAATGCTGATGATATGTAGTCTCAAGTGAATAAATGAATTTAAAGTATTTTGTATTACAATTGCCTACCGAAACAATGGACATCAGCAAATATAACACCCATCCATAAGGGTGGCGACACAACCTGTGCATCTAACTACAGGCCTATCTCTCTAACCTCCATACCATGCAAAATATTAGAACATAGAGAGCTTCACTGCCTCAACGAAAGACTTGATGATATCCTTCACAACCGGCAACATGGGTTTAGGAAAGGCCTATCATGCGAAACACAGCTCTGTGCAACGTACCATGACCTTGCTAAGACAGCAGAAACACACAAAACTACTCATGCGCTGATATTAGACTTCAAAAAAGCATTCGACAAAGTACCACATGCTATTGGAAAAACTGAGACAGATCCCCGATTTAAACCCCGTTCTGACAAACTGGATTCAAGATTTTCTTACTGAACGAACGCAGCGCGTCGTACTGAAGGGCGAGTACTCAACTTCATGTGCAGTATCATCTGGTGTACCACAGGGCTCGGTGCTGGGGCCAACCCTCTTTCTTCTGTACATCAATGACTTACCAGCCGCTGTCAACTGTAGAGTCAGCTTATATGCTGATGACACCTTACTATACCAAGAAGTCAATAATGACGATGAAATGGTGGCCTTCCAAGAGAACATTAGTTCCGTAGAAAGGTGGTCACAACGATGGAAAATGCCTTTTAATTCTACTAAGTGTCATGCCATGTGCTTTGGACCAAATCCTAAACCTCAGTTACATTACAAGCTTGGCTCCTCGCAAATTTCATGGGTGGAGAGCACCAAATATTTAGGCGTCATCCTTCAACACAATCTACATTTTGACCAGCACATAGCCTTGAAAACTGAGAAAGCTAGTAAAATCTTGGGTGCGATCAAATATACACTTGGTACTGCCCCCAAGAACAGCCGACTGCTTGCATACATCAGTCTATGTAGACCCATTTTAGAATATGCCGATACAGTGTGGGACCCTACCAACAAGGCTATCATAATCTCAATCGAAGGCGTTCAGAGTAGAGCTGTTAGATTTGTGAGTGGTCTGAAAGGTCGCGACATTGTCAGTGAAGCCAGAGAACATTTAGGTCTCCCGACGTTAACGAGGCGCAAGCAAAACCATAGGGTAGCGTTCCTTACCAAAATCCTCCAAGACGAGGAACGACACAGTGTACTCTCATCCAGTTATGATGAAATAACCAATAACAGATCTAATAGTAAAACAACGATAGTCACACGAGCTGCTAGCCGTGGAGAGCTCACTTCCATATATGCAACCTCCAGTATGCTTCACAACAGCTTTTTACCTAGAACTATAATACGTGACATGAGAGTGCTACCAGAAACCGTATAATGATAATCGTTAGACAGCTACATGCTGTAACCATATAATAACACTGTAGCACACTGTTTTTCTCCTGAGGCACTCCCCTAGCACCTAGTGATTTAGAGTGTCCTATCGTCACAGAGGTAATAATACAGAGGTAATAATAATATTATTATTATTACTGTTATTATCATTATTATTTACATACATTAGATTATTATTATTAAAATTATTATGAGTTATAATTATTTATCACCAATGATAAATATTTTTCTGTTATTATTAATTATTATAATTATTATTATAAAATTTATTATAATAATTATTATAAATAAAATAATTATTATTATAATAATTATTATATTGTTGTTGTATCTATCTATCTATGATGATGATGATTATTATTATTATGATAACTATGATGATACAAAGCAGCAGTAGCAGACAGCAATAGTAAGCACATCAAAACTGGTGATTAACAGCAGAAATTTTTACAGACCTCCAAGAATTGGCTGTCTTTTTCTAGTTTAAACATTACGTTCAGAGGATGAATGAACAACCAAGTCGTGTGCACAATAATTTTACGCCAAAATTTGTCGCCATGTTTTGGCCTGGCTATGGCGGCCCCCACAGCGCATCATCCGGTTGACCAAAGTCATTAGCTCAAGGTTAGGGGTTTTTAGTTTATGAACCGGACATCGGTGGATATCCAATATATTATGATTTTTACGTAGTTGAGCAGTCTAAATCATTGAAATATAAACCCACGGGTTTATATTTCGATGATCACGTACCTGTTAGAATTAATCACAAAGTTTTACAAAGTTGACGATCTACATGTCTATGATGAAGTTGCGCTTTATATCAAAGAGAATAGTTTCTATTCTCTTTGTTTATACTACCTTTTGTTAGTTCTAGGGGTTTTTATTATTATTATTGACTTTATTTAATGTGGTTAAATTATCATGTCATAAATATGCCATGTTTTCCATAAGATACCACAATCAAAAAAAGAATAACCAGGCAAAAAATGAAAGAAAAATTTTACAATATAATTTAAATATAGGAAGAAAATGGTGACAGCAATGTTATAATGTCGTTATATATACAGAATATATGTACAAAAAAAAATTTTAACAGATGTATACAACAATATTTACAGAAAGGATATGTACATCAGTTAATAGGCCAGATCACTTGAAGAATGAAATGAGACCAGAAACTTGTGGAGAAAGAGAGTTGTTAGAAAGAGCATTGCATTGTTGGTAAGATATGAGCGAGTAATAATAGTGCATTAGTAATTCAATCTTCATGTTAAGTAGAAAGGATTTAGAGGCTTTTTTAAAAAGCTTGAGAGTTTTTGATGTTCTAACAGTTTTAGGTAGAGGATTAAAGGAGTGGATTGCAAATTTGGGTAGTATAGTGTGAGAGAGTGAGCTGGGTATCTTGTGATTGTCACGGGTGGTACGTTCAGAAGTAGACACGCTTGAGGGTTCAAAGATGGTATTGATATATGGAGGACAGAGATGGTGAAGTACTTGATAAGATAAGATAGCGGCGGAGTAGGTGGCTAGCTGAGGAAGGAGAAGAACTTGGGAATACTTTTGAACAAGGGAAGTTGGAGTACGAGGAGGAAGAAATAGTGCATATTTTAATGCTTTCTTTTGAAGTGTCTTCAGGGGCTTGGTTATTTTTTGGGGGGAAAGCGGGTAGTAGGTGTTGATACCATAGTTTAGGTGGCTATGTATAAATTGGTTGTAGAATTTAAGTGCCAGTGGTTTAGTTAGTAAGTGTCTAGTTGCCAGGAGAAGTCTTGTGTTTTGGTTCACTTTATTCATTACAGCAAGTACGTGGTCGTCTAATGTTAAGCAGTCATTAATAGTGAATCCTAGGAAAGTAGTCTTGTTAACTTGTGAAAGCGGTGTGTTGTTGATATGTAGGTGGATAGATTTGTTTGCTGTTTTACAAACAATGAAGTGTGATTTGTCGATATTTACGTCCATACCATTTTGTTTGCACCAGGCGACAATGTTATTAATGTCTTGTTGAGTGTTTGAAATTAGATTTTGAGTAGATAAATTGGAACCGTAGAAGATGGTGTCATCAGCATAAGCATGAGATTTTAGAAATCGAGTGGAAGATAATAGGTCGTTAATGAATATTGAGAACAGAGTAGGGGAGGGGACAGACCCTTGAGGAACGCCAGCATTGATCTGTTTGCTGCTTGAAAGTGAGCCATTAACTTTAACTTGTTGCGTGCGATTATGTAGAAAATCTGCCAGAAGTTGTATAGCCGAACCACTGATACCTAGGCGTACAAGCTTTTGATGTAGCAGTGTGTGCGGTATCGAGTCAAAGGCTTTGCGAAAGTCGATGAAGAGGAGAATCTGTGCATGTTTCTTACCAGTGTTTAGCCAATCAGAGTATAATTTGTATATTGCTGTCGTGCAGGAGTGGTTTGATTTAAAGCCTGATTGGTTCGGGCTGAGAAGTTTAAATTTTGTAAGGTGTTGGTTAAGGTAACTAAGGATATGTTTCTCGAATACTTTGGAGAGAAGAGGTAAAATTGAAATAGGTCAATAATTGTTAGGGTTGTTCGTTGCACCTTTTTTTGTGGATAGGTGTGATGATGGCGTGTTTCCAAGATGTTGGAAATACATTTTCGGAAATGGCTCGGTTCATTGTGTCACATAGTGGTAGAAGTATATAGGGGAGGGCTAGACGTAATATTTTTGAACTAATGCCATCACTTCCAGTAGCTTTGTTTAAAGGAATAGAGTTTATAAGTTTTGCCAGCTTTAGAGGGGTTATAGGTGGAAATATAGTAAGGTTGTCCGACGGTTGTAGATATTTTTTCATGTCGAGCGGAGAATTGTTTGTTGAGTATGATGTTTGTTTAGCAACAGAGGTAAAGTGGTTATTGAGAATTTCAGCAACGCCAGTGGGATTATTAGTTACAGTTTGACCATCCTGCATGCTGGTGGGATGACATGTCCTTTGCCTGTTATTGACTATATCCCATATCAAGCGTGTGTCTTGGTTTTTTGCTTTGTGAATAATATTGTTAATATGGTCCCTCTTCTTTCTTTTGATAAGATTTGTGATGGCATTACGTTGTTTCTTGTAAGCTGACTAGTCTCCAGTTCGTTTCAAGTTGTCTCTCAATTTCATGTTATTTTTGACTTCTTTATCTAGCCAGGGGGGAAGTGTATGCGTTCTGATCTGCTTACGCTTGATCTTAATGTGTCTGTGTGTGACATTAAGGAGTGTTGAGTTGAAGCTTTCTAGCATTACATTAGCACTGGGACACGCATAGATATGATTCCATGAGGTGTGGGAAAGCTCAGTAGTAATGTCACGTTCAGTTGTTTTTCCCCATTTATGGTAAGTGATCGTTTGCTTGGTCGATGGTTGCTGGTAGTTGTTCCGACTAGTTTTACGCGTTGTGTGAATTAGAAAATGGTCACTGAGACTTGTGTCAAGGACGTAAGTATTAAAGTAGTTTTGTTCTTGGGATGTGTATATGTGGTCAATTAGTGTGCTGGAGTGGTTGTTTATTCTGGTGGGCCTATCAATTAGTTGAGACAGGTGTAAACTTGAGGTGAGGGATTGCCATAGTTGTTGTGGTTTGGAAAGATCAATGTTAAAATCACCGAGCAGTGTTACATCTGTACATTTATTGTAGCAATTTGTTACATATTTCTGTAGACTGTTTCGCCATGCGATTGGAGTGTTGGGAGGTCTGTATATACAACATATTATAAATGGACGAGTATTGGGTATGGTGATTAGAATGGCTATGGATTCGGTAGAATAATTTCTAACTCTGAAATGCGAGTGTAGGGTAAGGAGTTGTGAATGTATATACATACACCACCACCATGTTTGTTTATTCTGTCTCGCCTTTCAAGGTTATGTTCTTTAATAGTAATCAAACGATTGTCATGATGAGCGGTCAAAAAAGTTTTAGAAGCAGCAAAGATTTTACATCCAAGAGTGTTGATGAGTGATGATACCTCATCAATATTTTTGTAGAGACCTCTGACATTAAGATGGGCAATTGAAATTCCTTTGCGACAATACATTTTTAATTGGAAAGTGATTGTTGGAGATGGGGTCGTAGTAGTTAGGTGAGGTGGATCTCCAATGGTGTACTTCATCTAAAAGTAGGTTTCGAAGAAAGATGCTGCCGCGTTTGTTGAGTTGGAAGCCTTGTTTATCGTAATATGACATGTTGAGGTGACCATTATAAGTGAGTGGGTCAATTAGATCTATGTACTTTACATATTTGTGTTCACGACACTAAGTACGTACGTAGGTCTGAGCAGAAACTTATTATTTTTGATTTTTCTTGGTGATTAGCGATTCTGGGAATAATGCTGCATACTGATGTGTATGCTTTGGGAAATGCTTTATTTAAAGACAATAAAAGTTGTTTGTAATCCGTGAGAAGAATTGAGTTTTCTTTTGATGGGTGATTTGTGGGTATGTCATGTGAACCAACTTGAAGGCATATGTCTCTTATTGATTTGTTGGTAGGCATTTTATCTACTTCCGTGGTAAGTTGCTGAATAGTGATGCCAGCGAAGGTGCGAACAGCGAGTTTTCTGGTCTTGGCTGGAAGTATTGTTCTGTATGTATCATCTCCTAGCAGTAGAATTTCACAGTCTTCTGGTACGTTTGCATGTTGGTTTGAATTTGATTGGTAGGCCTTGGAGTTAAAGTTGTGTTGCATTTTGTCATTCTTACTTAGATTAGCAGAGTGGTGACGTGAGCTAGGTGGAGATGAGTTTGCGGACCTGATAGAAGATGAAGGAGCTGTTTGTTTGGGTTTAGCTTTGGTTACAGTTTCGGTTGCAGGTTGTAAAAGGAAGTCGATGGCTGTGAGTTTCTCATTGATTTTGTCATTGTCTTCCGTAATTTTTGACAAAAGTGTTTTATTGGTTTGGGCATCAAGGTCAATTTTAGATAGAGTTGAATTACATTCTGTGTTTTGTAGTTGAAGGTTTAGCATGATGACTTTGTGTTTCTCTAGTTTGGAGCAAACATTCTCAGTAAGGTTGACGTTTTTCCCAGTATCTGTGATGGTGCTGTTTTTGTTCTGTTTATTGAGAATGGATTCAATTTGGAGCTGTTGGTGGGCGAATGCATTTTTTATGTTTAAATCACATTTTTCTTGTTTAAGAATAATACTGTCAATTTGTTTTTGTTGGAGAGTGAGCATAGCCTTTATGTCACCAAGGCTATTAATTATTGCGTTTAGTGCTGCATTTTCTTCGTATGAAGAGACTTTTCTGGATTGAGGAGTATCGATGGTAGTCGGTATTTTAGAGTTGTTGGTAGAAACATCAATCGTCGCTGTGGGGCAAGTGTTGGAAGTCGGTGGTTTTGGAGAGTTTATTGCTGCGCTGTCTTCATATGAATAGAATTCTCTGGATTGTGGAGTATTGATGATTGTCGGTATTTTAGATTTGTTGTTACTAAAGACTTGTCACTAGCGAATAATTTACTTTTATCAGTGTTAGCTGGAGTCAATGCATCTGGTTTTTGTATAAGAAAATAAGGGTACTTTGGGATTTTTGCTTTACACATGAACTCTTCGGCTTCGGCTTTAGTGTTAAAGCGTTTGAATAGGGAACTGGGAAAGCGGTTGATTTGTTTTTCAGTTTTGGCCCAGTTGTTATAAATTCCAGGTATGCGTCCCTTGGCTACTGCATAAAATTTAAACTTGGATTTCTTTTCAGCATTTATAGCAATGTCAGTAGAATCAAAAGCGGTTAAGGAATTGCAATCATCTGCATTGTCTACTTACTACTTGCTGCGTAGTCGCTAACTTCTGGTGAAGGTTTCAGCAACGTGGCGTATCCATAAGTTCATAATCGTTCCGGTTCGTCAACGTCTACCGATCTGGAATACCGCCGTCGCCTCAACCTGCCAAGGGGGGGCCGGCCAGAAGGGAACTCGGTGGTGGGAGGGCATTCCACAGCTTGGCTGTACTAAGGAAGAAGCTGTTTTGATGGGCTTTGGTCCGACAATGGGGTACTAGGTATTGCTGGCCGTGACTTCTAGTCTGCAATGATGATGTCTTCACCATCATAGGTAGCAATAATTTTTCTACCAGGGTCTGAATTTGCCATCACCTCAATGGGAGGTTGGAGTGGATTTCGTGGTAAGTGGTATAGTTTTAATTGCCGGAGGTAAACGAATGTAGTAGTAGTGGAGTTATAATGTATCAATTAGGTAGTCGAAGTGGATGATTGCAGACGATGAGTGTGCGATGTGTTGCTGTTAATGGTAGCGGTTGGGTAGCAAAGTTATTAGTTCGTTATAATAAGGGGAAGCTTGGTTGGTGGTGAAGGTGACAGTGCTGTTATGGTGATTGTAGTAAAAGCGGATTTTTGAGAGAAGGAAGATCTTATTATTATTATTGGTAGTTGATCATCAGTAGTGGTAGTAATAAATAGTACTACTACTAGTAGAGATAATAATAATAATAATGACAAAACTTCTAATATTATTCATTAATCATCGATCGTCGTCATGATGATGATCGATACGATATGATAATAATTAATAATAATAATATAATAATAATAATTATAATAATGATGATGAGTAGTATTTGCGATGATTGCTGTATCGTGTCTGTTAAGAGTAGTAGATGCATTATTGCGGTGGGAACGGAGCTTTTGTGGTGTAGGGCGAGGTAGGTGGACAATATTTGATCAAACCCAGGCAGGCGTTTGTAAGCAGTCATTAAGTAAAGTTATTAATTTATTTTAGCAAATTTGAAAAGAGCCGCCATATTTTGTTGGAAATAGCCCATTAAAAAGTTGTAGCGACACATTAGTTATTTTTTTGAATGACTATTTTATGCAGGTTAAAAAAATACGTTGTCAAATTTTAGTTACTAAATATTCTCAAACTTAATGGGACAGTTTAGTTAAAAAAAATTACAAAAGCTTTTACACGGAAGCATCAGTTACTAAGCAACGTAAAACAGCGAAGAAATAAATATATTTCTTGGGTAATAAAAATACAAACATCACAAGTCTCGCAATGGCTGCTCCAGAAGATACGATGCCAGTGCCCGAAGCACCTAAAATATTTGTTGAGAGAACGCTTGCCATCATAAAACCAGATGCTGTACACAAATTTGAGGAAATTAAGGACATAATTCTACGAACAGGATTCAGCATTCTCAGTGTGAGTAGTAGTCTAAGTTTAGTAGCAAAAGTACAGTAGCAGAGAGCAGTATAGATAAATGGTAATGACAAGAATAACAATGGCATAATAGATTATTGATAATCATTGCATTAATAACAATAGTAATAGTAATATCAACAGTTATAATAACTAACAGCAATGATAGTATTAACAACAGTAATGATGATAATAATAATAACTAACAGCAACGACAGTATTAATAACGACAGGGACAGTAGTCGCAGTAGTAATCATGATAAATAATAAAGTTAGTAGCAAAACCAGCGGTAATGACAATAATAAAAATAATGATAATAGAAACCCCGACAGCCTCTGTTGCAGTGGCAAATACAAAGAAAGCTGTAAGGATAATGGTAGTAACAGTAATAACAACGATAAATAATGATATTTATAATTGATACAAATAAGAGAAAACAAACTAAAACTGACTAAGCTACTAACACTATGTATGTGTAATACTAGGTAGTCAAAAGGAACTATATGTGTATGTTACGTGTCGGTGCAAAGTAACGGCATAACAAATTATTTTAGACTCGTCGCGTACAACTCACACCGGAGCAAGCCAGTGATTTTTATGCAGAACATTATGGGAAGCTTTTTTTTCCAAGTTTGGTTGCCTATATAAGCAGTGGACCTATCATAGCCCTAGCTCTTTCAAGAGACAAGGCAATATCACAATGGATGGATCTCATTGGACCAACTAACACATTAAAGGCCAGACAGACACACCCTGACTGGTATGTACAGTTTATGAGATGAGCTAAAGCAGGGGATACCCAGTAATGTATAATGTTTGTATTCTAACATCAGTCTATAATATCTGTAGTCTAACAGTGGTCTATAATATCTGTATTCTAACATTGGTCTATAATATCTGTATTCTAGCGGTGGTCAATAACATCTGTATTCTAACACCAGTCTATAATACCTGTATTCTAACAGTGGTCTATAATATCTGTATTCTAACGGTGGTCTATAATATCTGTATTCTAACAGTGGTCTATAATATCTGTATTCTAACAGTGGTCTATAATATCTGTATTCTAACATCAGTCTATAATATCTGTATTCTAACATTGGTCTATAATATCTGTAGTCTAACATCAGTTTATAATATCTGTATTCTAACAGTGGTCTATAATATCTGTATTCTAACAGTGGTCTATAATATCTGTATTCTAACATCAGTCTATAATATCTGTTTTCTAACATCAGTTTATAATATCTGTATTCTAACATCAGTCTGTAATATCTGTATTCTAACATCAGTCTATAATATCTGTATTCTAACACCAGTCTATAATACCTGTATTCTAACAGTGGTCTATAATATCTGTATTCTAACGGTGGTCTATAATATCTGTATTCTAACAGTGGTCTATAATATCTGTAGTCTAAGAGCTGTCTATGGTACAGACGATCAGAGAAATGCATTACACGGCAGTGAAGCATTTTCAACTGCTGAGAGAGAAATTAGGTTTTTCTTCCCTGACAGCATTATTGAGCCAATACCGACTGGGCAAGCTGCCAAAGACTACCTCTCTCATGAGGTGAGAACAGCACTTCAATGTACATCAAATAGCTACTGATTGTTGGCCCATATGGCATTGCTTGCCATACACCTCATCTCTCTCTGTTTATCTCTCTCTGTTTATCTCTCTCTGTTTATCTCTCTCTGTTTATCTCTCTCTGTTTATCTCTCTCTGTTTATCTCTCTCTGTTTATCTCTCTCTGTTTATCTCTCTCCGTTTATCTCTCTATGTGCCATTCCTTGCAGATCAACCCTACGTTACTAGCAGGCCTGACTGCCCTCTGCAAGCAGAAGCCAGAGGATCCAGTGGTGAGTCCATCACTTCTGTACCTTGTCTTTTATACAGTACATCTTGTGTCTTTTATAGCTTAGATTATTTATTATACAATACATCTTGTCTACTATAGAGTACATGTTGTCTATTATATAGTACATGTTGTCTATTATATAGTACATGTTGTCTATTATATAGTACATGTTGTCTATTATAGAGTACATGTTGTCTATTATATAGTACATGTTGTCTATTATATAGTACATGTTGTCTATTATATAGTACATGTTGTCTACTATAGAGTACATGTCGTCTATTATAGAGTACATGTCGTCTATTACATAATACATGTCGTCTATTACATAGTACATGTCGTCTATTATAGAGTACATGTCGTCTATTACATAGTACAAGTCGTCTATTACATAGTACATGTTGTCTATCATTTAGTTTATTTTGTCCGTTATATTTTGCAGCCCAGAAACATTGTTTGTAAAAGTCCATAATTGTTCAGTATCTTGTTCCCTTCCCCTCTCACTGATCCTGAACTGTGTACCTACAATATTAAATGCTTTGCGCAGGCACAGATCCATCACAGCCTGCTCTCAGTGCATTTCTCCCATGCAAGCTCACTAGCTGTGTGAAAGCAAACTTCGTGTTGTGAATCACTTCTGCCGGTGTTTTCAGATTTGGCTTGCTGATTGGCTGATAGACAACAATCCAAACAAGCCGAAAATAAACAGTAAAGGGCCTCAGGTAGAAGAAATCTGATAGCTTTTATCTACTCCACATTACCTCTTCTTCACGTCCACTTATGTATTCATATTTCATTTGTTCTTACTCGATATTTATAGCAAAATAATGACAATAAATTGTATTGTAAGACTTGTAATTACATTTGGGCTCTTCAACTTTGTATTATATGATACTTGCACATGCACACTAACAGACCTGAGGACTTCTAGCACCTGGTCAGTTTGGTGTCCACAACAATGCCAGCCTGTAGAAACTTATATGGAGGCTATTACACAGCTAAAATGTATTCTCTGGGAGTTTAGACAAGTAAAAGTTTTGATGGTGCATGTAACTACCATATTAACACAGTTTGATAATACATGCTATTTGTAGTGGATCATGCCAGTAGGGCTCCTACCACCGCCCACTAATGAACAGCTGTCCACTGCTTGTGGCACAGTCTAACAACATCTCTCTCCAACAGGTAATGGGTCAGTATGTCCTGCAGGTACAACGTAGAATTTGTGCACAACTTTACAACAGGCAGAGCCCTCGGCTCAGACTAACTAATCACACTTCAAGTGTAAGAACATTATTATTGCCTCAAACTTACTTTCTAAAAAGGCTGGCTCACAGGAAGCTGATGACATAAATAATGCAATGAATAATATGTAAAGCAAGTAGTTTAAGCCAATCAAATGATACGAATACAACAATACATACAATAACGCACAAGGTTAAATAGATATGGTGCCTATGGCGAAGGTAAGAGGCTATGGTATAGTTCTCAATTGCTAGTTAGCCTCTGGTCTATGGTCGATGTCATCTGACTGTGGTAAGGTCTTGGATAGTTTTTCTGTGGTGACTTAGGCTATATCGGAACCTCTGGTTATGACAGCCATCTTGTTCCTGACTTGATATGGTGCTGGTAAGGTGGCTGCAGGGCGGGTAAGGCATTTACACCCTCTATTACTGTCGTAGGACTCTGTGTGAGCACTCACGAGGTCTGTCTAGTTAGAACTACTACCTAAAGGCACCTCTAGGATATGATATAAGCATAGAGCTGCTCACAGGTCATAGAGCTGGTCATAGGTCATAGAGCTGGTCACAAGCCATAGAGCTACTCACAGGTCATAGAGCTGCTCACAGGTCATAGAGCTGCTCACAAGTCATAGAGCTGGTCACAAGTCATAGAGCTGCTCACAGGTCATAGAGCTGGTCATAGAGCTGTCACAGGTCATAGAGCTGGTCACAGGTCATAGAGCTGCTCACAGGTCATAGAGCTGCTCACAGGTCATAGAGTTGCTCACAAGTCATAGAGCTGGTCACAAGTCATAGAGCTGCTCACAGGTCATAGAGCTGGTCATAGAGCTGTCACAGGTCATAGAGCTGGTCACAGGTCATAGAGCTGCTCACAGGTCATAGAGCTGGTCACAGGTCATAGAGCTGCTCACAGGTCATTGAGCTGGCCATAGGTCATAGAGCTGGTCACAGGCCATAGAGCTACTCACAGGTCATAGAGCTGCTCATAGGTCATAGAGCTGCTCACAGGTCATAGAGCTGGCCATAGGTCATAGAGCTGGTCACAGGCCATAGAGCTACTCACAGGTCATAGAGCTGGTCACAAGTTATAGAGCTGCTCACAGGCCATAGAGCTGGCCACAGGCCATAGAGCTGGTCACAGGGTATGTGTTACACTAAAATCCACTACACCTCTAGTCTGAGAAGACATGCCATTGTATACAATATATGCAAATAAAACATAGTCTGAGAAGACCCATATTTGATGGTGAAGTGATTTATTGAGGTGACAAGATTGATATGAAAGAGATGGGCCGGGGTCTAAGTTATATTACTACAACTGAGCTGTTCTCCTGTCAACTCCGATTATGTGCCAGATATACTCACTTTCTCACCGGACAAACGGAAACACCCGGTATAGCGACAATTGGTTGGGGCCCCCATCTATACCTCAATGGAGACAACGACGAGCAGATGAGAAATTGGAAAAGTTGTAGAGGAGAAAAGGTTACTGGGAGCTGATTATTGAATGGAGATATGAGCGAGTGTAAAAAGTAGTGGATGTAGAAATGTATAGAATAAGAAAGGGTTGGATGTAAAAATGTATAGACTCAGAAAGGGTTGGATGTAAAAAGAGTTTGATGGAGAAATGAGTGACTCTGGAAATGGGTGTAAATAGACATATGTGGATATAGGAAAGGGTAAATTTAAAATGGGTGGATGTAGAAAGGGGTAAATGAAGAAAATTTAAAAATGGGTGGAAATAAAAAGGGGTGGATATACGAAGGGGTAAAATCAAAAATGGGTGGATATAGAGAGGTAAATGAAGAAAATGGAAATGTAAAAATGGGTGGATATAGACAGAGGTGAATATAGGAAGGGGAAAATTTGGGAAGAGGTGGATACAGAAAAGTAGACAAAAAGGGGTGGAAATTTAGGGAGGTGGAGGTAAAAAGAAGTAGATGTAGAATAGAAATGGACGATGTATGTGAAGATGAGTGGATGTAGGAAAGAGTAAATGTAGAAAAAGGTGGATATAGCAGTGGGTGGATTTGGAGGGAGGTGGATATGTAGATATGGGGAGGGGTGGATATAGCAATCGGTGAATATGGAAAGGGGTGAGAGAAAGGGATGGATTAGGTACAGGCAGACAGTAGCTGGTGTGTACTAAATTAAGCGGTGATTTGGGTGAGTGTTTTACATGCCGTGTATGCCTGTAGGCAACAACAGACAGCTAATGTTCTATATATCCGGGTGTATATCCATGCATTAATCCGTGTGTAATTGCATCAAGTGTAAGTAGTAACCACTGCACATATGGGTACTGCTAGAGTTTACAAAACTGCTCATTATGTTTTTACTGTTTTGTATTAACTCCAGTATACACTAGCGACCCTGTAGGGTCACTAGTGTATACTTTAAAAGTTTTTTTAATCAACCAATCACATGATAAATTGGTACAGGGTCACTGAGTGCAGCTGCCAGTTTCCCAGCTCTGCTGCACACTAAAGTATTTCTTGTTTCACGTGTAACTGCCTCACTCAGGTAGTCAGCTCTGCTGCACAAGTGCTCTCTCACCTGTTCCCTAGCACCGAATGGAGTGTAAAAGTCAACCATATCCTGATGCTAGCAGTGATTGAGGCTGGAGTGTAAACTGCTAGCGTTAGAGTTGGTGTTGGGGCTATCAATGCATACACACAATACTTACATACCTACAGAATCTTTTAGCCTACATCGATATATAAGCATCTTTTCTAGCAACTTCCGCATTGGCCCGTTGGTTTACCTCTTGCAGGATACTGTACAGATGCAAGTGATTCCTTACTCACTAGTCTTGTGACAGTCCTGCTTTTTTTTATCCACACTATCTGAACGATCATTAATTATTTGAAAGAAATACATTTGAATGTTTTGCAATTTACAAGCCATTCAATTAAATTGTTTTGTGAATATTTATGCAATAATCAACTATTGTACAAATCAATAATTTAATTGACCCTCTCTTTTGACAGCAGGCAGCAGGCGAAGGCAGTCAAAGAGGTTACATCAAGTGTGTGTTCTTTGCAGCTCTCACTCACTACCTATAAACTGTTATTCATTATCACAGACATCAGCGTGTAACATGTACATTGGTAATTTTATATAAAGGTTTTTGATGGCAGTGAATCTATAGGTATGCTTGTGCTGGAGAGAAGACAACTCAATGTCTGTGCTGGAGAGAAGACAACTCAATGCCTGTGATGGAGAGAAGACAACTACATGCCTGCTACCAGTGCCAATATTTCTTTAATTAATTTGTTTACTCTAACTTTTCACACCTACAAAATCGATATGAAGTGGTAGAAGACGGCAACCAACGGCCTGCGCTCATTAATACTCATTCACTGCAGTTCATCACTTGCTGTTAACACACTTACACAATTATCTCTTTGCAAGTAGCAAAAACTTGCCTATTAAACTGATGAGCTCACATCAAGTGTAAAAGTTAAACTCATTTGCCTATATAAACGCTGCCTGGACAGCATGTGTGCACCTCATTCTGTCAGCACTCACACAGTCGCTAGTCTCCCAGTGCAGATCTATGACCATCTCCGCACTCAACTGTGATGTATTACATAATAGGGCTGGTTGCACTGCTGGCTTGCTTTGCCTCTCTTCAAGGTACGTTTTACATGTCACTTCTATCCTAATATCAGCTACTGTTTTATATACCCGTTACTTCTGTACTAATATCAGCTACTGTTTTATATACCTGTTACTTCTGTACTAATATCAGCTACTGTTTTATATACCTGTTACTTCTGTACTAATACCAGCCACTGTTTTATATACCTGTTACTTCTGTAGTAATACCAGCTACTGTTTTATATACCTGTTACTTCTATACTAATATCAGCTACTGTTTTATATACCTGTTATTTTTGTACTAATACCAGCTACTGTTTTATATACCTGTTACTTCTGTACTAATACCAGCCACTGTTTTATATACCTGTTACTTCTGTACTAATACCAGCTATTGTTTTATATACCTGTTACTTCTGTACTAATACCAGCCACTGTTTTATATACCTGTTACTTCTGTACTAATACCAGCTACTGTTTTATATACCTGTTACTTCTGTACTAATATCAGCTACTGTTTTATATACCTGTTACTTCTGTACTAATATCAGCTACTGTTTTATATACCTGTTACTTCTGTACTAATATCAGCTACTGTTTTATATACCTGTTACTTCTGTACTAATATCAGCTACTGTTTTATATACCTGTTACTTCTGTACTAATATCACCTACTGTTTTATATACCTGTTACTTCTGTACTAATACCAGCTACTGTTTTATATACCTGTTACTTCTGTACTAATACCAGCCACTGTTTTATATACCTGTTACTTCTGTACTAATACCAGCTACTGTTTTATATACCTGTTACTTCTGTACTAATACCAGCTACTGTTTTATATACCTGTTACTTCTGTACTAATATCAGCCACTGTTTTATATACCTGTTACTTCTGTACTAATATCACCTACTGTTTTATATACCTGTTACTTCTGTACTAATATCAGCTAATGTGATATCTAATTTGGTGTTGTTGTCGCTAACTTGTAGCCCAGAGTATAACTTGCACTAAGAATGCAGTTGGCTCCTATTTAGATGAGAAATGCCTGGTTGGTAGTTTACTAAGCACCTACGACACTCGAGCCAGACCAGTTTTGGATTCATCTAAGCCAGTCAATGTTTACTTTGGTATAACTCCAGTTCAAATATCAGACTTGGTGAGTTGTACATACATTTATATATACTCAATAGGTTTACTCTTTGTACATGGTTTAGTAGATGGTTTAGTAGATGGTTTAGTAGATGGGTTAGTAGATGAGTTAGTAGATGGGTTAGTAGATGAGTTAGTAGATGGTTTAGTAGATGGTTTAGTAGATGGTTTAGTAGATGGTGTGATCTATACACTCCACTGGGGCACACGAATGATGCGATAACAATAATTATATATCAGTATTGCCTATTTTATACCACAACCAGCTACAACATTGGGTCTATTTGAAACTATTGCATAAATATATGTGCCTTTACGGTAATAGTGTATAGATATATGGGTGTATGTGGAATTAGTAGATAGATATATATGTCTGTGTAACACTAGTACATAGATAATTGTACCTGCATGTGTATGACACCAGCCCATAGATACATGTGTCCAGATGACACTAGCACATAGACATAGTGTCTGTGTAACACTAGCATATAGACATAGTGTCTGTGTAACACTAGCTCATAGACATAGTGTCTGTGTAACACTAGTACATAGGCATAGTGTCTGTGTAGCACTAGTACATAGGCATAGTGTCTGTGTAGCACTAGTACATAGGCATAGTGTCTGTGTAACACTAGTACATAGGCATAGTGTCTGTGTAACACTAGTACATAAACATAGTGTCTGTGTAACACTAGTACATAGACAAAGGCTCTGTGTAACACTAGTACATAAACATAGTGTCTGTGTAACACTAGTACATAGACATAGTGTCTGTGTAACACTAGTACATAGACATAGTGTCTGTGTAACACTAGTACATAGGCATAGTGTCTGTGTAACACTAGCATATAGACATAGTGTCTGTGTAACACTAGCATATAGACATAGTGTCTGTGTAACACTAGTACATAGGCATAGTGTCTGTGTAACACTAGTACATAGACATAGTGTCTGTGTAACACTAGTACATAGGCATAGTGTCTGTGTAACACTAGTACATAGACATAGTGTCTGTGTAACACTAGCACATAGATATAGTGTCTGTGCAACACTAGTACATGGACATAGTGTCTGTGTAACACTAGTACATAGGCATAGTGTCTGTGTAACACTAGTACATAGACATGGTGTCTGTGTAACACTAGCACATAGAATCAAAAACCAACTGAGTCTGCTGAATAGTTAACAAATCAGTTATATTGATTATATTAGAGAAGAGTAGGCTAACAGCATTAGTCCAATCACTGTCTTTTGGGTCCAACTGCCCACTGCTACTCTTTATAAATACAACCACCCACTACTTTCTGCTAGTACAACTACCCTCTGCTAGTACAACTACCTACTAAAACTCTCTACTAGTGCAACTACCCACTACTACTCTCTATTAGTGCAACTACCCACTACAACCCTCTACTAGTACAACTACCCACTACAACTCTCTACTAGTACAACTACTTACTACTACTCTCTACTAGTACAACCACCTACTACTCTCTACTAGTACAACTACCTACTACTACTCTCTACGATTACAACTACCCGCTACTACTCTCTACTAGTACAACTACCCACTACAACTCTCTACTAGTACAACTACTTACTACTACTCTCTACTAGTACAACCGCCTACTACTCTCTACTAGTACAACTACCTACTACTACTCTCTACGATTACAACTACCCGCTACTACTCTCTACTAGTACAACTACCTACTACTACTCTCTACTAGTACAACTACCCACTACTCTCTGCTAGTACAACTATATACTACAACTCTCTACTAGTACAACTACTTACTACTACTCTCTACTAGTACAACCACCCACTACAACTCTCTACTAGTACAACTACCTACTACTACTCTCTACAATTACAACTGCCCACTACTACTCTCTACTAGTACAACTACCCACTACAACTCTCTACTAGTACAACTACCCACTACTCTCTACTAGTACAACTACCCACTACAACTCTCTACTAGTACAACTACCCACTACAACTCTCTACTAGTACAACTACTCACTACTACTCTCTACTAGTACAACTACCTACTACAACTTTCTACTAGTACAACTACCCACTACTCTCTACTAGTACAACTACTCACTACTACTCCCTACTAGTACAACTACCTACTACAACTCTCTACTAGTACAACTACCCACTACTCTCTACTAGTACAACTACTCACTACTACTCTCTACTAGTACAACTACCTACTACAACTTTCCACTAGTACAGCTAGCAATCTGAGTATATAATCAGTTACCACCAATTTAGCATTTGTTGGTGCCTGGCAAAGACAATGCCACCATTTATTGTATTATATATGTTATATAATGTAGTAACTTGTACTGTCTACTGTAGTAACTTCTACAGTTTTCTGTAGTAACTGTGCTGTCTTTTGCATTAACTTGTAGTATACACATTACATTATATATCCTACATTTTATTACATATATGTGCTACTAGTTGTCTACGCATTGTCATTTCTCACACTCGGTATATTGTGGTAGATTTTGATGAATGGTAGTGGTAAACTGGTTATTTACTACTATTATCTCCACACCAGTGTGCTAAAGTTCCACCCACAGCTATCAGAAAGATGCTGTGTCAGTGGAATGCCTTACTGTGCCAGTAGAACAGTATGCAGGGCCAGTATTGACCCCTGCCGACCCGGTATGATGACACATGGCCGGTCAAAGATCTCCGACATAGTAGAGGACCTTCGGAACCATCTAGGATCCTACTCTAGAGCAGGAACAGGAAGTACCCTTCCTCGGAGTGACGAATATTATGATCACAAGCTAGCCGCAGCCTTGGAGCCCTGCAAAGATCTCTGATTGGACAATAGGAGATAGGACTCCGCCTCTAGCCACTTGGCGCCTATTACATTTAACCCTTATTCACTGCATGATTTGTCTGTTATTTATATATGTGTTCTCATTGGTCTAATTACTTCCTGTGCCTTTATCTTTATATAATATTATGCTAATAACTTCCTGTCAGCTACCTATAAAAGGGCTGGAATTGTATATACTCGTTCCATTCATTCATTCATGTCCTACCAATCACCCTAATGTGTAGCCACCCTGGGACTTCGGTTATTGAGGAATAAAGCCATTATTCAAACCACACTCCATGTAGTTTGTTTGAGCCGTGGGCTCTGCCTACACCGAATGATCCGGCGGTGTTCTACCTAGTTGCCACTGTCGAGCAGCACAGTGTCCCCTCTGGAGAGAGGTACAGTACTCGAGACTAGTGGACTTTTGTAGAAACAAGACTGAAATCCATTACAGTATTATATCATATACAGTTGTACTATAGCATGTACAGTTGTACTATAGCATGTACAGTTGTATTATAGCATGTACAGTTGTACTATAGCATATACAGTTGTACTATAGCATATACAGTTGTACTATAGCATGTACAGTTGCATTATAGCATATACAGTTGTACTATAGCATATACAGTTGCATTATAGCATATACAGTTGTACTATAGCATGTACAGTTGTACTATAGCATGTACAGTTGTACTATAGCATGTACAGTTGTATTATAGCATATACAGTTGTACTATAGCATATACAGTTGTACTATAGCATATACAGTTGTACTATAGCATGTACAGTTGTACTATAGCATATACAGTTGTACTATAGCATGTACAGTTGCATTATAGCATATACAGTTGTACTATAGCATGTACAGTTGTACTATAGCATGTACAGTTGTACTATAGCATATACAGTTGTACTATAGCATGTACAGTTGTACTATAGCATATACAGTTGTGCTATAGCATGTACAGTTGTACTATAGCATATACAATTGTACTATAGCATATACAGTTGCATTATAGCATATACAGTTGTACTTTAGCATATACAATTGTACTATAGCATATACAGTTGCATTATAGCATATACAGTTGTACTTTAGCATATACAATTGTACTATAGCATATACAGTTGCATTATAGCATATACAGTTGTACTTTAGCATATACAGTTGTACTATAGCATATACAGTTGTACTATAGCATATACAGTTGTACTATAGCATATACCGTTATATTATGTCATATACCAATATATTATAGTAAAGATAGCTATACTTTGAGATATACAGTTATTTAGTATAAACCATATTATATCTTATACAACCATTTTATGTCATATACAACTAAATCATATCACATACAACTATATTGTGTCACAAACTACTACATTGTGACATATACTAGTATACACTGTATTCTACAGGATGAGGTAAACCAAGTGCTGTCTGTTAACGTATGGCTTCAGCACGTGAGTACTGTTTGTATTCTACATGTCTATGTTAACCACATGTCATTGTATATTATACGTCCATGTGTATTAGATGTCTATGTATGCTATGTTGTATGTTTATGTATGCATGTGGCACATATATACAATTATATATAGATGGAGGTACATGTGGCACATCTGCAGCTATTTCACTCACATGTTTCATGCTAAGATGCTGCTGAGCTATTGATTAGACTAATTTGTTTGTAAAATAAAGTTGGAGCAAAGCTTTGGTGCAAATGTTATTGTATTAGGCTCACGTGCGGTGTAGGAAGCTTTTATATATATACCACTCTGCATGTATAAGTCTGTGGTAAGAGTTTTATATGTACATAAGTACCATGAGTAATATGTATATTCGTGTATAACTTTATGGTATGTATCTAGGGGTGTGAGACATATATATACATCAATATTGCATAATGCTTTATTTCTAGGCCATTTCAACACCGCACTTATGTATTTATGTACTGTATGTATATATATGTATATATGTATATATGTATATATCCATTCATGTACTGTATGTATATATATGTATATGTGTATATGTCCATTTATGTAGTGTATGTATATATATTTGTACAGCAGGTATAGATGGATGTACTCTGTGTTTAAAGGTATAAATGGTATGTATAGAGAAATAGACTGTATGTTTAGAGGTATAGATGGCATGTATAGAGGAATAGACTGTATGTTTAGAGCTATAGATGGCATGTATAGAGGAATATATTGTATGCTTAGAGGTATAGATGGCATGTATAGAGGAATAGACTGTATGTTTAGAGGTATAGATGGCATGTATAGAGGAATAAACTGTATGTATAGAGGTATAGATGGCATGTATAGAGAAATATGCTGTATGTATAGAGAAATATACTGTATGTATAGAGGAATAGACTGTATGTATAGAGGAATAGACTGTATGTTTAGAGGTATAGATGGCATGTATAGAGGAATAAACTGTATGTATAGAGAAATATACTGTATGTATAGAGGTATAGATGGCATGTATAGAGAAATATACTGTATGTATAGAGAAATATACTGTATGTATAGAGGAATAGACTGTATGTATAGAGGAATAGACTGTATGTTTAGAGGTATAGATGGCATGTATAGAGGAATAAACTGTATGTATAGAGGTATAGATGGCATGTATAGAGAAATATACTGTATGTATAGAGAAATATACTGTATGTATAGAGGAATAGATGGCATGTATAGAGAAATATACTGTATGTATAGAGAAATATACTGTATGTATAGAGGAATAGACTGTATGTATAGAGAAATATACTGTATGTATAGAGGTATAGATGGCATGTATAGAGAAATATACTGTATGTATAGAGAAATATACTGTATGTATAGAGGAATAGACTGTATGTATAGAGGAATAGACTGTATGTATAGAGATATAGACTGTATGTATAGAGGTATAGATGGCATGTATAGAGAAATATACTGTATGTATAGAGAAATATACTGTATGTATAGAGGAATAGACTGTATGTATAGAGGAATAGACTGTATGTTTAGAGGTATAGATGGCATGTATAGAGGAATAAACTGTATGTATAGAGGTATAGATGGCATGTATAGAGAAATATACTGTATGTATAGAGAAATATACTGTATGTATAGAGGAATAGACTGTATGTATAGAGGAATAGACTGTATGTTTAGAGGTATAGATGGCATGTATAGAGGAATAAACTGTATGTATAGAGGTATAGATGGCATGTATAGAGAAATATACTGTATGTATAGAGAAATATACTGTATGTATAGAGGAATAGATGGCATGTATAGAGAAATATACTGTATGTATAGAGAAATATACTGTATGTATAGAGGAATAGGCTGTATGTATAGAGAAATATACTGTATGTATAGAGGTATAGATGGCATGTATAGAGAAATATACTGTATGTATAGAGAAATATACTGTATGTATAGAGAAATGTACTGTATGTATAGAGAAATATACTGTATGTTTAGAGGTATAGATGGCATGTATAGAGGAATAGACTGTATGTATAGAGGTATAGATGGCATGTATAGAGGAATATATTGTATGCTTAGAGGTATAGATGGCATGTATAGAGGAATAGACTGTATGTATAGAGGAATAGATAACGCAATATATGACGCAATAGACGGCGTGTACAGAGATTTAGACTGAATGTATAGATATTTAGATTGTATGTATAGAGATATTTAGACTGTATGTATAGAGATATTTAGACTGTGTGTATAGAGATATTTAGACTGTGTGTCTAGATCTGGGTGGATGAAAGATTAAAGTGGAACCCAAGGCTTTACAACAACATGACAAAACTTAGACTACCTCAGAGTTCTCTGTGGCTCCCAGACGTAGTATTATATAATAGGTAAGTACAATATAATTGGTGTAGGTACTGTGTGTAGTGTATGTAGTGCGTGTAGTGTGTTCAGTATATGTATACGTAGTGTGTGTAGTATAGGTAGCATGTGTTCTGTGTACAGTGTGTGTAGTATAGGTAGCATGTGCTCTGTGTACAGTGTGTGTAGTATAGGTAGCATGTGCTCTGTGTACAGTGTGTGTTCTGTGTGTAGTGTGTGGACATGCATTAGATCTTCACATTTTCTTGCAGTGCCGAAGACTATGCAGAAGTAATGAAGACTAAAATAACCGTAGACTTCAATGGAGAAGTATTTTGGGGGCCTCCGACTCGTTACCGAGCTTCCTGTCAAATAAATGTCAAGTATTTTCCTTTCGATGTGCAAGAGTGTTCGATGAAGTTTAGCTCTTGGATGTACGATGGGACACAGCTCAATCTCTCTACCGTCTCCTCACAAGTTGATCTTGACAACTATCTAGCTAATGGAGAATGGGAGCTCATACAGATCACTGTAGAAAGGTAAAACATCACCTGTTACATATAACATCACCTGTTACATACAACATCACCTGTTACATACAACACCACCTGTTACATATAACATCACCTGTTACATATAACACCCCTTGTTGCATGTAACATAGACAGAGATCTGCTCCTATCATACTACACTTGTTACATACAAGGTCACCCACTTGTAGAAGCTCTGTCAAGTACGAATGCTGCCCAGATCCGTACCCATTTGTTACATACAAGTTTATCATCAAGAGAAGAGTGCTCTACTATTTGTTTAACATTGTCTTTCCATGTCTATGGCTGGCCATTCTTAGTGTTATGACTTTCTGGCTTCCACCTGACAGTGGAGAGAAGATAACTCTAGGCATCACAGTACTCCTCGCATTCTCAGTGTTTATGCTGCTGGTAGCTGAGAGCATGCCCAAGACCTCTGAGTCCGTGCCATTGATAGGTGAGTCTTCTCCATTTATATTACTGTTTGCTGCCTGAGAGCGCTGACCTTGTGATCACATTGCTTCTACTGACAGCGTCTTACTAGCTGTACAGGGTGAGACAATGACTTCTGTATTGTAGGTATCTACCTGTTTGTCACCATGTCGCTGACCTCCTCAGCGATAGTGCTCACCATATTCATACTTCAGATACATCACGTTGGCCCTCGGCAGAGACGCATGCCCATGTGGATAAGAACATTTGCCTTTGAGTTCCTCGCCCGCATCTTATGCATACGTAGCATAGTACACAACTTCCTTAAAGAGGTCACCCTAGAAGATGGCATAGCAAGGTTTCCAAGGCCCGCTAAAATGATGAGTAGCCCGGACTTGGTGTGCACCTACGCTATGGAGCTAGCCAATCAAAGCAGCCCAACATCTCTCAGCAAGGGCTCTCATGAGAGAAGGTACAAGCGGACCCGTACCGAGCTAGAGACTGTGATATCCGAGCAAATCAAAGCTAACAGCAAGTATAGGAGACAGAAGGAAGAGCAGAAGGCGATTGGAGATGAGTGGCGCTTGTTGGCCATTGTATTAGATAGGCTATTCTTTTGGATATATACCATAGTTACTTTGTGCGCTTCCATTGGTATATTGCTGCTGATGCCTGTAGCAGCCGACTGGTTCCAGACAAAAAAGAGCTGGTGAAACTGTATTGTATGCAGCTTGACAATTATTTTCTTACTATTTCAAAACTTTGATGTTTTAAAATAACTTTGTCATTAGAACGCGGTGTGATAGCCTGAGCTCTTCATGTACAACTATGTATATGTTTGAGCTGTCCATTGGATAAAACAAGTTTTGCTACTGAACATATTTCTTACACAAACCCCTTAATGGTATGTTATAGCGAACCATAACACTGGCCTGATATGTTGGTACGATGTCAGATCAAATACTTTACTGTTTACCTGTAACAACATTCACCACCTGCACAGTTACAGTAGTTGGTAACAGAGTGCTCTTACTGTCTACTGCACCAAACTGCATGTATCATCAGCTCTCAGAAGTGTGAACGGCGCAGCTCTATAACTGGTCAAACCACAGCCAATGTTCTACTTGATAAACAAAACCCATTATTTGTTGTTTGGTGACAGCAACCGACCCTCGATATGGGGCTAAGGCTGCAAAGTTGAGTTGAAAGAGCTAGGACTGGGAGATTAAGATGAAAGATCTAAGGCTGGGAGATTAAGATGAAAGATCTAAGGCTGGGAGGTTGAGATGAAAGATCTAAGGCTGGGAGGTTGAGTTGAAGGATCTAAGGCTGGGAGGTTGAGATGAAGGAGCTATGGTTGGGAGGTTGAGTTGAAGGAGCTAAGGCTGGGAGGTTGAGTTGAAGGAGCTATGGTTGGGAGGTTGAGTTGAAGGAGCTAAGGCTGGGAGGTTGAGTTGGAGCTAAGGCTGGTAGGTTGAGTTGAAAGATCTAAGGCCGTGGGGTTGAGATGAATGAGCTAAGGCTGGGAGGTTGAGATGAAGGAGCTAAGGCTGGGAGGTTGAGTTGAAAGATCTAAGGTTGAGAGGTTGAAATGAAGGAGCTAAGGCCGTGAGGTTGAGATGAATGAGCTAAGGCTGGGAGGTTGAGTTGGAGCTAAGACTGGGAGGTTGAGATGAAGGAGCTAAGGCTGCAGCATTGAGATAAAGGAGCTAAGGCTGGGAGGTTGAGTTGAAAGATCTAAGGTTGAGAGGTTGAAATGAAGGAGCTAAGGCCGTGAGGTTGAGATGAAGGAGCTAAGACTGGGAAGTTGAGTTGGAGCTAAGGCTGGTAGGTAGAGATGAAGGAGCTAAGGCTGGGAGGTTATTTTCTTGGATGACGTTTATTTCGAAGCAGTTTATTTAGGTCTTGGATGAAATAGAGGAAATAACTCCATATATATAATTATTATCAATTAATTTAGATTAATACTATATTTTTTATTATTAAACAAAACGAATCTGCTTTCAAATTGTCAGAATGGCCAGTTTATTAGTAAAATTGGGATTTTGGCATATGACTATGATGTTGTAGTGGATTTTGGGGGGCGTAAAAGCCACTAACTAGAGTCGGTAGCAATCCGACAAGTAAGCTGCCACCAGTTGCCGTTTAACCTGTGACAACAGCAGGTCGGTATGATACCGAAAGGTGTGTGAAAGAGTATTTCCAGCTCTACAACCAGTAAGGAGCCCTCGGCTCAGATGCATAACTCAGTGCTGTTGAGTAACTATGCATTTATTCATCCAGAATAAAACGAGTAGTAAAAGGCACATTACAACTGAACTGTTAAGACACAAGTTCTGCCTTTTATAGGCAATTTACAGGAAGTGACAGGAAGTGATTCTTAACAGTAACCAATCATACAAGAATAATGCACAATGAACAAATGAACAATCACACATAAATAGATAACGAATCAAGTGGCTAATATGTGGCTAAATAGATATGGCGCCATGTAGGGGTAGGTAGAGTTATAAGCTACAGAGCCAATCGCAGTTCCAGCCACTTCCTGTCCCTGGTCTCTTGTCTTTACTAGCCTTTGATCTTGTCTTTTCGTCTAGTTTCCGGCTGGTTATCTCCCAGATATGTTTTTCTGTTTCTCCTAGGTTACTTTGCAACTCTCAGTCTAGGCTGAGTCACTTCTTGCCGGCCCTGCAAAGTCGGTAATGACTCATACCAGGTCGACATAGCTTCCTTCAGGGTCGGCACTGCCCTATACAGGGTCGGTACTGATTCGTACGCAGGGTCAGTCAATTCGGTATGATTGATTTTGACCATTCTGGCCATCTAGCGGCTAATGCAAGGCTGCCAGGGTGTAAGTACAGTGTGTGCAGAAGTAGGTAACACTAAAATCCACAACAATTTTTATTATTATGTTGATTTTTCTTGCTAATTTTATTCAATATGGTGAAATTGTCATGTCACACAGATATCATGTTTTCCATAACAATACATATCATTATATTTTGTGGAGCCAAATAAAAATAGATACTATAATATTGCCACAACTGCTTTGATAACTGCCTGATACTAAACATACAAGTTATTGCTATAGTTATAAAGTGTTAATAATAAATCTTTATGGAGTTATCTCCTCTTTTTCATACAAGACCTGCATAAATGAACTGCTTCCAAATAAAGTTCACCCTTTTCTGGTAGGTGAGCCAAACATCGAGCCAGAACACTGCACATGAAATAGCCTGAGTGGCTCTCTGGCGGAGGGGAGGGAATGAGCGAGAAAGAACATTTCACTCTCTCCTAAACCCCATCTCTTAAGAGCCACTCTCACTACATATGTAGCTTGCGTTTTAAGGAGTTGTCTTTTCCAGGTGGAACAACTCAGTGCTTGTATTAGGATGTAAGTTACACTCAAATTCAAACCTTTAATTGTAACATATGTCGTATTTTGTTTTCTCCTAAAAGTGAAAGCGACAAAAGTGAGGATCTCAAGCTATGTATAATGTCGTATACATACTGTCTTCTATAGCCTTTGGGCACTCAGTCGTTCCCCTGGACATGCGTACACTACACACTGTACACTGTACATTATATACTGTACACTATACACTGTACACTACACACTGTACATTATACACTGTACACTGTATACTGTACACTATACACTGTGCACACTGTACACTGTAGACTGTACACTATACACTGTGCACACTGTATACTGTAGACTGTACACTATACACTGTGCACACTGTATACTGTAGACTGTACACTATACACTGTGCACACTGTATACTGTAGACTGCACACTATACACTGTGCACACTGTATACTGTAGACTGTACACTATACACTGTGCACACTGTATACTGTAGACTGTACACTATACACTGTGCACACTGTATACTGTAGACTGTACACTATACACTGTGCACACTGTATACTGTAGACTGTACACTATACACTGTGCACACTGTATACTGTAGACTGTACACTATACACTGTGCACACTGTATACTGTAGACTGTACACTATACACTGTGCACACTGTATACTGTAGACTGTACACTATACTGTAGTAGAAATGCACCCTCTACTATGAACACAATGGCTAACACCCCATGTGCACTCTTTGCACACACTCCACTCTACTCCAAACCTTTAACCCAGGATAGCTCATAAATAATGCAAAGGGGGATCCTGGGTTTATATAAAAGCCATGCTAGGGGATGGGAGAAGGGGTGTAGAAGGCAAGGGGTGGAAGGGGGTGGGGGCCATGCTAGGGGATGGGAGAAGGGGTGTAGAAGGCAAGGGGTGGAAGGGGGTGGGGGTTAGGGTCTGTTTAACCACACAAATCTCTAACAATAGGCTATACACTATACACTGTATACTATGCACTCTATACCATATACTATGTACTATATACTATATACTATGTACTATGTACTATGTACTATGGACTATATACTATATACCATATACTATATGCTATGTACTATATATACCATATACTATATACTATGTACTATATACTATATACCATATACTATGTACTATATACTATATACCATATACTATATACCATATACTGTATACTATGTACTATATACTATATACCATATACTATATACTATGTACTATATACTATATACCATATACTATGTACTATATACTATATACCATATACTATATACCATATACTGTATACTTTGTACTATATACTATATACCATATACTATATACTATATACTATAAATTAAAGACTGCATCTTGTATTCTGTGTATACTATGCACTATATACTGTGTACTGTATACTGTCTACTGTATGATGTGTACTGTTTACTGCATGCTCTGTAATGTATACTGTGTATTGTATTCTGTATTTTACAGAGTTGTATTGTACTGAGTTGTGTAGCGTTGTACTGTGTTGTGCTGTACACAGTGTAGTATTGTATACTGTGTAGTATACTGTGTAGTATTGTATACTGTGTAGTGTTGTATACCGTGTAGTATTGTATACTGTGTAGTATTGTATACTGTGTAGTATACCGTGTGGTATTGTATACTGTGTAGTATTGTATACTGTGTAGTATTGTATACTGTGTGGTATTGTATACTGTGTGGTATTGTATACTGTGTAGTATTGTATACTGTGTAGTATTGTATACTGTGTAGTATTGTATACTGTGTAGTATTGTATACTGTGTAGTATTGTATACTGTGTAGTATTGTATACTGTGTAGTGTTGTATACTGTGTAGTATTGTATACTGTGTAGTATACTGTGTAGTATTGTATACTGTGTAGTATTGTATACTGTGTAGTATTGTATACTGTGTAGTATACTGTGTAGTATTGTATACTGTGTAGTATACTGTGTAGTATTGTATACTGTGTAGTATACTGTGTAGTATTGTATACTGTGTAGTATTGTATACTGTGTAGTATTGTATACTGTGTAGTATACTGTGTAGTATTGTATACTGTGTAGTATTGTATTGAGTTGTATTGTATTGTGCTGCTGTGTAGTATTGTACTGAGTTGTGTTGTATTGTACTGTGTTGTGTTGTATGGAGTTGTATTGTGTTGTATTGAGTTGTGTTGTGTTGTACTGTGTTGTGTTGTACTGTGTTGTGTTGTACTGTGTTGTATTAGAGTATCCTGTTTCAGTAATATTTTTATATGCAAGCTTTTTGTTGCTAGAGTAGCTTTTGTGTGGAGGTAATCAGTAAAAGTTTGTATCTGTGAAACCAGTGGCTGACAACAGTATAACATATACAGATATATATACTAACTGTATTCACATATAATAAAATAATATATTATATACATATAAATGTATATATCCGCATATAAATCATATATACTTATATGTAGTACATCTAACATAAATGACAGTATACACTAATACTGGGCTGGGCTTATATGTACTGTTAGTATAGCCTAGCCTTAAACACTTGACTTACACAACACACATAATAGTATTGTAGAAAGAGTGTATACGTGTGCATACAATGTTGTACACATAATAGTATTGTAGAAAGAGTGTATACGTGTGCATACAATGTTGTACACATAATAGTATTGTAGAAAGAGTGTATACGTGTGCATACAATGTTGTACACATAATAGTATTGTAGAAAGAGTGTATACGTGTGCATACAATGTTGTACACATAATAGTATTGTAGAAAGAGTGTATACGTGTGCATACAATGTTGTACACATAATAGCATTGTAGAAAGAGTGTATACGTGTGCATACAATGTTGTACACATAATAGTATTGTAGAAAGAGTGTATACGTGTGCATACAATGTTGTACACATAATAGTATTGTAGAAAGAGTGTATACGTGTGCATACAATGTTGTACACATAATAGTATTGTAGAAAGAGTGTATACGTGTGCATACAATGTTGTACACATAATAGTATTGTAGAAAGAGTGTATACGTGTGCATACAATGTTGTACACATAATAGTATTGTAGAAAGAGTGTATACGTGTGCATACAATGTTGTACACATAATAGTATTGTAGAAAGAGTGTATACGTGTGCATACAATGTTGTACACATAATAGTATTGTAGAAAGAGTGTATACGTGTGCATACAATGTTGTACACATAATAGTATTGTAGAAAGAGTGTATACGTGTGCATACAATGTTGTACACATAATAGTATTGTAGAAAGAGTGTATACGTGTGCATACAATGTTGTACACATAATAGTATTGTAGAAAGAGTGTATACGTGTGCATACAATGTTGTACACATAATAGTATTGTAGAAAGAGTGTATACGTGTGCATACAATGTTGTACACATAATAGTATTGTAGAAAGAGTGTATACGTGTGCATACAATGTTGTACACATAATAGTTAAGTGGTATTGTTTATATGATATCGTGTATAAGGCTAGACCTATACAACGAGTACCAACAGTTACAACTCTGCTAGCTAGCACAAGTCAACAGCTCCAATCCCATTACTCTCCGTCAGTCAGGTGTGTCCAAGCCTATCAAACAATTAACTAAACCAACTAACTCCAGTCACTGATTTACTCTACTTTTATACAACCCAACACAACACAGCATACTGTACCACACATCCACACCTTTTGGTCTATACATGTAGTTTGTGTATATAGCCTTGCACTACATGTAGTTTGTGTATATAGCCTTAGCTCTACATGTAGTTTGTGTATATAGCCTTAGCGCATACATGTAGTTTGTGTATATAGCCTTAGCTCTACATGTAGTTTGTGTATATAGCCTTAGCGCATACATGTAGTTTGTGTATATAGCCTTAGCTCTACATGCAGTTTGTGTATATAGCCTTAGCGCATACATGTAGTTTGTGTATATAGCCTTAGCACTACATGTAGTTTGTGTATATAGCCTTAGCTCTACATGTAGTTTGTGTATATAGCCTTAGCTCTACATGCAGTTTGTGTATATAGCCTTAGCGCATACATGTAGTTTGTGTATATAGCCTTAGCACTACATGTAGTTTGGGTATATAGCCTTAGCTCTACATGCAGTTTGTGTATATAGCGTTAGCGCATACATGTAGTTTGTGTATCTAGCCTTAGCACTACATGTAGTTTGTGTATATAGCCTTAGCTCTACATGTAGTTTGTGTATATAGCCTTAGCGCATACATGTAGTTTGTGTATATAGCCTTAGCTCTACATGTAGTTTGTGTATATAGCCTTAGTGCATACATCTAACTGGCAGATAGCCTTAGTACATACATGCAGTTGGTACATAGCCCAAGTACATAGCCTACAGGTAGTCTGGACATGGTGTCGAGTGGATATAATCTTGCTACTTATTTTTGCCCTCCAATGGTATGGTGTGGTGTGGTATGGTGTGGCGTGGTGTGGTGTGGTGTGGTGTGGTGTGGTATGTTATGGTATGGTGTGTTGTGGTGTGGTATGGTATGGTGAGGTGAGGTATGCTATGGTATGGTGTGGTGTGGTGAGGTATGGTTTGGTATGGTGTGGTGAAGTGAGGTATGTTATGGTATGGTATGGTGTGGTACAGTATGGTTTGGTACAGTGCGGTACGATGCGATATGATATGGTATGGTATGGTACGGTGTGGTATTATATAATACGGTATGTTATGGTACGGTACGATTTGGCTTATTTGAACTGGTGATGCATTCCTGCATTGTGTTTGTAAGAACTGTTACGCTTACAGTACATGTGTAAGCCTTACATGTCTGACTCGTCTTTAATGCACCAGGTAAGCATTGCCTCCACCTGTTCTTGTATCAACTGATCAAAGACCTTTGTACTGTGAAATAAATACTTGGCCCACAGAAAAAAAGAATGATCAAAGGTTTGTATGGTCTTGTATGAAGATGAGGAGCAGGTACACCACGCAGGTAAGGTGTAAAGAATTAGTGTAAAGGTCACAATTAGAGCAAGCGTGTGAGATTGATCTGTTTGCAATCTTTTGATTTGCTGAGGAAAAGGCTATTCAATTTGGGTAATTACACTAGCATAACTAAACTTTCTGTCTGGTTACGTAAATTTTATGAGAATATCAATACTATTGAAAGAAAAAAGCAGAAAATGTGCTACAGCTGCATACTAACAAAATACTGCTTGCAGCCATTTACTTCCAGTAGTTGGGATCGGTGATAAACAATCTGCAACTTTGACGCTAATAATTAAGGATACATGTTCTTCATAGGAGTGTGTGGCCTCAGAACCTGTCAATCCACACTGTGAAATTTAGCATATCTGTAGACATGAGGAAGTGAAACTTAGAACAAAGGCTAAAGTAGGCAAGGATATAACAGTTACAACAAAAGCGCATGTATAGACAAACAAAACAGTAATTGAAAGGAAGAGTTGCATCAAGTAACATATATGAATAGATATAGAAGAGAAAGTTAATGCGTAAGTACAGTCTTAAGGTTCTTTATTTCTAATCTATCTGTGTCTAGTGTACCTTTATACCTAGTGTCCCCTTATACCTAGTGTACCCTTATACCTAGTGTACCCTTATACCTAGTGTACCCTTATACCTAGTATACCCTTATACCTAGTGTACCCTTATACCTAGTGTACCCTTATACCAAGTATACCCTTATACCTAGTGTACCCTTATACCTAGTATACCCTTATACCTAGTGTACCCTTATACCTAGTGTACCCTTATACCTAGTATACCCTTATACCTAGTGTACCCTTATACCTAGTATACCCTTATACCTAGTGTACCCTTATACCTAGTATACCCTTATACCTGGTGTACCCTTATACCTAGTATACCCTTATAACTAGTATACCCTTATACCTAGTGTGCCCTTATACCTAGTATACCCTTATACCTGGTGTACCCTTATACCTAGTATACCCTTATAACTAGTATACCCTTATACCTAGTGTGCCCTTATACCTAGTATACCCTTATACCTAGTGTACCCTTATACCTAGTATACCCTTATAACTAGTATACCCTTATACCTAGTGTGCCCTTATACCTAGTATACCCTTATACCTAGTATACCCTTATACCTAGTATACCCTTATACCTAGTGTACCCTTATACCTAGTATACCATTATACCTAGTGTACCCTTATACCTAGTATACCCTTATACCTAGTGTACCTTTATACCTAGTGTACCCTTATACCTAGTATACCATTATACCTAGTGTAACCTTATACCTAGTGTACCCTTATACCTAGTGTACCCTTATACCTAGTGTACCTTTATACCTAGTGTACCCTTATACCTGGTGTACCCTTGTACCTAGTGTACCCTTATACCTAGTATACCCTTATACCTAGTATACCCTTATACCTAGTGTACCCTTATACCTAGTGTACCCTTATACCTAGTATACCCTTATACCTAGTATACCCTTATACCTAGTGTACCCTTATACCTAGTATACCCTTATACCTAGTATACCCTTATACCTAGTGTACCCTTATACCTAGTATACCCTTATACCTGGTGTACCCTTATACCTAGTATACCCTTATAACTAGTATACCCTTATACCTAGTGTGCCCTTATACCTAGTATACCCTTATACCTGGTGTACCCTTATACCTAGTATACCCTTATAACTAGTATACCCTTATACCTAGTGTGCCCTTATACCTAGTATACCCTTATACCTAGTATACCCTTATACCTAGTATACCCTTATACCTAGTGTACCCTTATACCTAGTATACCATTATACCTAGTGTACCCTTATACCTAGTATACCCTTATACCTAGTGTACCTTTATACCTAGTGTACCCTTATACCTAGTATACCATTATACCTAGTGTAACCTTATACCTAGTGTACCCTTATACCTAGTGTACCCTTATACCTAGTGTACCTTTATACCTAGTGTACCCTTATACCTGGTGTACCCTTGTACCTAGTGTACCCTTATACCTAGTGTACCCTTATACCTAGTGTACCCTTATACCTAGTATACCCTTATACCTAGTGTACCCTTATACCTAGTGTACCCTTATACCTAGTGTACCTATATACCTATTGTACCCTTACACCTTGTATACCCTTATACCTAGTATACCCTTATACCTAGTATACCCTTATACCTAGTATACCCTTATACCTAGTATACCCTTATACTTAGTGTATCCTTATACCTAGTGTACCTTTATACCTGATATACCCTTATACCTGGTATACCCTTATACCTAGTATACCCTTATACCTAGTATACCCTTATACCTAGTGTACCCTTATACCTAGTATACCTAGTATACCCTTATACCTAGTGCACCCTTATACCTAGTGTACCCTTATACCTAGTATACCCTTATATCTGGGGTACCCTTACACCTTGTATACCCTTATACCTAGTATACCCTTACATCTAGTATACCTTTATACCTGATATACCCTTATACCTGGTATGCCCTTATACTTAGTATACTTTTATACCTAGTAGTATACCCTTATATCTGGTATAATTTTATACCTGGTAGTATACCCTTATACCTGGTATACCTTTTATACGTAGAATACCCTATAATGCTTTCGATCAAAGCATAATATTTAACCAATTTACTAACATTGCATAATTGTACAATCAAAGATGACTAGAGTGTAACTTCTGTTTGTTCCCCCACCCACCTCCTTTCCCTTGGTCTATTTTTTGGCCAGTCTTATCTAGGTCTATTTTCTTTAGTCTATGTTCCCTTGGTCTATTTTTTTGGCCAGTCTTATCTAGGTCTATTTTCTCTAGTCTATGCTCCCTTGGTCTATGTTCTCTCGGTCTATGTTCTCTCGGTCTATGTTCTCTCAGTTCAATTTACGTTTAATCACTTTATATTTCTTTTCTCTTCCCCATCAATTTATACTTTCTTTTCTTGATTTCTTTTAAATACATCTACTTATACTTACTTCTACAAGTATACAATATATGTACATGTATACACCATGTATGTGCATGTATATACATTGTATGTACATGTATGTACATGCATATACATTGTATGTACATGTATGTACATGTATATACATTGTATGTACATTGTATATACATTGTATGTACATTGTATATACAATGTATGTACTTGGTATATGCATTGTTATACATTATATATACATGTGTATACTTTTAGATATATATTATATGCATTACATATATGCATTACATATATGCATTACATATATGCATTACATATATGCATTATATATATGCATTACATATGTGTATTATATATGCATTACATATATGCATTACATATATGCATTACATATATGCATGACATATATGCATTACATATGTGTATTAACAAAACCGCAGATTAATACGATTAGCTCATTGTCTCGTATTTATTACCACAAATTTGTTTGACAAAATAAACTGCTAAACACTTTCATAGCCCATTAGATTTAAATGTATTTAGCCAGTTTTATTGCTCAAATTTTTAGAATGTTTTTTTAAAACTCATTCAACCTTTTGCATATAAACCATATATCATATATCTATAAATACATATATTGGTATGTAGATAAGTAATGTGGGTAAATATTTATACATACATGTATAGACCGATTATGTATATGTATATACATACATGTATAGACCGATTATGTATATGTATATACATGTATAGACCGATTATGTACATGTACATACATGTATAGACCGATTATGTACATGTATATACATGTATAGACCGATTATGTACATGTACATACATGTATAGACCAATTATGTACATGTATATACATACATGTATAGACCGATTATGTACATGTATATACATACACACCTATATCAAAATTTCGCTACTCAACAACATGCACAGAAAATCTACAAAACTTATTAAATACAAAAGAACTTTGAGATAAAAGAACTTTGAGATATAAGAACTTTGAGATAAAAAAACTTTGAGATAAAAGAACTTTGAGATAAAAGAACTTTGAGATATAAGAACTTTGAGATAAAAGAACTTTGAGATAAAAGAACTTTGAGATATAAGAACTTTGAGATAAAAGAACTTTGAGATAAAAGAACTTTGAGATAAAAGAACTTTGAGATATAAGAACTTTGAGATAAAAGAACTTTGAGATAAAAGAACTTTGAGATAAAAGAACTTTGAGATAAAAGAACTTTGAGATATAAGAACTTTGAGATATAAGAACTTTGAGATATAAGAACTTTGAGATATAAGAACTTTGAGATAAAAGAACTTTGAGATATAAGAACTTTGAGATATAAGAACTTTGAGATATAAGAACTTTGAGATAAAAGAATATTGAGATATAAGAACTTTGAGATAAAAGAACATTGAGATAAAAGAACTTTGAGATAAAAGAACTTTGAGATAAAAGAACTTTGAGATATAAGAACCAGGATACAACATAAAATGGAGTATATTTAGCCAACCCACGTACTAGTTATGTATTAAGTGATGCAATCTCAGTACCACAGTAACTCATCTTAAGCTGTCAATTACAATGGGGCCAGATAGAACAGAGAGTATTGTATGTAGTATATGTATGTAGTATATGTATGTAGTATATGTATGCAGTATATGTATGTAGTATATGTATGTATTATATGTATGTAGTATATGTATACAGTATATGTATGTAGTATATGTATGTAGTATATGTATATAGTATATGTATGTGGTATATGTATGTAGTATATATATATATATAGTATATGTATGCAGTATATGTATGCAGTATATGTATGTAGTATATGTATGTAGTATATGTATATAGTATATGTATATAGTATATGTATGTAGTATATGTATGTAGTATATGTATGCAGTATATGTATGCAGTATATGTATGTAGTATATGTATATAGTATATGTATATAGTATATGTATATAGTATATATATATATAGTATATGTATATAGTATATGTATGCAGTATATGTATGCAGTATATGTATGCAGTATATGTATGCAGTATATGTATGCAGTATATGTATGCAGTATATGTATGCAGTATATGTAGGTAGTATATGTATGCAGTATATGTATGCAGTATATGTATGCAGTATATGTAGGTAGTATATGTATATAATATATGTATGTAGTATATGTATATAGTATATATATATATAGTATATGTATGCAGTATATGTATGTAGTATATGTATGTAGTATATATATATATATATATATAGTATATGTATGTAGTATATGTATATAGTATATGTATGTGGTATATGTATGTAGTATATGTATATAGTATATGTATGTAGTATATGTATGTAGTATATGTATGTAGTATATGTATGGAGTATATGTATATAGTATATGTATGTAGTATATGTATGCAGTATATGTATGTAGTATATGTATGTAGTATATGTATGTAGTATATGTATGTAGTATATGTATGTAGTATATGTATATAATATATGTATATAGTATATGTATGTAGTATATGTATGTAGTATATGTATGCAGTATATGTATGCAGTATATGTATGTAGTATATGTATATAGTATATGTATATAGTATATGTATATAGTATATATATATATAGTATATGTATATAGTATATGTATGCAGTATATGTATGCAGTATATGTATGCAGTATATGTATGCAGTATATGTATGCAGTATATGTATGCAGTATATGTATGCAGTATATGTAGGTAGTATATGTATGCAGTATATGTATGCAGTATATGTATGCAGTATATGTAGGTAGTATATGTATATAGTATATGTATGTAGTATATGTATATAGTATATATATATATAGTATATGTATGCAGTATATGTATGTAGTATATGTATGTAGTATATATATATATAGTATATGTATGTAGTATATGTATATAGTATATGTATGTGGTATATGTATGTAGTATATGTATATAGTATATGTATGTAGTATATGTATGTAGTATATGTATGTAGTATATGTATGTAGTATATGTATATAGTATATGTATGTAGTATATGTATGCAGTATATGTATGTAGTATATGTATGTAGTATATGTATGTAGTATATGTATGTAGTATATGTATGTAGTATATGTATGCAGTATATGTATGCAGTATATGTATGCAGTATATGTATGTAGTATATGTATATAGTATATGTATGTAGTATATGTATGTAGTATATGTATGTAGTATATGTATGTAGTATATGTATATAGTATATGTATATAGTATATGTATATAGTATATGTATGTAGTATATGTATATAGTATATATATATATAGTATATGTATGCAGTATATGTATATAGTAGATGTATGTAGTATATATATATATAGTATATATATGCAGTATATGTAGTATTCAGAGTATATATATACTGTATATTGTGTACTGTGTACTGTATCCTGCATGCTGTGTACTGTGAACTGTATGCTGCGTACTGTATACCTGTGTACTGTATACTGTGTACTATATACCTTTGTACTGTATACATGTGTACTATATACCTGTGTACTGTATACTGTGTACTGTATATTGTGTACTGTATACTGTGTACTGTATACCTGTGTACTATATACCTGTGTACGGTCTATATTGCAGCTTGAAGCAACCCACGAAGAAGTAAAAAATGAGGAAATGGGCGGAAATATTTCATATTACACTGATATATATATGTGGTATGGAGTTATATATATATATTACACTGATATATATATGTGGTATGGAGTTATATATATATATTACACTGATATATATATATGGTATGGAGTTATATATATATATTACACTGATATATATATATGTGGTATGGAGTTATATATATATATTACACTGATATATATATATGTGGTATGGAGTTATATATATATATTACACTGATATATATATATGGTATGGAGTTATATATATATATTACTATACAAACTTATGCACCTTGGCTTATATATTTCTGGTCATCAGGTAAATAATGTTTCCTTATTGATAAAAGACGACATCAACTTGACAGGGAATCGAACCAGAGACTTTTTGTGGACATTGCTTGACCAGACGGGCAGACACATTGGTTATTAGATGGCCCAGTAACAGACGTTAATGTACATTAATATACACATATCAGTAAAGGCATCACTTGCAATACATGCACTGCTGTAGCTCACAGGCATGCTCAATGCGTTCATCAATTTCTTGTAGCTTGTTATATATGGATGGCCCTGCTTGGCAGAGAGCTGGGCTATGTCAGTTATCGATAGGAGAACTATATCGGTAGTAATAATGTGATTGTACGCTTTTATATGCATTGAATATTGTTATTTGTAGTGACATCAGCATCTCCTCTCACAACCACTTCAACTATCTATACAAGCTCTGCTATCACATCTGCTATCACATCTGCTGACCAATCAATAAATTATACGCTCAACACCCACCCTTTAGGGTCTGTGTCTTACCAGCAATCAAATCATACAAGTCTCTGCATTGGCCAGCAATCTGATAGAGAAGAGGAAGGGCGCCGCACAACACCACCTTACAAACGATTAATAGCCTCAGTTCTCAACCAATTAGACAATATCACACAAACACCAAGCCTAGACTCAAGGAGAAGACAAATTACAAGTCTAGAGAAGGAGGTGTTAGAGAAGAACGACCAACTGTTGCCGGGAAACATTTTACACGAACTTTGTCAAGTGCTGACAGTGCTCTCTGAGGCTACAACCATCTCTGAATCGGTTGAGCAGCTGATCAGCTCCTTCAACGCATCAACGGCTAATGTGTTGGGCTCCTACAACTACACTGCACACAGGCTAAAGAGCAGTGATGAGCAGAGATTACTAACGGCGCTGCTTACAAACTATGAAAAAGATGTAAGGCCAGTGTTGAAAGCCTCAGAACCAGTGGAGTTAAGCATCGGCCTCACTCTCAACCAAATAGACGTAGTAAGTACTGGACAGCAGTCTTTGTTTTACTCTATATACATGTAAGCTATATATGTGGTTAATGGTTTGTTTTAGATTTTATGAGCTCTCATGCGCACTCTACATACAAAATATCAGTTGTATACTATGGTGTGTAAACTTCTCAATTCTAGCAATAATAAATAATAAATAGTGCCAGCAGCAGTGAGCAGGTGCTTGCAGCCCAAAGTATAAGCAGATGATATCAAAGTAGATGATAAATGAATAGCATGTAGACCAAAGAATTAATATGGTACTACATACCTAATCTTTTTATCTACTTTTATGTAAAACAGTCCTTCTGGCTTCTATTAATGATCATGTATTATATCATCACGTACCTATATACAACACATACACACTTATATGTATATTACATTATCTGTATAAACACTCGCAGTAACTTACACTCATATGATAAAGTTATTCTTTTATAGGATGAAAAAAACCAAGTATTGACAGTTCTTGTATGGTTGGACCAGGTACTGTGTTGTATCATACATTAATGTCAGCTCACACATCAGACTCTTGTACTACTTACATCACATTATATATTAATATTGTGTTGGTCACACATCAGACTCTTGTACTACTTACATCACATTATATATTAATATTGTGTTGGTCACACATCAGACTCTTGTACTACTTACATCACATTATATACTAATATTGTGTTGGTCACACATCAGACTCTTGTACTACTTACATCACATTATATACTAATATTGTGTTGGTCACACATCAGACTCTTGTACTACTTACATCACATTATATATTAATATTGTGTTGGTCACACATCAGACTCTTGTACTACTTACATCACATTATATACTAATATTGTGTTGGTCACACATCAGACTCTTGTACTACTTACATCACATTATATACTAATATTGTGTTGGTCACACATCAGACTCTTGTACTACTTACATCACATTATATACTAATATTGTGTTGGTCACACATCAGACTCTTGTACTACTTACATCACATTATATACTAATATTGTGTTGGTCACACATCAGACTCTTGTACTACTTACATCACATTATATATTAATATTGTGTTGGTCACACATCAGACTCTTGTACTACTTACATCACATTATATACTAATATTGTGTTGGTCACACATCAGACTCTTGTACTACTTACATCACATTATATACTAATATTGTGTTGGTCACACATCAGACTCTTGTACTACTTACATCACATTATATATTAATATTGTGTTGGTCACACATCAGACTCTTGTACTACTTACATCACATTATATACTAATATTGTGTTGGTCACACATCAGACTCTTGTACTACTTACATCACATTATATACTAATATTGTGTTGGTCACACATCAGACTCTTGTACTACTTACATCACATTATATACTAATATTGTGCTGGTCACACATCAGACTCTTGTACTACTTACATCACATTATATACTAATATTGTGTTGGTCACACATCAGACTCTTGTACTACTTACATCACATTATATACTAATATTGTGTTGGTCACACATCAGACTCTTGTACTACTTACATCACATTATATACTAATATTGTGTTGGTCACACATCAGACTCTTGTACTACCTACATTACATTATATACTAATATTGTGCTGGTCAGGAGTGGACGGATGAAAAGCTCATATGGGACCCAGCCAACTACAGCGGACTTGAGGTCCTCAGAGTGCCTTGTCAATTGCTATGGTTACCTGACATTGTATTGTATAACAGGTAAGGCTATTATGTATAGTTTTCTATAAAAGTCAAATGTGCTAGATGTAGTTTTAGTTAACAAAAACCAAACTGTTGTCTATTGTTTTTAGCGTGGAAGATTTGAGGGAGGGGTACATGCAAGCCCTTGCAATGGTTAGCTTTGATGGCAATGTTTTCTGGCCTCCAATAGTAAAGTACAGAGGTAACTGTGAGATTGATATCAAGTTCTTCCCTTATGATGACCAAGTATGTATGAGGTGCTTATGGTTAGAAGTAACCAACATGTTTGTGTTGTATATTATATAAATGTTCCTTGTACCAATAGAAGTGCAAGCTCAAGCTGGGATCGTGGGCCTACGATGGATTTCAAGTGAACATGACAAAGAGAAAAGATGGGATAGACCTGTCAAACTATCAATCAAACGGAGAGTGGTTACTACATCGAACGCAGACAATACGAAATGTAGCGGTGTACAACTGTTGTCCAGTGCCCTATATCGATATCACTTTCTACATATACCTGAGCAGGAGGTATTGCATTTGACAGCGCGTGTGCTCTAAACTGGCTACTCAGTCAATGAAAAGTGGTATAAAGTTGTGATGTGACTGCAGTTAGCTGTTTAGCTCATTCAGTCACCTTACTGTTACAGAACTCTCTCCTTACTGTTACAGAACTCTCTACTTACTGTTACAGAACTCTCTACTTACTGTTACAGAACTCTCTACTTACTGTTACAGAACTCTCTCCTTACTGTTACAGAACTATCTACTTACTGTTACAGAACTCTCTACTTACTGTTACAGAACTCTCTACTTACTGTTACAGTACTCTTTACTTACTGTTACAGAACTCTCTACTTACTGTTACAGAACTCTCTACTTACTGTTACAGAACTCTCTACTTACTGTTACAGAACTCTCTACTTACTGTTACAGAACTCTCTACTTACTGTTACAGAACTCTGTACTTACTGTTACAGAACTCTCTACTTACTGTTACAGAACTCTCTCCTTACTGTTACAGTACTCTTTACTTACTGTTACAGAACTCTCTACTTACTGTTACAGAACTCTCTCCTTACTGTTACAGAACTCTGTACTTAATGTTACAGAACTCTCTACTTACTGTTACAGAACTCTGTACTTACTGTTACAGAACTCTGTACTTACTGTTACAGAACTCTCTACTTACTGTTACAGAACTCTCTCCTTACTGTTACAGTACTCTTTACTTACTGTTACAGAACTCTCTACTTACTGTTACAGAACTCTCTCCTTACTGTTACAGAACTCTGTACTTACTGTTACAGAACTCTCTACTTACTGTTACAGAACTCTGTACTTACTGTTACAGAACTCTGTACTTACTGTTACAGAACTCTCTCCTTACTGTTACAGAACTCTGTACTTACTGTTACAGAACTCTCTACTTACTGTTACAGAACTCTGTACTTACTGTTACAGAACTCTGTACTTACTGTTACAGAACTCTCTACTTACTGTTACATAACTCTCTACTTACTGTTACAGAACTCTCTACTTACTGTTACAGAACTCTCTCCTTACTGTTACAGAACTCTGTACTTACTGTTACAGAACTCTCTACTTACTGTTACATAACTCTCTACTTACTGTTACATAACTCTCTACTTACTGTTACAGAACTCTCTACTTACTGTTACAGAACTATCTACTTACTGTTACAGAACTCTGTACTTACTGTTACAGAACTCTCTACTTACTGTTACAGAACTCTCTACTTACTGTTACAGAACTCTGTACTTACTGTTACAGAACTCTCTACTTACTGTTACAGAACTCTCTACTACGTGTACAACATCATCATCCCTTGCATTATGCTCTCCATCCTCACTCTTCTCAGCTTCTGGATGAAACCAGACTCTGGAGAGAAAGTCAACCTAGGACTGACCATACTTCTGGCATTCTCTGTGTTTATGCTACTTATTGCAGAGAGCATGCCTTCCACAAGCCTTAGTGTTCCAATAATAGGTAAGTACATACTTACTATCTACCTTAGTGTACATATTATAGGTAAGTACATACTTACTATCTACCTTAGTGTTCCAATAATAGGTAAGTACATACTTACTATCTACCTTAGTGTACATGTTATAGGTAAGTACATGCTTACTATCTACCTTAGTGTACATATTATAGGTAAGTACATACTTACTATCTACCTTAGTGTACATGTTATAGGTAAGTACATGCTTACTATCTACCTTAGTGTACATGTTATAGGTAAGTACATACTTACTGTCTACCTTAGTGTACATGTTATAGGTAAGTACATGCTTACTATCTACCTTAGTGTACATGTTATAGGTAAGTACATACTTACTGTCTACCTTAGTGTACATATTATAGGTAAGTACATGCTTACTATCTACCTTAGTGTACATGTTATAGGTAAGTACATACTTACTGTCTACCTTAGTGTACATGTTATAGGTAAGTACATACTTACTATCTACCTTAGTGTACATATTATAGGTAAGTACATACTTACTATCTACCTTAGTGTACATGTTATAGGTAAGTACATGCTTACTATCTACCTTAGTGTACATATTATAGGTAAGTACATACTTACTGTCTACCTTAGTGTACATGTTATAGGTAAGTACATGCTTACTATCTACCTTAGTGTTCATATCATAGGTAAGTACTACTGACACCTGACTAGGAACGCTTATTGCAGGTATCTACATTACCTCCTCTATGTGTCTGACAGCATTCTCTGTAGTCAGTGCTGTGTTTGTGGCAAATATCAACCACCAGGCACAAAGCGATACGGTTGTACCTTATTGGATTCACAAATTCACTCATATGCTCGGTCGCCTTCTCTGTGTCAAAATGGTGAGCTGGGAGGAGAGGCATTGCAACATTCGCAAACTGGCCATGGTAAGCTTAGCAACTATATTATACAGTAACTAATACACCACTAAATTATACAGTGACTGATATACCACAACATTACATAGTGAATACGATAATGAATGTACCACTACATGATAGAATGTAATACTGATATACCATATGAAGTACTGCGAAGATTGTAAGCCTGCCATGTCTATTACTACTGATTGAGCGTTAGAGTTATCTCCACCATACAACACACAACTCCGCTATAAGTACAAACTTGTTTGTTAATGCAGAAGCTTGTCAGAAGCTAATGTTACATAGCATGCAAGCAATGACACATAAAGGAAATAATACACTTGTCACGGACACACCAATGTCCATTTTGTAATTTATTTCATTTCGTACTCGCTGGCAGATGGCTCTTGGCCCAAGGCCAACTGGAAACTCAAAGAAAGAAAAGAGAAAGAGCATAGAGATGAAGTCAGAGAGAAACGGCTTGGTGAAGAATGAAGACAAGATGGAGGGACTGAACGATGACGACCCGCTGCTGAAGAGACTGCATACCATTGTGGAACACCAGGAGGAGCTACTCAAGAAGCAGAACAGCAGCGATGACTGGCATGCAGTGGCCACTATAATAGACAGGCAAGTGTGTATGTTCTAACATCTAATCACACAATGAGCCATACGTTCTGTAGGCCCGGAGATGCAAGCCGCAAATAATATGATCTCTGTAAATGCCAAAGGAATCTCCAACAAGAATGTCTAATGTTTGAAATGAACCAAAAATAAACACAGAGATCATTGCAAGTTGTAGAATATGAATGATGTGTGATTACAGGTGTCTCTTCTGGGTATACCTTATTATGATGGCATCAACAACAGTTGGCTGCATTTTTATATTTCCGACAACTAAAGATCCTGATGAAGGTGAAGGTTCTCTACCAGAGCCTCTGTGACAAGGTGCAGCAGGTGACACGGTGCAGCAGTTGACAAGCACCAAGAAACACGGTACAACAAGTGGCAGAGTGGTGCTTGTACTCTGCAAATACTACATACGTACAGACGCCATTTATGTATATTCAGTATATGTATATATGAAGAATACACATTCACACATTGTACATGCAATGTCACACATTGTACATGCAATGTCACACATTGTACATGCAATGTCACACATTGTACATGCAATGTCACACATTGTACATGCAATTTCACACATTGTACATGCAATGTACCTACTAGTATATTTGTCACAATATTATTTATTTTTTCATTTTGCTTATTGTGATCTAAAAAAATTACTCAACTTTTGTGAGCCAAACAAATATAACTGATGTAAGTTAACGATATTGTCAGTAAGATTCCTATACTACACTGTATGACAATATATTGTCAGTTTGACCTCTGGCAGTAAGGTTATAGGAAAAAGCAGATTTTAACCCTGATTAATTTACCCATTCAGGAGCTATTACTCTGTTTGCTACTAGAATTGCTGGTCACTGCTTGTATTAGTACTAGGCATACATCTCAATCATAGTAGTAGAGAGGATCTCGTCTCATCATTTAGCTTGGGACTCTACATACTTGACTGAGGTGAAAGGTACTGTATTAATAGTGGCAATAGTCTGGTTAACTGTTATGGCTTATACAAGAACTGGAGTCTCTCTTTCCGTTACCTTTAAATTTCCAATTACTACTACTATATCTACTTCAGAATCTTTCTCTGGTCTTCTTCAGAGTCTCTCTCTGATTTACTTCCTAGTCTCTCTCTGGTTTGCTTCAAAGTCTTTGCTGACTGTGTTCTACTGCAGAGTCTCTGCTGACTCTGTTTTACTTCAGAGTCTCTGCTAATTCTGCGCTACTCCCTGCTAATGCTGCTCTACTCCCTGCTGATGCTGCTCTACTCCCTGCTGATGCTGCTCTACTCCCTACTGATGCTGCTCTACTCCTTGCTAATTCTGCGCTACTCCCTGCTAATGCTGCTCTACTCCCTGCTGATGCTGCTCTACTCCCTGCTGATGCTGCTCTACTCCCTACTGATGCTGCTCTACTCCTTGCTAATGCTGCTCTACTCCCTGCTGATGCTGCTCTACTCCCTACTGATGCTGCTCTACTCCTTGCTAATGCTGCTCTACTCCCTGCTGATGCTGCTCTACTCCTTGCTAATGCTGCTCTACTCCCTGCTGATGCTGCTCTACTCCCTGCTGATGCTGCTCTACTCCTTGCTAATGCTGCTCTACTCCCTGCTGATGCTGCTCTACTCCCTGCTGATGCTGCTCTACTCCCTGCTGATGCTGCTCTACTCCCTGCTAATGCTGCTCTACTCCCTGCTGATGCTGCTCTATTCCCTGCTAATGCTGCTCTACTCCCTACTGATGCTGCTCTACTCCCTGCTGATGCTCTACTCCCTGCTGATGCTGCTCTACTGCCTGCTGATGCTCTACTCGCTGCTGATGCTCTACTCCCTGCTGATGCTGCTCTACTCCCTGCTGATGCTGCTCTACTCCCTGCTGATGCTCTACTCCCTGCTGATGCTGCTCTACTCCCTGCTGATGCTGCTCTACTCCCTGCTGATGCTGCTCTACTCCCTGCTGATGCTGCTCTACTCCCTGCTGATGCTACTCTACTCCCTGCTGATGCTGCTCTACTGCAGAGTCTTTGCTAACTCTATCTCCAACAATCAGCCCCCTCAAACCACCAGCAACATACTAATGGGGTTCAGCCAAACAGATGAGTCAGAAACTTCATTGACTTTAAATACTTTCAAATGATTTATCACCAAAACATACAAAAGATGTTTTCTATTCAAAAGCACAAACTGAAACTATCTCTTACCAATCTGCTAGCTTTACAGTGTCGATAAGCGTCTTTTCTGCTATCTCTTTTAACGGCATCGGTCCATGTTCTTGGAAGTTATTTTCTTTAAATGGTAAAAAGATTATATCTCTACTTTTTGTGAGTAAATCTCAACCGTGAGTTCAATTGACAATCTGAGAAGGTTGGGGTCCATTTACAAAAGTTCAGTTTGCAATTCAAGCTCTAATGGCAAATACCAAGGCTGAAATCTAGTTTAAAAAACAAGGGAAAAAGATGACAACTCTCGTTTAAAAGTATTATCACCTTAGATTAATTTGACAAGAAACTGGATTGTTTCCATCCTGTGACATAATAAGAAGTTGCCAAGTTACAGTGAAATTAAATGAGCTCTTTGGGACCAGGTTAGGGGTGAGAAGCTGGTGAGAGAAGGGGTGTCAAGACGTAAAACTTTGTATATCAACCAACTTTGTAGGAGACTCAGGTTATCATAAGAAATTTCGCGTGAGGCTCCATTCGCAAGCACAAATTTGGGAAACACGCTGTTGCTGCGTCTCAGGTAGTCATCATCATTTTTTGGCAGCAAACCAATGTTTATTGTTGGTTGTATGTATTCTTATTTGTACCATTTGATCTCTCAATTATAGAGTTATGTGCAGCAGCAGCAGCGGCAGCAGCAGCGTAAAGCCTTGTTATATCATACATACACAAAAGCATATTGTGAGACGTACCAATATATCATAGAATACAATATGTAATATAATACAATATATAATATAATACTATATATAATATACAATATAATACAGACACAATATACAATATAATACATACACAATATATAATATAATACATACACAATATACAATATAATACAACATATAATATAATACATACACAGTATATAATATAATACATACACAATATACAATATAATACATACACAATATACAATATAATACATACACAATATATAATATAATATAATATATAATATAATACATACACAATATACAATATAATACATACACAATATATAATATAATACACACACAATATACAATATAATACAATATATAATATAATACATACACAATATATAATATAATACATACACAATATATAATATAATACACACACAATATATAATATAATACATACACAATATACAATATAATACATACACAATATATAATATAATACATACACGATATATAATATAATACATACACAATATATAATATAATACATACACAATATATAATATAATACATACACAATTTATAATATAATACATACACAATATATAATATAATACATACACAATATATAATATAATACATACACAATATATAATATAATACATACACAATATATAATATAATACATACACAATATATAATATAATACATACACAATATATAATATAATACATACACAATATACAATATAATACATACACAATATATAATATAATACATACACAATATACAATATAATACAATATATAATATAATACAATATATAATATAATACAATATATAATGTAATACAATATATAATATAATACTATATATAATATAATACTATATATAATATACTACAATATAGAATATAATACAATAGAAACTATTTCTATGTAAGATGACTGTCACTGTGTTATGTATGTACATTGAATGCTCACTGTTGGGTATATGATGCGATGGGCTCTAACTGTGCAGTGCTACAAGCCACGCCAATTCCCACATTGTTCTCTCACACCAGTAATGCAATTATTTATCTATTTATTGAGTTATCACAAATAGAGGATATTTTATTCTAACTAGTGAAAGAAAAACAGGATTTCTAAAGTAGCTTACAATCTTTGTTCACTGAAGGAAATCTGTACCAGATGCACGTTGTACATGTAATTTTGTTGCGCGCATATTCTACACTTTTTTAAGTGCATTAGAAGGTGTAGGTACCCTTAGCATCAGTTTGTGTTCGCTCACTTTCTTCCAGTAGATTCAAAACAAGATAAACAAGAGGCAGCGAACTCGCAGAATAATAAGGACAGCAAATTAAGTGTTTCATAGTACATTAACAGCATATCGGCAGCGGCAGCAGAAGCAGCAGCAGGAGCAGCAGCAGCACTCTGACAAGGAAAAACTGACAGAGGTAGAGAACAGTACATAGACACCTACAGTACATAGACATATACAATACATAGTCCTATTCATGATATAGACATATACAGTACATATACAGTACATAGACCTATACACTATTTGGACATATACAGTACATAGACATATACAGTACATATACATATACAGTACATAGACCTATACACTATATAGACATATATTTCGTACATAGATATATACAGTACATAGGCATATACAGTACATAGACCTATACACTATATAGACATATACAGTACATAGGCATATACAGTACATAGACCTATACACTATTTGGACATATACAGTACATAGACATATACAGTACATAGACCTATACACTATATAGACATATACAGTGCATAGACATATACAGTACAAATACATATACAGTACATAGACCTATACACTATATAGACATATATTGTACATAGATATATACAGTACATAGACATATACAGCATATAGGCATACCGTGCATAGACATACAGGACATAGACATATAGAGTACATAAACATATACAATATATAAACATATACAGTAAGTAGACATATACAGTACACAGACATATACGATAAATAAACACATACAATACATGGACATGCACGATACATAGACATATACAGTACATAGACATATACAGTACATAGACACATGCAGAATATAGACACATACAGTCTATAGACATATACAATACATAGACACATACAGTCCATAGAAATATACAGTACATAGACACGTACAATGCATAGACACATACAGTCCATAGACAAATACAATACATAGACACATACAGTCAATAAAGATATACAGTACATAGACACATACAGTTCATACACATATACAGTACATAGACACATACAATCCATAGATATATACAGTACATAGACACATACAGTCCATAGACATATACAGTACATAGACACATACAATCCATAGATATATACAGTACATAGACACATACAGTCCATAGACATATACAGCACATAGACATATACAGCACATAGACATATACAATACATTGATACATACAGTCCATAGACATATACAATACATTGATACATACAGTCCATAAACACATATAGCCCATAGAAATATGCAGTACATAGACATATACAGTATATAGATACATATGGTATGTTGAGCCAGTACAATTTTGTGTTGAAGATAAGCAAAAGAAGAGCAATGGCTGCGATGAAGACAGCACTGTTAGTGTTGACAGCTGTAAATGTTGTGTTTGCTGCCACCACTACACACAATCGTTCAGGTGAGTTGGTTTTTTTGCTACCTGAGTACTTGAATACATTATATCCTGCCCTAAATACTGACAGCCATGTATACAATGTATGATCATATGTCAAGCACAGGTTTATATGTATAGTATAAGTATATATATAAGTATGCTTTACATACCTGTGTCTTACCTAACTATATATCATGAATATATGATTTATAAGTATATAACACAATATAAGTATATAACACAATATAATATATAACACAATATAATATATAACATAATACAATATATATTCAGAAGTATATAATACACAACTATTTAATAGACATTATATAATATATGTTAGAATATATTATATAAGTAGATAATATACCAGCAAACAACAAATTGGATGGATAGGGACATACACAGTTGTACAGCTGCAATATACTTTGGCAAGTAAGATATTACACTCAGTGTCTCATATTGATTGTTAGTCCACTGATATACCTAGTATAGTGTATGGTGTATATAGTGTGGTCTAGTTATACATCCAATATTGATATAAGCTCACTCTATTTAGCTCTGCTTACTGTACTCAAGTTATTAGTGAATGAAATATTACTAATATGCACTATATCACTTCTGTGTAAACCATTCAACTTGGAGTCTACAACCTAATACACCTGTAATGCTGACATCAGCGCTGTCTGCTATACATTTATATAGCGTACGTGTGCATTGCACACAGTCGGTTCATTTACTGTGTTGATATATGTAACTGAAGCCACTTGTAACAACAACTGTTAAAACTTAGGTAAAAACTTCCTACTGGCTGGTACACAGGCTAATAATACTGTATGGTAATGGTACACAGGCTAGTAATACTGTATGGTAATGGTACACAGGCTAGTAATACTGTATGGTAATGGTACACAGGCTAGTAATACTGTATGGTAATGGTACACAGGCTAGTAATACTGTATGGTAATGGTACACAGGCTAGTAATACTGTATGGTAATGGTACACAGGCTAGTAATACTGTATGGTAATGGTACACAGGCTAGTAATACTGTATGGTAATGGTACACAGGCTAGTAATACTGTATGGTAATGGTACACAGGCTAGTAATACTGTATGGTAATGGTACACAGGCTAGTAATACTGTATGGTAATGGTACACAGGCTAGTAATACTGTATGGTAATGGTACACAGGCTAGTAATACTGTATGGTAATGGTACACAGGCTAGTAATACTGTATGGTAATGGTACACAGGCTAGTAATACTGTATGGTAATGGTACACAATCTTGTGGCACAGCAAACATGATATATTTGTTGAAATTTAATGAACATAAGACAAAGTAAATGAAACCGCATATGTAACTATGCTGTTCCTAATTCCAAATTACATGTTCCCCCTTATATACGTATGCTACGTGACTAATGTTGTAATTAGATCTCAATGCCAGTATAACAATATATTGTACATTTAGGTGTAATACTTTATACATATAGATGCAATATATTGTACATATAGATGTAATATATTGCACATATAGATGTAATATATTGTACATTTAGATGTAATATATTGTACTAGTACAAATACATAGCTGGAAGGAGTGAACGAGTATTATTGACTTTTACTGAAACAGTTGCTGGTGGCAGACAACAAACCACACAAGCATCTCTGGTTAGAGCAACGGAACAATACGCTTCAGGAGGAATTGCCATGGTTATAGATAGTAACGAGTTACTGGGTGGGGCAACAGGAGAGAACAAGTCGGCATCAGAAATAGAAGAGCTGCGGTATGTGTCATTTGTATATTTGCCGACAGTATGACAATGTGTGACAGCTAAAATCATGTGTCATATGTAGATATGCAATTACAACATAGTAATGGTGTGACAACTGAGAGCATGTGCTGACTTTGCTGACAGAAGCAATATTGCTACTAACTAGGGACCAATTTCATCAGGCAGTCACAAGGGAACCTACTTTAATAGTCTATGATGAGGTTAGGCGCTTTTGCGCCTCCTTCTTTGTAAATACTAGCCGTAACGGTTTTATCTTGTATCGACTAGACAAGCAGCATAGCCTTGAGCATTAACACTTTGTAGCCTGACAACTACTTGGCAGGCTCTATGCCCGCCTCTATTATTTACCTGTCCATTGAATGGCCTTTAGCCAAATTGCAGACATTGAAATGGATAGATTTTGGTGAGCAGATAATTTCCTGCCATTACCTTTTGACTCTCTTCACAAATCCAATTATCTACTTAAGTTTTTGGAAGTATGCCAAAAGCCAAGTGCGCTATGAATAGATTTTTAATGAAAGATCTGTTACAGACAATAAGCAATGTCATAGACAGAAGACTATGAGTTAGTGTTATGTTATAGACAGTAGACTATAAGTTAGTGTTATGTTATAGACAGTAGACTATAAGTTAGTGTTATGTTATAGACAGTAGACTATAAGTTAGTGTTATGTTATAGACAGTAGACTATAAGTTAGTGTTATGTTATAGACAGTAGACTATAAGTTAGTGTTATGTTATAGACAGTAGACCATAAGTTAGTGTTATGTTATAGACAGTAGACTATAAGTTAGTGTTATGTTATAGACAGTAGACTATAAGTTAGTGTTATGTTATAGACAGTAGACTATAAGTTAGTGTTATGTTATAGACAGTAGACTATAAGTAAGTGTTATGTTATAGACAGTAGACTATAAGTTGGTGTTATGTTATAGACAGTAGACTATAAGTTAGTGTTATGTCATAGACAGTAGACTATAAGTTAGTGTTATGTTATAAACAGTAGACTATAAGTTAGTGTTATGTTATAGACAGTAGACTATAAGTTAGTGTTATGTTATAGACAGTAGACTATAAGTTAGTGTTATGTTATAGACAGTAGACTATAAGTTAGTGTTATGTTATAGACAGTAGATTATAAGTTAGTGTTATGTTATAGACAGTAGACTATAAGTTAGTGTTATGTTATAGACAGTAGACTATAAGTTAGTGTTATGTTATAGACAGTAGACTATAAGTTAGTGTTATGTCATAGACAGTAGACTATAAGTTAGTGTTATGTTATAGACAGTAGACTATAAGTTAGTGTTATGTTATAGACAGTAGACTATAAGTTAGTGTTATGTTATAGACAGTAGACTATAAGTTAGTGTTATGTTATAGACAGTAGACTATAAGTTAGTGTTATGTTATAGACAGTAGACTATAAGTTAGTGTTATGTTATAGACAGTAGATTATAAGTTAGTGTTATGTTATAGACAGTAGACTATGAGTTAGTGTTATGTTATAGACAGTAGACTATAAGTTAGTATTATGATATAGACAGTAGACTATAAGTTAGTGTTATGTTATAGACAGTAGACTATAAGTTAGTGTTATGTTATAGACAGTAGACTATAAGTTAGTGTTATGTTATAGACAGTGGACTATAAGTTAGTGTTATGTTATAGACAGTAGACTATAAGTTAGTGTTATGTTATAGACAGTAGACTATAAGTTGGTGTTATGTTATAGACAGTAGACTATAAGTTAGTGTTATGTTATAGACAGTAGACTATAAGTTAGTGTTATGTTATAGACAGTAGACTATAAGTTAGTGTTATGTTATAGATAGTAGACTATAAGTTAGTGTTATGTTATAGACAGTAGACTATAAGTTAGTGTTATGTTATAGACAGTAGACTATGAGTTAGTGTTATGTTATAGACAGTAGACTATAAGTTAGTATTATGTTATAGACAGTAGACTATAAGTTGGTGTTATGTTATAGACAGTAGATTATAAGTTAGTGTTATGTTATAGACAGTAGACTATAAGTTAGTGTTATGTTATAGACAAAAAAGTAGGCCATGAGTTAGAGTCAGGCCATAATTTTGCTTGTAGAGGAGTTATAACACCTGAAGGCAGGCTATTCAGGGAAATCATGAAAAATTATGAAAAGAACACAAGACCTGTCTTTAACGCTTCACACATTGTTGACATCAATTTAACCTTCACCTTTTCTCAAGTGCTTAACGTGGTATGTATGCACACCGCTCTACTAGGGCAGACGATGGCAGTGTTACTGTAGAAGAAGCAGCTACATAAGTAGCGTGAACTCTATCTATCTAGCCTGTGAGCCCTCAGTCATGTATGGTGGACCGAGAAAACAATTGTAACCTATTCACACCACATCTACTGATCACACCATATCTACTGATCACACCACATCTACTGATCACACCACATCTACTGATCACACCACATCTACTGATCACACCACATCTACTGATCACACCATACCTACTGATCACACCATATCCACTGATCGCACCATACCTACTGATCGCACCATATCTACTGATCACACCACATCTACTGATCACACCACATCTACTGATCACACCATATCTACTGATCACACCACATCTACTGATCACACCATACCTACTGATCACACCATATCTACTGATCGCACCACATCTACTCATCACACCACATCTACTGATTGCACCATATCTATTGATCACACCATATCTACTGATCACACCACATCTACTGATCACACCATACCTACTGATCACACCATATCTACTGATCGCACCACATCTACTCATCACACCACATCTACTGATTGCACCATATCTATTGATCACACCATATCTACTGATCGCACCACATCTACTGATCACACCATTATCTACTGATCGCACCATATCTACTGATCATATCATACCTACTGATCAAACCATATCTACTCATTACACCACATCTTCTGATCACACCACATCTACTGATCGCACAATATCTACTGATCACACCACACCTACTGATCACACCACATGTACTGATCAGACCATATCTATCGACCATACCATATCTACTGATCACACCTATTGTCATTTTATTACACCGAAAGACAAAACGGATTTTACATATTCAATACTTGTATGTCAACTATTGTTTGCGCATGCAGGAGGAAAAGGACCAGTCTATGTCTGTCATATTATGGATGGATCATTTCTGGTTTGATGAGAAGCTGATATGGAATCCTGATGATTTCGATGGAATCTCGGACATTAAAATTCCATCAGGATCAATCTGGCTACCAGATATTGTGTTATACAACACGTAAGTAAACATCTATGTGAGGCAATATGGCTACTAGACATAGAGCTATGCAATATGTAAGGAAAATCTATGTCTATGGCTACTAGATACAGTGTTATGCAATGTATAAGTAAACGCCCATGTCCATGTAATACAATATGGCTACTAGATGTAATGCTAGTATATGTAATGCAAGTAAACATCTATGTCTAAGCAAAATAAATGCCAGCTCAATATTTTTAGAGCTGAAGAGAGAATAAAAAAGAGAACTGACACAGGAAGTCGGGCATACTTAAAGTACACCGGAGAGGTCTACTGGCCACCTGTCAAGAGATATATGAGCAGCTGTAATATAGATATAACCTACTTTCCTTTTGATGATCAGATATGCTTTTTAAAACTGGGCTCGTGGGCTTATGATGGCTTCCAGGTGACTATATATATGTATACTTGTGTTGTATATGTATGTATACTAGTATGGTATATATTTATATACTTGTATTGTATACATATGTATATATTGTGAGAGATTTGCGTGCTAAGTCTACCTCCCCCCACCCCCCACCCCAAGACCCCCCCTCCACCCCTTGTCCTGTCAACAACCAGGCTAGAGACAACCCCTGAGCCTTCCTCCCTCCATATCTATACAAATTTCCCCATAAAATGGATACCCAGGACCCCGGCCCTGTATAGATCCTGTTTAGACCCTATATAACATATATAACCTACCCCGGGTTACCCCGGGTTACCCCAGGTCAGCTACCCTGGGCCAGTATCAAAGAAGTTGATTCAGATAACCTGGGACCTATAGGACTGGATGCCAACCGCAGAAAGTGAATGAGTAGAGTGCAGTAGCCTGGAGTATAGACTAAGAAGTTAGATGCCCTAATAAGGAGTTAGATACCCTAATAAGGAGTGAAAAAGTTCCAAGCCAAGGAAAAGAACGGAAAAAGCAGCCCAGTGCACTTTGCCATGTGCTCACTACTGTTATTGGATTACCTTGTTTACCAAATTTGTATTACCTGTTTTGATTGATGCATCAATCTTATTGTATTATGTGGTTGGTTCACCCTAATAAGGGGGTGAACTTTCCTCCTTTTCTCCTATAAAAGGAGTTCTTGTGCTGCTTTACAAGCAGAAGTCTTGAGGATCTTGTTAAGTGCCCTACCTTGTATCGCTAAATGGATTTGAGTAAACAAAGTATTATTGGTAGAAACTCTGTTATTTTGTGTCTGGGTCAAGGACCCCGTGAGGTTGGCAACGTCAATTTGGAGTGGACTCCGAGTTATAGCAAAGAGTGGACAGTGGATACCGTTGTGTCGGTAGTAGAAAGCACAAAACTACTACAATATACTGATACTGTGTATACATACCTATATTGCGTGTGTGTGTATATATATATATAGATATATACATATATACTTCTATTGTGTGTGTATATATATATATATATATATATATATATACTTCTATTGTGTGTGTGTATATATATATATATATATATATATATATACTGGTATTGTGAATATATACTTGTATCGTGTATACCTGCTTGTATTGTGGATATCTACTGGTATTGTGCATATACTTGTATTGTGTATATACACTTGTACTGTTGTATACATACGTGTAATTGTACAGTTGTACATGCACTTATACTGTTGCAGGTGAACATATGGAATACAATGAATACAATGGATATGTCGCATGCGCTGAAGAACAGTGAGTTTGAGGTAGTTGACTCCAGGATTAGAAGATATATAACTTACTATGACTGCTGTATACAACCATATCCAGACATCAAGGTACAGTTTTGTAGAAGAGTTCCACAACTCCTTGGCTTTGAACACTATCTGAACAGATAGGTGGTGGCCAAATCACCTCCATGCTCAAGTAGCAATGGAACACCTCTATAAACCTTTTCCTGCTCCATCTCCTAATCTACATCCCCTAATGTCTGCTCTCCTGGTTGCAAACTGGATTCAAACCTAATGCTGTTGACCCTCCTATACACTCCCAAGAACTCACGGGTCACTGGGTGAAACCTTGTCACTCTTGCTGTCACTCTTGCCGTCACTCTTGCCGTCGCTCATGCCGTCACTCTTGCTGTCACTCTTGCTGTCACTCATGCTGTCGCTCTTGCTGTCACTCTTGCCGTCGCTCTTGCCGTCACTCTTGCTGTCACTCTTGCTGTCACTCTTGCTGTCACTCTTGCCGTCACTCTTGCTGTCACTCTTGCTGTCACTCTTGCCATCACTCTTGCTGTCACTCTTGCCATCGCTCTTGCTGTCACTCTTGCTGTCACTCTTGCCGTCACTCTTGCCGTCACTCATGCCGTCGCTCTTGCTGTCACTCTTGCTGTCACTCTTGCTGTCACTCTTGCCGTCACTATTGCCGTCGCTCTTGCCGTCACTCTTGCTGTCGCTCTTGCTGTCACTCTTGCTGTCACTCTTGCTGTCACTCTAGCCATCGCTCTTGCCGTCGCTTTTGCTGTCACTCTTGCCGTCGCTCTTGGTGTGAAACTTATAAAAGGAATAATTAAAAGAGAAATTGTTTTACCATCTGCACAACATACAGGTACAAAGCAATGGTCACTCAAAAGTGGAGCAATTTGCAGACAGCAGCTTATGCAGAATATTCTAGGATTTTAAAGTAAAGAAAACATGTAATCTTGTGCTGCCGGACTATTCATATTTATAACTAACAAATGAAATCTAAGCAATGAGATCTAGCCATGTAAATAAGCTTATCTATGTTCTTCTAGATAACAGCAATTCCTTCTCCTTCTCCTTCTCCTTCTCCTTCTCCTTCAGTGGTAATAACTCTGGTAATAACTCTGGTAATAAACCAACTGATCCCTTTCTTCAGGGGATTCAAATGCCGATAGTAATGTTTCGGAGATAAGCTTCTATGGCTTTTTGCTAACTCAGGTTCAAGAATAAGTTTGCTTTAGATCCAGATTTGAGGCTAACAAAAAGTGGGACTAAATTGTGGCCCTAAAGTCAGATTTAGTCACTGAGAACAGATAACTTCAAAAAAGCTGCAAATCTAACATTTAACCACAACTGAATTGTTCCCCTGCGGCTCTCAACAAGTTTCTGTAAATACAATAGATGGGAGTGGATAATGAGAGGTAGGAGTGGTTAGAGAGGTGTGGGGTGAATGGGGAGAGGTGGGGTGGATAGGGAGAGGTGTGGTGGATAGGGAGAGGTGTGGGGTGAATGTGGAGAGGTGTGGTGGATAGGGAGAGGTGGGGTGGATAGGGAGAGGTGTGGGGTGAATGGGGAGAGGTGGGGTGGATAGGGAGAGGTGGGGTGGATAGGGAGAGGTGGGGTGGATAGGGAGAGGTGGGGTGAATGGGGAGAGGTGGGGTGGATAGGGAGAGGTGGGGTGAATGGGGAGAGGTGGGGTGGATAGGGAGAGGTGTGGGGTGGATAGGGAGAGGTGTGGTGGATAGGGAGAGGTGGGGTGGATAGGGAGAGGTGGTGTGGATAGGGAGAGGTGGTGTGGATAGGGAGAGGTGGTGTGGATAGGGAGAGGTGGGGTGGATAGGGAGAGGTGGGGTGGATAGGGAGAGGTGGTGTGGATAGGGAGAGGTGGGGTGGATAGGGAGAGGTGGTGTGGATAGGGAGAGGTGGGTGGATAGGGAGAGGTGGGGTGGATAGGGAGAGGTGGTGTGGATAGGGAGAGGTGGGGTGGATAGGGAGAGGTGGGGTGGATAGGGAGAGGTGGGGTGAATAGGGAGAGGTGGGGTGGATAGGGAGAGGTGGGGTGGATAGGGAGAGGTGGGGTGGATAGGGAGAGGTGGGGTGGATAGGGAGAGGTGGTGTGGATAGGGAGAGGTGGTGTGGATAGGGAGAGGTGGTGTGGATAGGGAGAGGTGGGGATATAGGATGCTGCTACTACAAACTACTGGATTATGAGACCTCTCTGGTCTTCTGGGTTGCCATCAAGGCATAGCAGAAACCAACAAAAAGCTCGATCCAGCAAAGCACAACAAGGAACAAAACTAGGTGATGCAAAATGTTAAAAAAGGAGCAAAGAAAAGGCTACGGAATAGAAGCATTTGTAAGAGGGAGAGAATCCTCTTGGTGGCTACTTTTGATTGTGGAAGTGACTTGAGGGTAGAGAGGCGTACAGGGAAGGCACAATGAAATTTGACAAAAGAGGGAATGTTTTATGTGAAAGCTAATTACAAGAGGAGATAAAGAGTGAGTGAATGGGGAGGGTTTTTTTTGGGGGGGGGGGGGGGGGGAGATACAATTGGAAACAGAGTGAGTGAAGGACCGATACAAGGAAGTGGAAATTGTGCTGTTGTTTTGCATTCCAGTAAAACCTAGCGTACTGTACATATAATACATATATAATTTGCAGGTGTACATACACATCAGAAGACAGACTATACAGCATGTTTTTAACATAGTAATACCATGCATTACCCTCTCCATTATATGCATGGTGGGCTTCCTAATTCCGCCAGACAAGAATGATGAGAAGATATCAGTGCAGTTAACAGTTCTATTCTCGCTCTCTCTATTTATGCTGCTAGTGGCAGAGAGCACACCACGGACATCGGAGAGTGTACCCCTCATCAGTAAGTGAATTTAGGTACTTAGTCTAAACTGAAGGCGTGCGTATTAACACTAAAGCCTGGTTCAGATACATTCGTAAGTGCTCGCAAGCCAGTGCAGACCAACGTACGACTGCGTGATGTAGATGTTCACATAAATTATGATTGTGAGAACTATAATCACTCTCTTGACTGGGAGGTAATAAAATCCTGAAGCCCGCCTTCACTTACCAACAATTGTACTTACTAAAAACATTATCGTTGTTCAAAGACACTGATCTATTTATTACTTTTAAGTTTATTATATTGTTTCTCTTATTATTATTAAATATTATTTCATAGTTTTCAATTTAATTTACAAACATTGTCCAATGGTGCATTATTATTTTTTTGCCATCTTCTTCATATATTATATAATTCTTGAATCTCAATTTATAATAATATAATTATTATGCTATTATATCAATGTTTACAGAAAGTATACATTTAAATCCAATATTTCATATGAAAAATTAATAATAAATAACAATAATTAACAATAATAATTATAACAAAAATATATTCATTCATTATAATTTATTGATGGCACTCAAGTTTACATGAATAGCCTTGACCTAACAGTGGTTTTTGAGAAAGAAGACAAAAAAATTGTTCGCTCTGTCATACGACAGCGCAGGAAAGTTTGTTTGGCTGAAGGTTCCCGCGAGCTCCTGCGACAGCATAGGCCGTCGTACGAGCTGTGCAAATCTGGGTTGAAATACATCGTTAGTGGCCGTACACTGATCTGCGCTTGCTCGCGAGCACTTACGACATGTATGTGAACCAGGTTTAACACTTCTAGCTAATGTGCAGTGACAAAGCATAGGTGCATATTCGTCTGACACTAGCCACAAGTTGCTGTATTTTATTTGTCTAATTATTCAATACAGGTATATATCTGACAGCCCTGATGTGTATAACAGCAATGTCTACGACGGCACACGTTGTATGTGATAAGTTAGTGGCATCAGCCAGTGTTAGGACTGAGGTACCATATCTAGCTAACAAGGTAATGCTTCAACCACAACGCTTTTGAATTAGCCTAGGCAATCTCTCCTATTACCTTGTTGGCTATTAACTAACTTGTTAGCTTGTTGTTTGTTAACCTTTTGTCAGACGAAAATTTGTCTCTCTGACTATGACAATAGCTGTTTTGCTAAATGATATCACAATAGAAAACGTAGCCACTTCTGACCAAGTAATGTGGTGGGTTTATATAGCACCCACATGCTTGCACTAGTCTACAATAGCACCCACATGCGTGCACTAGTCTACAATAGCACCCACATGCGTGCACTAGTCTACAATAGCACCCACATGCGTGCACTAGTCTACAATAGCACCCACATGCGTGCACTAGTCTACAATAGCACCCACATGCGTGCACTAGTCTACAAACAGTTCTTACTCTAAAAAACACTGAGTGATGTATCTGAGCTGAGGGCTCTTTACTGGTTGTGGAGTGGAGATTACTCCTTCACAGCAGATTCAGTATTGTACCTACCTGGTATTGCCTCTAGAAGAGAGGTAATTGGTGGCAGCAGGCCATCGGACACAACTGACCTGACTGCCAGTGAATGAGGAGATTGGCTGGTGACAGTGTTTAGTTAGCGGATTAGAAGGCCCCCAAAATCCACTACAATAGCGGACCACTCGTAGGTGTGATGATTTGTAAAGGAAGCTCATGTACTCATACATTCATGTACTGTTGTAGTTGATATACCAGCTGACTAAATGCTGCCGAAAGAGAGACACTGAAACACGAAAACCAGATGTAGTTGTAAACAAAGACTTGGTGCAGAATGAGCAGATGGAAGAAGACAGCCAAGCAATAACTAAAACAAGCAGCAATGGTTGTGGAAGCCAACCCTGCAGAAAGTCAAAACCTCTGTTAGCTGGTCGCAGCAGACGGGGTCATTCGCTGTCAGTTATTCAAGAAGGAAGCACCCTTGCACTGCCACCCACAGGGCCGACAGCAGCTCCTTTAAATGATGAAACAGAAGAAGGCTTGCAGGGTCTGTTTCAGCATTTAAAAGTTCGGCAAGACAAAATACGAAATGACTTGCAGGATACAGCAAAATGGTACAAAGTAGCAACAAAAATGGACAGAATATTCTTTTGGTCTTACGGGATATCTGTGCTGATACTGACCTGCTATGCTTTTGTGTTCAAGCCCATGCAGAAGCATGTGCAGCTGTAGCAACTGTGTTTGCAGTATGTAATAATCCAACAACGGATGGCAGCTGGAAGGCTATTTATTGATATTAACCACATGAGCAAGCTGAGTTCATTTCACATTTATAATATATTGGCAATATACATGTTTAAAACTTTTGTGTTAGTTATGAAAACTTTCAGACTTGGTAATATTACAAAGATGAATAAAAGTAATTGAGCATAGAACTGATAAATGGTTTGATACTTTGAGGTTTATGCTAGTTTTTACTGACTTCTGCATCATGCTCGTGTGAATAGGTTTACTTTGTGTAGCAGAAGGACATGTGGGGTTTGAGCGAGGGTGCTCACTTTGTTTTACCCTAATATTACTACTGGTACATTATCTGCCCCTATATTACTACTGGTACATTATCTGCCCCTATATTACTACTGGTACATTATCTGCCCCTATATTACTACTGGTACATTATATGCCCCTATATTACTACTGGTACATTATCTACCCCTATATTACTACTGGTACATTATATGCCCCTATATTACTACTGGTACATTATATGCCCCTATATTACTACTGGTACATTATATGCCCCTATATTACTACTGGTACATTATATGCCCCTATATTACTACTGGTACATTATCTACCCCTATATTACTACTGGTACATTATATGCCCCTATATTACTACTGGTACATTATCTGCCCCTATATTACTACTGGTACATTATATGCCCCTATATTACTACTGGTACATTATATGCCCCTATATTACTACTGGTACATTATATGCCCCTATATTACTACTGGTACATTATCTGCCCCTATATTACTACTGGTACATTATCTGCCCCTATATTACTACTGGTACATTATCTGCCCCTATATTACTACTGGTACATTATCTGCCCCTATATTACTACTGGTACATTATATGCCCCTATATTACTACCAGTACATTATCTGCTATTATATTACTACTGGTACATTATCTGCTATTGTAACGGTTTTCTGCGGTGCAACGCTATACAATACCTTTACCGAACACTACTAGAGAGGGGTTGACTGGTGTAGAGCTACATCAGCTCAGCAAGCCTGCTTTCCTACTACACACAGAGACACGCGGTAACAGTTGTAACAGCAGTACCGGGTTGGCAGCGCTACTGGAGTGGTAGTTATGGCTCCTGTCCTCGACTACAAGTGTAAACAGGACACACTGAGTTCCACCCAACACGAGGGAACAAACTAGTAAGCCGGCAACCTGCCAAACTTAATACTCGTAGGTAAAGTTATAAACACTTTGTTGCTTGTAAGGCACAAAAGCTAGCAGGAGCAGTCTCCTTCACAAGCACACAAACAGAGCTGCTCGCTTGGGCGAAAAGTCGCTCTATTTATAGAGAAGCATGCAGTTGAAATTGCAGTTGAAATACCTGCATACGAGTATAATAAAATTGACATACAATGGCTGGCGCAATACAGACAAATATTTCAGCCTTGACCCACCAGTACACAGCCTTGACCCACCAGTACACTTCAGCCTTGACCTACCAGTACACAGCCTTGACCCACCAGTACACAGCCTTGACCCACCAGTACACAGCCTTGACCCACCAGTACACAGCCTTGACCCCCCAGTAAATTTCAGCCTTGACCTACCAGTACACAGCCTTGACCTACCAGTACATTTCAGCCTTGACCCACCAGTACACTTCAGCCTTGACCCACCAGTACACAGCCTTGACCCACCAGTACACTTCAGCCTTGACCTACCAGTACACAGCCTTGACCCACCAGTACACAGCCTTGACCCACCAGTACACAGCCTTGACCCACCAGTACACAGCCTTGACCCCCCAGTAAATTTCAGCCTTGACCTACCAGTACACAGCCTTGACCTACCAGTACATTTCAGCCTTGACCCACCAGTACACTTCAGCCTTGACCCACCAGTACACTTCAGCCTTGACCCACCAGTACATCTCAGCCTTGACCCACCAGTAAACTTACCAAAAAGTCGTTTACGTTGTCTACACAAGATAATAAAACAAAGCATAAAAAAATAATAACAATTATTATTATTTTACCTCTATAATTCGGCTGCAAGAAACTGTGCTGATACATATTTTTATCAAGGAGGTTAGATCATCAGCGTATAGACAGATATGGTCGGGTATCATTTTACAGAAACTGGCCTTGATTGCTCTTCAAAGTCACCATTACCAGTTACCCCTTACAGTTTTTATCACCTCTTGTCTCATTCCTGCATCTAACTAACTGTATTTGACAGAGTTGTCTTCTCTCTTCTACATCGGAACCAATCATCACATCAGATTCTTATAATCTCTATCTACTTCTTGATGCCAATAAAGTACACTCAGGTACTAGTGCTTGCAATCAACTAGCTTGACACCAAAAATGGTTTTTGTAGACTCCTGTACTCACTAGTACGCTAGTTACTGTACACTAGTTACTGTACACTAGTACACTAGTTACTGTACACTAGTACACTAGTTACTGTACGCTAGTACACTAGTTACTGTACGCTAGTACACTAGTTACTGTACGCTAGTACACTAGTTACTGTACACTAGTACACTAGTTACTGTACACTAGTACACTAGTACACTAGTACACTAGTTACTGTACACTAGTACACTAGTACACTAGTTACTGTACACTAGTACACTAGTTACTGTACACTAGTACACTAGTTACTGTACACTAGTACACTAGTTACTGTACACTAGTACACTAGTACACTAGTTACTGTACACTAGTACACTAGTTACTGTACACTAGTACACTAGTTACTGTACACTAGTACACTAGTTACTGTACACTAGTACACTAGTACACTAGTTACTGTACACTAGTACACTAGTACACTAGTTACTGTACACTAGTACACTAGTTACTGTATGCTAGTACACTAGTTACTGTACACTAGTACACTAGTTACTGTACACTAGTTACTGTACACTAGTACACTAGTTACTGTACACTAGTACACTAGTTACTGTACGCTAGTACACTAGTTACTGTACACTAGTACACTAGTTACTGTACACTAGTACACTAGTTACTGTACGCTAGTACACTAGTTACTGTACGCTAGTACACTAGTTACTGTACGCTAGTACACTAGTTACTGTACACTAGTACACTAGTTACTGTACACTAGTACACTAGTACACTAGTACACTAGTTACTGTACACTAGTACACTAGTACACTAGTTACTGTACACTAGTACACTAGTTACTGTACACTAGTACACTAGTTACTGTACACTAGTACACTAGTTACTGTACACTAGTACACTAGTACACTAGTTACTGTACACTAGTACACTAGTTACTGTACACTAGTACACTAGTTACTGTACACTAGTACACTAGTTACTGTACACTAGTACACTAGTACACTAGTTACTGTACACTAGTACACTAGTTACTGTACACTAGTACACTAGTTACTGTACACTAGTACACTAGTTACTGTACACTAGTACACTAGTTACTGTACGCTAGTACACTAGTTACTGTACACTAGTACACTAGTTACTGTACACTAGTACACTAGTTACTGTACGCTAGTACACTAGTTACTGTACACTAGTACACTAGTTACTGTACACTAGTACACTAGTTACTGTACACTAGTACACTAGTTACTGTACACTAGTACACTAGTTACTGTACGCTAGTACACTAGTTACTGTATGCTAGTACACTAGTACACTAGTTACTGTACGCTAGTACACTAGTTACTGTATGCTAGTACACTAGTACACTAGTTACTGTACACTAGTACACTAGTTACTGTATGCTAGTACACTAGTACACTAGTTACTGTACACTAGTACACTAGTTACTGTACACTAGTACACTAGTTACTGTACACTAGTACACTAGTTACTGTACACCAGTACAATAGTTACTGTACACTAGTACACTAGTGACTGAATGCTAGTACACTAGTACACTAGTTACTGTACACTAGAACACTAGTTACTGTACGCTAGTACACTAGTTACTGTACGCTAGTACACTAGTTACTGTACACTAGTACACTAGTTACTGTACACTAGTACACTAGTTACTGTACACTAGTACACTAGTTACTGTACGCTGGTACACTAGTAAACTAGTTACTGTACGCTAGTACACTAGTTACTGTACACTAGTACACTAGTTACTGTACACTAGTACACTAGTTACTGTACACTAGTGACTGAATGCTAGTACACTAGTACACTAGTTACTGTACACTAGTACACTAGTTACTGTACACTAGTACACTAGTTACTGTACACTAGTACACTAGTTACTGTACACTAGTACACTAGTTACTGTACACTAGTACACTAGTTACTGTACACTAGTACACTAGTTACTGTACGCTGGTACACTAGTAAACTAGTTACTGTACGCTAGTACACTAGTTACTGTACACTAGTACACTAGTTACTGTACACTAGTACACTAGTACACTAGTACACTAGTTACTGTACACTAGTTACTGTACACTAGTTACTGTACGCTAGTACACTAGTTCACTAGTTACTGTAATTGTCTAAAGTTGAAGATCAGAAGATTGACGATACTAAAGACAGTCTCTTACACTGAAAGCCCATCTATCGGATGTCCAAAATGGAAAGTGTTTGCATATAGCTATTTGGTTAGCAGTATTCACCTGCATGAACAATAACCAATTTACATGCAGTTAGCTGTGAAAGTATCATCGATGCAAGTTTGAATTCAAAGCAGCTTCATAAAGTTGAAATCATCACATGACTTGTCTGGTGATTTAGATCTGTGGTGATCGGTGCATAAACGGGTAAGTTTAAAGCTAACTGATCATACCTGTCGTATTGGCTGGAAAAAAATGGGAGATATTTCAGTTGCTGCTGCGGCCACAGGTGGATTTGAGGATACCGAAAGGGTGATTGTGTAGATGTGAAATTGGATAATAATTTGTTTATAAGTCGGGAAGGCCAATTGCTGAGGTGAATGCAACTTAAATATGGGATGTGAGACTAAGAATTACCTTGTTGAGGTACCTGAAACTATGTATACACTGACAATATGAAAACAATGTACACCATGGGTCATCTCACATTTGGGATTTTGATCAATCGAGAAAACCGCAAACTAAACTTTGTAGGAGGTTCTTGGGAGGTTATTAAAATTGGAGAGTGTACAGAAATCAGGGAGCTCGGAATTTTCCATGAGACATGACTGGTATCCTTCTGACGGTAACAATACAAGTTGCATTGAAAGTTGTATGGGATTTAGCATTCAATATGAAGTTGTTTTCTCTGCTGTAGATTACTGGCGTCCTATTGGCTGCATTGGTCACACTGGATCGGTGAAACTTGTTGCACCCGCAATGGACCATGGACCCACTTTCGGTATGACCGTGCCAGAGTGCCTTAGTACACAGAGCGGGGACTTTCAATATGACTATAGAATATATAACAAGCGGCCATCTTAGTGCAAAGCGAACCGGAAACCACCGCCCCTTTTTTATATAATCTTCATTGTACCAAAATTGTGCAGTTCATTTAAATGGCAGATTTTACAGGTTGATTTCTCTCACCATTCATTTTAATATGATACTTCAGACCACTTGAAAGTTTTAATATCAATTTGCTGTGTGCCCAAGTTAACATCATGCAAAGAGAATAGTTGGATCATGGATGAAATATACCAGGATTGCCAGCTGCGACCAATCAGGTGAAGCAATTTGAGTGGCCAAGTTCGTACCGGATGTAGACTGTAACTGCGACTTTTACAAGGGAGTCGTGGCATACGCTATAGTAAGGGGCCGCAAGTTATGGTCAAATCTTATAGCAGCCACCGCAATTTGTTAAACACTCAAATTATACGAACGTACCGGAAATATGTCACTTTTCCCTTGGATTGACGTAGTTGTCTTTTTTAATGAAAAGACAACTCGGCACTGCATTCAAGAGACACAATATACGTACCGGATACTGCATAAAAGTCGCTAGTCATGGCGACTCCCATAAACAGCCTCACTTGAATCGTGGTCAAAGTTGAACGGCCGTAGCTGGCAATCCTGGTATATTTCATCCATGAGTTGGACTATTCTCTTTGCGGGGTCTTTGCGTTATGTCGCGTACTAGCTGCGTGGCAAGCACAAAAATGGCGACTATATGCGAGAAGTCCCCACTCTGTGTATTAAACATGGATGAAGTATAACAGAATTGCCAGCTACGGCCGTTCAATATAGCTTTGACCACGATGCAAGTGAGGCCATTTATGGGAGTCGGCATGACAGTGATATTTACGCAGTATCCGGTACGTACATTGTCTTTTGTGGAAGCAGTGGTCAGTTGTCTTCTCATTAAAAAAGACAACTACGCCATTCGATCCCAAAAAATTGCCGCGCTTCCGGTACCTTCTTAGTATTGGGCGTTTAAAAAATTGCGGTGCTTGTTGCAAAAATATTTTAACATAACCTGCGGCCCCTTACTATAGCGTATATCACGACTCCCTTATAAAAGTCGCGCAGTTACGGTCTACATCCGGTACCAACTTTGCCATTCAAATTGCCTCAGCTGATTGGGCGCAGCTGGCAATCCTGTTACTCCATCCATGGTATTAAAGCACTCTGGACCGTGCCAGAGTGATTTAATACACAGAGTGGGGACTTTCAATCTAGGTCGGGATTATATAACTCGCGGCCATCTTGGCGCAAAGAGAACCGGAAACCACCGCCCCTTTTCTATATAATCTTCATTGCCCAAAATTGTGTGGTTTATTTAAATGGCATTTACAGGTTGATTTATCGCACCATTCATTTTAATATGGTACAGGCAAACTGTTCACACTTCAGACCACTTGAAAGTTTTAATATCAATTTGCTGTGTGCCTACTAGTGGTGGGCTAGTATTCTGATTAGGGCTATTAAAATTGGGTTTGTCACAGCTTATTGCGATAGTTGGCCAGTGCAGGTAATAATTTTGTGTTCAAAATTTGGTATATCAGGCCACTCAGTGTCCTCAGCCATATTTCATTTTTAAATGTTTCACAATTGACAAAAAGCAAAAAAAACTATTTCATTATGAAATATATATATAAAAAAAGGTTCAGTGACATAAGCTATTAATAAATAAAAAACATTGCAAGTTCCAGTATATGGTACAAGGACAGTCTACATATCACAGGCTTTCATTTATTGCAATTAAAAACATTCATAGTAAGCATAGCTGCTCAGCTATGCTGTATGCAATATCAGCTAATTAACATTGTGTCTCATACTAGATCAACGAATGACCATTTTGCCTACTCAGGAGTTGTCACACCTTGAACTATCAAAAGCTGCAGGCAACAGGCTTTTGATAGTTCAAGGTATGACAACTCCTGAGCAGGCAAAAGGGTCATTCGATGATCTAGTCTCATACTAGATGCCCGGTGGTAAGCACCAAAACGGCGACTATTTGCGCAAAGTCCCCACTCTGTATATTAAAGCACTCTGGACCGTGCAAGGTCCATGAATAGAACCATTGAAATATTTCAATGAATAGAACTATTTAATATTTCTATGGATCCATGGATCTAACATACATTGAAATATCGATGTGACGGACTTACATTTCAATGCTAGTGTATTACAGGGCCCACGATTTTAAACTTCAGTTTCTACTTACTTGCTACTTGCTGCGTAGTCGCTAACTTCTGGTGAAGGTTTCAGCAACGTGGCGTATCCATAAATCTAATGATCGTTCCGGTTCGTCATCGTGTACCGATCAGGAATACCGCCGTCGTCTCAACCTGCCAAGGGGGGGCCGGCCAGAAGGGAACGTTTTGAGAAGCAGGGCCTTATCGCCATAATACACTTCTATGAAGAGATTGAGAGTTAAAAGCGACATTACAACTCTTGTGTGATGTCATACGCAGATGAATTGGAAGTCAATCCATTCTATAATCTTGCACTGGTTGAGTAATACAATTCCATATGCAGTAATTATAATGTGATTATTATTATTATTCGTTATTAGTGTAGAAAAATAACGATGATGATCGATGATGATGATGATGATGATGTTGTTCGTTGTTTGTTAATCATCAAATTCATAAAAACAAATAATAATAATAATAATAAAAATATATGAATAAATATTATATATTAACTAGTTGATATAATAATAATGGTTATTAATAAAAAATGCTAATGAGCAAGAAGTAGCAAAGTAATAAAAAGTTACAGTAAATTGGCTTGCCTTACTTACTAAAAAGGAAGCCCGCTCTTCTTCCTTGTTGTGTTCTTCTTAGACTTTTAAAAAGCTTTTGAAATGGTTGCTCACAAACCGCATATCACCAAACTCAGTCATATGATGGGTTTGGATGATGTCTTCTTAAAAACGTACTATCTGATATGTTGATAAACTTCCCTCTCATACTCATACTGGGAGCCAAAGATTTAATCCTAGCACATGCCTTATTATTATTTCAACTATTTAACTGCAACTACTACTGAACAGTCTGAAAATCACCTCCCCTTACACCACAAAAAAGACTTCTAATATGACTGCTGCTACCAAACCCTTATAGGGAGAGAGAGGGGGAGGGGGTAAGAGGGCCAGTCATAATGATATTTAATATGACTGGTAATACTGCTAGTATTGTGGCGGACGGCGTCAGGACAATTCTATGTTTACACTCTACAGCTGATCGTCTATGTGCATTATATATATATTCTTACCCTTCGCTTAACATCCAATCTTATACTAGAAACATGTGCTAGCCAACCATCCGTATCTACAAGCCAAACCTACTATTTTTCTATTTGTCCAGTTATACACATCAGGCGTGGCTTACAGTCCATCTATTGTCTTGTCTTTGTTTGACCATATACCTATTATGTAACCGTTTGTATAAATGCTAGTGTCATGCATTCAATAAATCAGAGTTAAGCTTGCACACTCTCAGAAGTTTCTTTGTCTTACAAACAATAAACTTCACTTGCGCTAGTACATGCACGTACAACCAAAGCACCATTACTATGAGTAGTAATTAATAAGCAGTTCACCGAACCTCTGCTGGACGAATCTAGCCTTGGCTGATTCGGCCTTCAAAGTTTGGCCACTGGCTTGCGCTCAGTGACAGCTAACGCAACCGACAGTTAGGCAGCAACCTGCAATGGTCGACCACTATTGCTAAGGGAGCCTGTCGATCTGTGGGCGGGTTGTATCGCTGCTAGCTATCAACAGTTCGGGGAAGCTGTGCAGGTAGGCCGAGCTACCAAGTACACAACCCTACAGTGAAATCCTGCACAGTATTGTATATAAAAGAAGTTGCTAATACATTTAAGCTAATGGGGATAGCAACGGTCTTCTTTCTTCACTCGGTTCCTGTAGTAACCTTATTCCTATAATTATACTGAAGGATCGGTTTGCTGTGAGAGAGGCATGCGGACGCAACAGGAAGCCCAGAGCACGCGATGGAAGACAGTAATAATTAAGCGAACTATATCTTGTTTGACTAACTTATAACTCCCCCTGGTCGGTCAGTCCCCACTAATATGAACATAATCTAACTACCTTAACAATCTAACTTCAGGTAATTCATCTTTTACTACATGGTGGCAGTGTAATCTGGACCCTGAATGGAGGTGTGTTTTGAGTGGGGCGTTGTTGCTGTATGCTCGTAGTTTGTGTTGTGCTCGGAAGTCTGTTGTACGGATTTCTGTGGTCAGATTTGTTTTTTGTCTTGAGTGTTCGTCGCTTTAATATAGTTGCTTTGGGCCTTGCCCCACCAGGTCAGTTGATTTTTGATGGCAATCAGGCGGAAAATTGGAGACGTTGGAAGAGGAGTTTTGAGAATTATCTGCTGGTCATTAATTCAGTTACCGAACGAGCTAATGGAGATGGTGTTTTCCCGGAGGGGAATAATGATATATGGAGGAGACAGATTGCCATCCTATAGCACTGTATAGGGGAAGACGCTGTTGAGATGTTGGACCAATTTGACTTTGATGAAAATAATGGAGAGAACCGAAACAAGCTTCCTGATGTTTTGCAAAAATTTAATACCTATTTTAACCTCAGACGGAACGCCTTGTTTGAGTGGTATGCGGAAAACGAACCTAATAAAATTTTTTGTGAGGCAATTGAAGACCCAGGCTGCAATGTGTGAATTTGGAAAGTTACTTGACATGATTATATGCCGATGTGTTTTCGGCATCACCAATGTCAAGCTTACGGAGAAATTATTACAGGATCGGAACATCAGTTTGACTGCTGCTGTAGACATTACCAGAGCATCAGAAGTAACGAATTCGCAAATGGAGACAATAGCTGCAGTCTCATCACAGAGTATACAAGGGAGGAGTGCAACACCCCTGTCGATACCCAAAAAGGTGGTTAACTGCAAGTTCTGTGGTTACAACCATTACAAGGGCAAATGTCCAGCATACGGACAAACCTGCAAAAAATGTGGCTATAAGAATCATTTTATGAAAGTGTGTGCCAATTATTCTAAGGAGGTAGGAGCGGTAGATAGAGCTGATGAGGAACCGCAAATGGGTCGCTTTTTCATGGGGTTAGTTGGTGAAAAAGGAGCAGGTGCCTCTTGGAACAAGCGATAAAAAGTGGTGTGTGGAAATAGCGGTCAATCTGTTGAGTTTAAGATTGATACAGGTGCACAGGCCAACATTTTACCAATAGATGCTGCCAGAGCATTGGGTGCTGGTATCACATCCAGTAAATCGACTCTAGTCTCATACAATGGACACCATATCAGGAATTGTGGTCATACTAGACTGTCACTAGTGGATGGTAAAGCTCACAAGGTGTGGTTTGAGCTTGTTGATGAGGCTCTATTCCCGGTACTAGGACTGCTATCATACATAGGTATGGATTTGGTGAGGAGGGTGGATGCGGTCACCACTGAGGGTATAATAGCCAAGTTTGATGAGTGTTTCAAGGGTATTGGGTGCCCAAGTCAGAAGCACATGATCCAAGTAGACTCTGAGGTGCGCCCAGTGATCAACAGGGAACACCGCATCTCTTTAGCCATGGGAGAGAAGGTATAGGCTGAATTAAAAAGAATGAAAGAACTAGAGATCATTGAGAGTGTTGATGAACCTACTGAATGGGTTAATAGCATAGTAGTGGCTGAAAAGAAAGAGGCTAATGTCTGGACCCAAGGAGCTAAACAAAGCCATTCTGCACAAACATAACATTCCCACATCCCCAGACTGGAGGATATTGGCTAAAAGTTCACTGGTATGAAACCGTTCAGCATTCTTGTTATGAAACATGCCTATTGACACAACCCCCTGGATGAGAGGAGCAAGCTTCTAACTACATTCAACACTCCCTTTGGAAAGAAATGCTTCAGACGCCTTACTTTTGGACTACACAGCTAAGCGGAGGTATTCGAGAAAAGAGTGGAACAAATATTCAAAGATCTTATAGTGGCTATCTACTTTGATAATCTAATAGTGTATGGTCGAGACCTGAAGGAGCACAGTGATAACCTCCGTAAGTTGTTGGAGAGGGCTAAGAAACACAATGTCAAGTTCAACAAGGACAAAATGCAATTGAAGCAGAGCGAGGTCACATATTTGGGTCACATTTTATCTGCAGATGGACTTCGTCTGGATCCCGACAAAGTGCGAGCCATCCATGAGATGCCTAGTCCTCAGGATGTCAAAGGAGTGCAAAGGATTTTGGATACGTTAAACTATTTGAGGGGATTTATACCGAATGTATCGGAGATCACTAGACCTCTAAGGACACTGCTCAAATGTAGGGAGAAAAATAGAAGGAAAGTAGTTGCAAGTGGATTTTGGGTCCCGAGCAGAAGTCGGCCATGAATCAAATCAAGCAAGCTAGTTAATCAGTGACCCAGCGCTGCAGTAGTTTGATGTGATTAAGAATACCACGCTTCAGGTTGATGCCTTTAAATCTGGTCTGGGAGCTGTGCTGATGCAGGAGGGGCATCCCGTTGCCTACGCTTCACGAGCACTCACTGACACTGAAGTAAATTGGTCACAAATAGACAAGGAACTTCTAGCTATAGTCTACGGATTCGAAAAGTTCCACAGCTATGTGTATGGAAGATCAGTGGATGTGCAGACAAACCATAACCCTCTGGTCAACATTGTAAAGGAGCTACACAAAGGGTCACTGAGACTACAGAGGCTGTTGTTACGACTAATGAAATACCAAGTCAGAGCCTCCTACGTCCCAGGAAAATTCTTGTATTCGGCAGATACTCTGTCCCGAGCATACATTGGCAATGACGCAAGTGATTTCGAAGAGGAAGTGGTTATGGTGCATACTGTACAAATCAGCGAAGAGAGAGAAGGACCGTTTAAGGAGTCTTACACCACTGATAGCAGGATAAAACAGCTCGTCAGCTATACAGGAAGGTTGGCACTGGTCTGCCAAGAAGAGAGCACCTCCTGAGTTGCGAACATATTGGTGTGTACCAGATGAGCTCTTCCTTCAGGATGGCTTCATATACCGAGGAAAGCAATTACTAATCCCAAAAGCACTCAGACGAGAATACCTGAAGTTGCTGTCCAGCGGACACCTGGCAGTCTCTAAGTGTATCGAAAGGGCTCATCAGTCTATTTTCTGGCCGAGACTAACAGCTGATGTTCGAGAAATGGTAGACAACTGCAACCTGTGCTATCAGCAGCAGCACGAACCACTATTATCTCATGGGGTCCCGCCGTTGCCTTGGCAGAAACTTGCTATGGATCTGATGGACTTCCAAGGCAAGGCCTTTTTAGTCGTTGTTGATTTTCACTCTCACTATCCAGAGCTCAGAGAAGTCAAACAAAAAAGAAGTGAAGATGTCGTCAATGCCTTGAAATCGGTCTTTGCAGTTCATCGAGTCCCACATGAGATTGTCTCGGATAACATGCCTTTTAGTAGCCTTTGCATAGCCAATTTCCCCATTGACTGGGGTTTCAGGATTACCACTGCCAGCCCTCACTACCCTAGATCCAATGGCATGGCGGAACGCTTCGTAGAAACAATCAAACGATTCCTCAGGAAAGCAGCTGACGATAGAGTTGATGTTTATGCGTCACTACTAGCATACAGACAAACTCCGCTGACTGAATGTCCCATAGTCCAGTCAAAACGCTGTTTAGCAGAATTATCCGGGGCCCCTGCCTTGTACTACCAATCATCTCATCCCGCATATGGTTCTGGCTTATGATGCTCTAAGTATCGACAGGCACTGCAGAAACAAACAGATGATAGTTCGGCAAGACCCTTACCCCCACTCAAGGAAGGAGACAGAATGGTAGTCAGAACCAACAAGGAGACTACCGGGACGCCAGCCACTGTAGTTGGAACCCATGAAACTCCAAGATCCTACATGCTTGACAATGGCCTCAGTGCTATCAGAAGAAATAGACCGCATCTCAAGCCCGCTCACCCACACTTGAGTTGGACTCCACCCCTCAGCCTGAGAGGCCAATGACACCATCAACCCCGCTTCGAAGGAGCGTCCGCGAGTCTCAAGGGCAACTTTTCGGTAGATTTGAGGATTTCCATATGGCCTAGGCCTCTTCCTTCTTAGGGACAATACACCTTGTACATGTATACTTACACGCCCATGCATATATATACATACATATATTCTGAACTTATACATAGGCTCGCCTATGTCCTGTGTAAACCCAATACTCACAAAATCATCCATCTACCCGTGCGATGGTTGGGCACTAACTTAAAGAGAGGGATGTAGTAACCTTATTCCTATAATTCTACCGAAGGATTGGATTGCCATGAGAGAGTAATGCGCTCGCAACAGGAAGCCCAGAGCCCGTCATGGAAGACAGTAATGATTAAGCTAACTATATCTTGTTTGACTAACTTATAACTACCCCTGGCCGGCCAGTCCCCACTAATATGAACATAATCTAACTACCCTAACAATCTAATTTCAGGTAATTCATCTTATACTGCAGTTCCTATTACCAGAAGCAGTTTGTCGATGGATTGAATTATATATAAAGATATTTTTCAGATTTGCTATGCAATTTTTCCTATATCTTTGTTTTTTCTGCTATAAAATGCATTCAGACGAAGGAATACGTATTAATTTCAGTGTAAAAATTAAAAAATCCTGCTGAAGGGTTTAATTTTGCAGTTTAGACTGATACAAGAATGGCAATACCTTATGTGTTTTTAGAAGACTGGAAGGCATATTTCCTTTGATACCGTGACCATAGACTTTGAAAATTATTCATAGTTTTATGGCTGTACATCGATCAATACCAAAGACGGTTGTTTGCATAAACTACCCTCTCTGTGTTATTTGAAATAAATGTCATCAATGAACTCGGTGATGTACTTGTACTTAGTTTAATAGTTTTTAGTTGGGGTGTCCTACTTCAAAGCTGATAAAATTTCTCAGTCTACTGATATTTTCAGCCAAGAGAATCAATTACCTAAAACTCATGTGACTCCTTCCGTCGGTACTCTTATTGGCGCTATCCCCATTGTCAATATTGGCGACACCAGAGAGGTTAAGCTGCCCTCAGATTCACAAAACCAATGCGCAAAGCGAGTAACTAAAGAATAGTAAGAGAATATAGAAAATGATAGAGACTAAACAAAAAATTGAAAACTACCAGAGAAAGAAAGAATTCATAGAAAAAAGCTAATTCTAGAATTCTACAGCCCTGCTAAAAATGATGCAACGAATTCGGTTGATTTAAATTTCAAGGAAGCTGAGCCAGACGAGAAGCCCCTGTTGCTGAGAATGAAGCCTATAAAGACTGTAAGACGTGATACTAAGAGAAGTTTAATGATGCTAGTTGGTCATGAGACAGCTGTTGACAAGAAGCAAGACCTGCTGTTTGGAACGTCTTTCAAACATAACTTGCGCACGTCATAGGTTTTTCCAGAATAATTCTAAGATGTTGGAATGGGGAGACAACACTCATAACATGCTTATTGTTAATGGTGTTATGAAAATATAGAAATCAATTGCAGTTTGACGAGGTTGATATTTGAAGCACCTCATAAGGACATATCAATGACATATTAGATAAATATGGAAATGACCGGAGCCATTCTTTAAATTGCAGACTGTTATAACTTCTTATCCAGCTAGACCCTCTTTCTTATTTATTTACAATAACTGTTGGTAAAGTGCACATGTGTGTGCTTGGAGTTGTGTGCCCACCATCAAACCTCAGAGATTCTTGCGTCTCATGTGCTTCCTTTTGATAACTTCATGTTCGCTGCCAATTACACAAAAACAAACCTAAGATAATGATTGTAACCTTGTTCGCTTACTTGAGTCCAACATGCTGATGCTGACCAACATAGTGGGTGCATCTATGACTTCTGTTTTAGAGTAAACAGTTGTACCTTCAGCAGGTGCTGACTGATGGCAGCGTACTCTGTATTCCTGCAGCCCATTCTCTTCCACAGTCTGCTGCTACCGACAGATTTCTAGGTTTGTCTTCTCTCATATCAGCATTTGTTCCCATCTGCCACAAGTCGAGTGTGTGATATAGTTACTGTACTATCAGCATAAATACCAGTAACTGTACCATATACTTACTAGTGACTGTTGGCACTGTTGACAATACATGTACTAGTACTTGGTGATACTGTTGACTATTATTATTATAAACTAGTGATAGTTGATACTGTGAACTATTATATGTACTAGTGATAGTACTGTTGACTGAATATATACCGAAAATTGGAACAAACATTGACAGGAATGAACGTCGACAGGAATGAACGTCGACAGGAATGAATACAGTCACATCCTGGAATGAATGTCGACTATGCTATGAACAAGAAATTTTCGACTTTAATTCCTGGATGTGTCTACTTAGGAAAAAACGTTGATTTATTTCATTCCTGGAACGAACGTCGAAAAAAAATTTATGTGTCGCTAGGAGTGAATGTCGACACTTCCTAGAATAAATGTAGAATTTTTCTTCTCTCCACCATAGTCAACTTTCATTCCAGGTCTGTCAACGTTCATTCCAGGAAGTGTCTACGTTCATTCCACCTATGTCTGCATTCATTCCTGTCAGCGTTCATTCCTGTCTACGTTCGTTCCAACATCCTACATACCGCATGCATCATTATGAATTTTTATTTTCTAGATTTACACATTCTCAAGCCTTCCGCGCTGTTTAAAGGGTTTGTATATGTTATATGTATATGTGTATATGTTATATGTGTATATGTATATGGTATATGTGTATATGTATATGTTATATGTATATGTGTATATGTATATGTTATATGTATATGTTATATGTGTATATGTGTATGTATATGTTATATGTGTATATGTATATGTATCATAGCAATGCATTTGCCAGGAGTGTATATATACTATGTACTCGTTTAGTTTCTGAGCCAGCTATAGAATAAACAGTTAGTTGTTAGTTGATATATAATATATAAGTACTGGTTAGTTGTTATATAATATATAAGTACTGGTTAGTTGATATATAATATATAAGTACTGGTTAGTTGATATATAATATATAAGTACTGGTTAGTTGATATATAATATATAAGTACTGGTTAGTTGATATATAATATATAAGTACTGGTTAGTTGATATATAATATATAAGTACTGGTTAGTTGTTATATAATACATAAGTACTGGTTAGTTGATATATAATATGTAAGTACTGGTTAGTTGTTATATAATATATAAGTACTGGTTAGTTGTTATATAATATATAAGTACTGGTTAGTTGATATATAATATGTAAGTACTGGTTAGTTGATATATAATATATAAGTACTGGTTAGTTGATATATAATATATAAGTACTGGTTAGTTGATATATAATATATAAGTACTGGTTAGTTGATATATAATATTGTGACGGACGGCGGCCATATTCAATCAGTATGACATTCTATGTATGCACTCAATGACTAATCGCTCTATGCACACTATACATTTATTTTACTCCTTCACCTTGTATGCAATTTTATATGTAACCCATGTGGATGCACTCAGCCATAGCTGCAAGGCCAGCCTATTTTCTGTACACTTATTTCCTATTTGTCTAGCCTTTCTTAACAGGCGTGCCTTATTACATTTCTTTTGTCATGTCTTGTGTACCAATTTATTGTTATGTAACCTTTTATATAAATAGCCGTGTTAAGGCAGCAATAAAGCAGAGTCAGATTGCCCCACTCTCAGAAGTTTCTTTGTTCTCTAACAATAATAACTTCACAGCGCTAGTACATGCTCGTACACCGAATGCTCTATTACTCGAGTAGTAATATATAAGCAGATCAGCCTGAACCTCTGCTGGCCGAACCTAGCTCTGACTAGTTCGCCTTCAAAGTTCGGTCACTGAACTGCACTCTGCAGAATAGTGCGAACCTCTGCTGGCCGAACCTAGCTCTGACTAGTTCGCCTTCAAAGTTCGACCTCTGCCTTGCACATTGAAACAAGCTAACGCAGCCGGCAGTTAGACTAGTAAAATAGGAATGGTTACACACCATTCCCAAGGATACTAGTCGACCTGTGGGAGGGTTGTATTGCTCAGCGATACACATAGCTGCCAACTCAGTTCGGGAAGTTGTGCAGGTAGGCCGAGCTACCAACTCACACAGTGAAATCCTGCACATTGGTGGCAGCAGTGGGATTGGAGACACCCACAAGCAGAACCCAACTGAGCGATGGCACAGAGAAGGAGAGCGCTCAGCATCGACCGAGATGAGCCATCCGGCATGCAGATGATGAACACCCTCACTCACATCTTGGACAGGATGACCATGACCTCGACCAGAAGCAAGTTCAAGGTGCCGCAGTTCGACGGCACAGGAGAAGTAGACTACTTCTTGCAGCGGTTCGGAGAAGTGGCCAACGCCAACCAGTGGCAACCAGGTGACCGAGTGATACACTTAAGGCAAGCCTTGACAGGCAAGGCCGAACAGTGTGGAAGAGGAGAGACGGTGGAGGAGGTGACCATGAAGCTGAGAGCTACCTTTGGGCTCACACGTTCCGAAGCACAGGCGAAACTACTGAGCTACAGACGAACGACCAGGGACAGCCTGAGAGATCATGCGACCACCGTGGAACGCCTCATCAAGGCTGCCCACAACAACCTCCCCAGACAGAACCAAGAGGAGCTGGTGCTCCAGACGTTCCACAGCACGCTGAGACACACTTACCTACAGCGACATCTGCTAGCTGTTCGCCCCCAGAGCTTGGAGGAGGCGATACAAGCAGGCAACGAGTTTCTGCAGGTTCCACACCAGCCACTAGGAGGACCACACGTTCGGACAGTGGAGACCGACCTCTACGACTTAGCACCGACCCCATCTGGAGAGACTGCTCGTTCACAAGAGGTGCAAGACCCTCTTACGCAGCTCCTCCGCACGGTGGAAGGACTAAGCAAGGAGATAGCGGACCTCAGAACAAGGAAGAAGGAAGAGATTCCCAAGAGATGCTGGGGTTGCCAACAGGTTGGACACCATCGGAAGGCATGCAAGACTGCCCCATGGACCAGCCACCAGGGAAACGACTACCGCCCGCAGCAGTAGGGAGGCCTACTGGCTGCGCACGGGCACCTCAAGAGAAGGCGCAGGCACCTCCGAGGAAGCGGGACCAAGCACGACGGGTGACTCCTACTTTGGACCTCCTGACCAGTCCTCCGATCGCTTTACACAACCGATTCTCCAGTCTGTCGACACTCGACAGCCCTGCCACACTGGAATCAGAGAGCGAGGAGACTTTCAAGCAGCAGGAATCAACCAGGCCCAAAAAGAAGGACAAGCAGACCCAGACGCCACCACCCAAGGAGGAACGGTTCACACCCAAGCCTGTAAACCTTCAGTCAAACCAAGTGGAGCGACCTTACAGCTCCAGCTACTACCTGCCAGGACGGGTAGAGGGAGAAGCAGTCACGCACCTCATCGACACGGGATGCAACACCAACCTGTTGGCAAAACGCGTCTTTGACCGACTACCCTCTCACCTACAGCAGGCTCTACAGCCATACGACTCGCACGGTCTCATGGCAGATGGAACGAGACTACCCTTTTACGGATTGCTAACCCTGAAAGGACGCATACGGCATGTCAAGTTCACCGAGACCTTCGTGGTGAGCCAAATCAACGAGGATGTCATTCTCGGGATGCCATTTCTGACGAGCCAGGAGTGCCAGCTAGGGTTTGACCGACCTGTATTGATGATACAGGGGAGAGAGCTGGCCTGCACAGATCGGCATGGAAGGAGCCTTGTCTCCAAAGTACAAGTTCGGCAGGACACTAGTCTGCCCCCACAGACGGAGGTCACCATACCCTGCCACCTGAGTGCCAGGGAAACCTGTCCTCAGGGAGTGATAGAGAGCCTGCAGGGTGGGTTACCGATCGCCACGAGTGTCAACAGGCCGGACGCAAAAGGAAGAGGGTTGGTACGATGCTTAAACCCAACACAGGACACGCTGAGGCTGTCAGCAGGAGAGGTGATTGGCACCTTCACAGGAGTAGATGAAGGTGGAATCCAGACGCTGAACGAGCCCAGGAGGACAGACGAGCGAGCAGCGGCCGGAGGAAGAGTACCCCCCCACCTGCAAGAACTCTTTGACAAGGCCAAGAGAGGGTGTCAGACACCCCAACAAGAAAGACAGCTCAAAGGGTTACTGCTCCAGTACCAGACGGTGTTCAGCAGCCACAACGGAGACCTGGGCCGAACCACACTGGCCGAACACTCCATTCCCACCATAGAAGGAGCTGGACCGATCAGGTGCCCCCCCCATCGGCTGGGACCCGAAAAAGAAGCAGAGGCGGAAAGGCAAATCAAGGACCTTCTGGAGAAAGACTTGATAGAGCCAGCAGATGGAGCGTGGAGTTCCCCCGTTGTTTTGGTCAGGAAGAAGGACGACTCGTGGCGGTTCTGTGTCGATTACAGGCGACTGAACGACATTACCAAGCAAGACGCTTACCCCATTCCCCGCATAGACGAGTCTCTGGACGCCTTGGCCGGCAGCAAATACTTCACAACACTGGATCTCACCAGCGGGTACTGGCAAGTGCCCCTGGACGCAGACGCTCGGGACAAGTCGGCCTTCACTACACGCAGTGGACTGTGGAAGTGGAAGGTGCTCCCCTTTGGATTGACGTCGGCTCCTGCCACCTTCCAAAGGCTGATGGAGAAAGTGTTGAAGGGTCTACACTGGAAGACGCTGCTGCTGTATCTCGATGATGTCATCATCATCGCCCCGGACTTCGAGACACACCTGCAAAGACTCGGAGAAGTATTAGGACGCCTACAGCAAGCCAACCTGAAAGTGAAACCCTCCAAGTGTGAGTTGCTTCAGAAGGAAGTGAAGTATCTGGGCCACGTGGTGAGCGCCCAAGGAGTAGCCACCGACCCAAGCAAGGTCGAAGCAGTAAGGAAGTGGGAAGCACCTAGAGAGGTGAAAGAACTGCAGGCATTCCTCGGGACGGCTGGATACTACCGACAGTATCTACCAGACTATGCGACAATAGCCAAGCCGTTGACGGTACTCACCGGAAAGGAGATGCCATGGAAATGGGGAGGAGAGGAACAGGCAGCGTTCGACCAGCTCAAGGCACGACTAACGCAGGCTCCTGTGCTAGGATACCCCGACCCCAGTCTACCCTACACTCTCGATACTGACGCCAGTGCAGTAGGAGTCGGCGCGGTGTTATCGCAAGTCCAGGAAGGAAAGGAGAGAGTGATAGCTTATTTCAGCAAGACCCTAGCGCCTGCTGAAAGAAATTACTGCGTCACTCGGAAAGAGCTGTTGGCAGTGATTAGAGCGGTCAAGCACTTCCGCCCCTACCTCTACGGACGGGAGTTCAAGCTCAGGACCGACCACGCCTCCCTACGCTGGCTGTGTCGACGGAAGGAGCCGTCGAATCAGATCGCCCGTTGGCTGGAAACGCTAGCTGAGTTTCGTTATAAACTGGAACACAGAGCAGGAGTACGCCACGGGAACGCTGATGGGCTCAGTCGCCAAGGTGTGTGCACGGACTGTCGGCAATGCAGTTCAATTGAGCGGAGAGACGGAGGACCCTCGCACGCAGAGCTCGCTCAGGAAGTCCAGTCAGCCCCGCTGAAGAAGGAGAGAGTCAACATTGCGGTGACCAACCCAATGCAGACCACCAGGGACTTGGCTAAAGAGCAGCAGGAAGGAGGAGGACCAGTGGCTCGGATCTACGCCGAAGTGAAGCGGCCAGGGAGCATATCCGAGAGAGAGCTGGCAGAAGGAGAGCTGGAGCTGAGGACCCTGTACGAGAGACGGGAGGCCATGAGTATTCGGCCAGATGGCATACTCACCATCAAGCTCGCTCACCCCACCAAGCCAAAGCAGTGCGTGATCTGCCCCCCCAGCAGGAGAACACAGGTTGTCTGGGATACACACAAGATGGCTCACACAGGGATACACCGAACCAGACAACGAATCCTTTTGGATTGGTACTGGCCGGGTATCTCTCCGTTGGTGAGGCGACTCATCAAAGATTGTGAGGTGTGTCAGGTGGCAAAGAATGGCAGAAGGACAGAGAACCCCGGAAGGCAGCGAATGTACGCAGGACGCCCCTTTCAGAAGTTGGCAGTCGACCTGGTCGGCCCCTTGCCACTGACGAAGAGGAAGAACCGCTGGGCCCTGGTCTTAACTGACCACTTCACCCGCTGGCAAGATGCCATTGCCCTGCCAGACGCGACGGCCCCCACGGTTGCCACAGCGCTCGACGAGCGAGTATTCGCGTACCGGGGACTACCCGAACAGCTGCACTCGGATCAAGGAGCGCAGTTCGAGTCGGTGCTCTTGGAGGAACTATGCAGTCTCTGGGGAGTAAAGAAGACCCGTACCACACCGTACCACCCACAAGGAAATAGAGTCGTGGAAAGGCAAAACCGCACTCTGGGAGACGCCCTCCGCATGCTAATCCTGACGAAGGGACAAGACGATTGGGACAGCCTACTCCCCCAGATTATGCGGGTATGCAGAGGTACCCCCCACTCAGCCACTGGAGAGACGGCCAACATGATGATGATGGGACGAGAAATACGCCTTCCCGACCAGCTGACGGGGACACCCCCCTCACTGGACCCCCAGAACATTACTGAATATACGGCCGAAATCCAAGAAAATCTGCAGAAGGCGCACAACTATCTCAGAGAGCGCCAGCAAGAAATAAGGAGCCAGGAGAGTGAGGAACCCCCCGTGTTCCAGAAAGGAGAATTAGTGGTGCTGGAAAACAAGCGCAGAGTCAAGGGAAGCAACCCCAAGCTCCAGCCACGATTCGTCGGACCATACCAAGTCGCCGAGGCATTTCCGAATCATACGTATAAGCTAGAGAGGAATGGACAATGGTCAATCCAGAACGGCCAACGACTACGGTCCTACCGCACCTGCGAGGAGCCTGTAGGGCGGGCACCCACGTGTCGGGAGCCAGCTCTGATGCCAAACATGAAGGGAGCCAGGAGAGGTCGGCCACCCAAGAAGAAGCACTTCCCAGCAGGGCCAGACGAAGCAGTCGCCCCATTGCCGATGCCACTACATTGGATAGAGAGGCCACCCACCCATGAAGAGCGTGCGCCAACACCTCTACCCACCAATGAAGAAGAACTCCCAGCGGTAGTCACCGAAGAGAGAAGGGTGCCAGAGAGCACCGACACCATAGAGGAAGAAGCGTTGCCAATAGAAGAGGAGCAACAGCCAGCGGAGGAAAGAAGGAACGAGACACCTCCCCCCGAGGTCACCAGAAGGTCAACAGTGACCCCTGACCTAGATGTCCACGAGTGGCCACCACTCAACCCCACAGGAACGACAGCCTCCCCATTAAACCGGCCTACGAGGGAAAGAAATCGACCAAAGAGATTCGATGACTATCAGTGTTATCAAACAGAAGGTCGTCCTAGCCCGAAAACACCAACTGGCCAAGCCCAGGGAGGACAGAGAGACGAGACGCCAGGAGACACCAACCCAACCAACAAGACTGCAAAAAATTGCGAGGAAAACGGTTGGGTACTGGTAAAAAGAAAGAAGAAATGGAGGAGCTACGATCAGAACCAGCAAAACTATCACCAAAACAGTGCAGAACACAGAAAGATCGAGGGAACACAAGGGGAGGCAACTCCCAAGACAACAACCGACGATCGACATACGAAACCCGCCATACCACGTCACGAAGTACCAAGTGCAGAGGGTGCGCAGGAGAAGGCAACTTCCGAGGAAACCACCGACAAAAAACCCCCACTAACCGCTGTACTGCGTCACCCAGAACCCGTCACGTGGGAGGAGGTACTAAGGCAGCACGTGGAAAATGAAGCCAAGAGTATTAAGGAGCGAGGGCGAGCCCGCCATCGTTCAGTTCCCAGCCAGCAACAAGGAGAACAACAGGCAGCAAGCGACAACACACAGCTACAATTATTACTAGAAGGAATGGCAAAGATAGCTGCGCAGATCGACGTCACATCAACAACTAGTGGTGAGCTACCGGAAGAGTCGGTACAGATGCTGGCACAAACGCTCTTACCTTATTAAAACAAGCCGAGGTCATCAAGGAAAAGATGAGAAGAGAACAGAGGTAAAGGAAACACGCCGACGCCGCCGAACGTATTTTTATTGGCCACCATCGCCAATGGGGCGGAGTGTGTGACGGACGGCGGCCATATTCAATCAGTATGACATTCTATGTATGCACTCAATGACTAATCGCTCTATGCACACTATACATTTATTTTACTCCTTCACCTTGTATGCAATTTTATATGTAACCCATGTGGATGCACTCAGCCATAGCTGCAAGGCCAGCCTATTTTCTGTACACTTATTTCCTATTTGTCTAGCCTTTCTTAACAGGCGTGCCTTATTACATTTCTTTTGTCATGTCTTGTGTACCAATTTATTGTTATGTAACCTTTTATATAAATAGCCGTGTTAAGGCAGCAATAAAGCAGAGTCAGATTGCCCCACTCTCAGAAGTTTCTTTGTTCTCTAACAATAATAACTTCACAGCGCTAGTACATGCTCGTACACCGAATGCTCTATTACTCGAGTAGTAATATATAAGCAGATCAGCCTGAACCTCTGCTGGCCGAACCTAGCTCTGACTAGTTCGCCTTCAAAGTTCGGTCACTGAACTGCACTCTGCAGAATAGTGCGAACCTCTGCTGGCCGAACCTAGCTCTGACTAGTTCGCCTTCAAAGTTCGACCTCTGCCTTGCACATTGAAACAAGCTAACGCAGCCGGCAGTTAGACTAGTAAAATAGGAATGGTTACACACCATTCCCAAGGATACTAGTCGACCTGTGGGAGGGTTGTATTGCTCAGCGATACACATAGCTGCCAACTCAGTTCGGGAAGTTGTGCAGGTAGGCCGAGCTACCAACTCACACAGTGAAATCCTGCACAATATGTAAGTACTGGTTAGTTGATATATAATATGTAAGTACTGGTTAGTTGTTATATAATATATAAGTACTGGTTAGTTGATATATAATATATAAGTACTGGTTAGTTGTTATATAATATATAAGTACTGGTTAGTTGATATATAATATATAAGTACTGGTTAGTTGTTATATAATATATAATTACTGGTTAGTTGATATATAATATATAAGTACTGGTTAGTTGATATATAATATGTAAGTACTGGTTAGTTGATATATAATATATAAGTACTGGTTAGTTGATATATAATATATAAGTACTGGTTAGTCGATATATAATATATAAGTACTGGTTAGTTGATATATTATATATAAGTACTGGTTAGTTGATATATAATATATAAGTACTGGTTAGTTGATATATAATATATAAGTACTGGTTAGTTGATATATAATATATAAGTACTGGTTAGTCGATATATAATATATAAGTACTGGTTAGTCGATATATAATATATAAGTAATTGTTAGTTGATATATAATATATAAGTACTGGTTAGTTGATATATAATATATAAGTACTGGTTAGTTGATATATAATATATAAGTACTGGTTAGTTGATATATAATATGTAAGTACTGGTTAGTTGATATATAATATATAAGTATTGGTTAGTTGATATATTATATATAAGTACTGGTTAGTTGATATATAATATATAAGTACTGGTTAGTTGATATATAATATATAAGTACTGGTTAGTTGATATATAATATATAAGTACTGGTTAGTTGATATATAATATGTAAGTACTGGTTAGTTGATATATAATATGTAAGTACTGGTTAGTTGATATATAATATATAAGTACTGGTTAGTTGATATATAATATATAAGTACTGGTTAGTTGATATATAATATATAAGTACTGGTTAGTCGATATATAATATAGTTGATATGTAGTACAAAAATGTCAATTAATTGACCGTGTTTTAGTGAATATTTAACAGTGTGGTGTAACTCTAGCGGTGAACACAAGACAATCAAGTTAGATGATCGTGGCCATTCTCTCATTGCTACATACGCAGGTATGCATGCACTTATGCTACTGCATCTACCCGTTTATTCACAGCATTTTCTGTTGTTGTCTCTATCCTTTCAGCAGTTCTAATGTTGTTGGTTTTACGCTTTGTTGTTCCTATACTTTAGGCAGCTCCAATGTTATAGATGTATTGTACACAGAAGCAGCGTACATAAAGGTATATAAGTTACTATATTTATAATTGAGATGTCACTTCCTTGCTTTTTATTGCTCATTTCAATAGATAGCACATAAACTGTAGACAATGCAGTGAAACGTCAGTACGGCTGTTAATATATATCTGTGAGAGACTACTAATGTATATCTGTGAGAGACTACTAATATATATCTGTGAGAGATAACTAATGTATATCTGTGAGAGATAACTAATATATATCTGTGAGAGACTACTAATATATATCTGTGAGAGATAACTAATGTATATCTGTGAGAGACTACTAATGTATATCTGTGAGAGATAACTAATATATATCTGTGAGAGATAACTAATATATATCTGTGAGAGACTACTAATGTATATCTGTGAGAGATAACTAATATATATCTGTGAGAGACTACTAATGTATATCTGTGAGAGACTACTAATATATATCTGTGAGAGACTACTAATATATATCTGTGAGAGACTACTAATGTATATCTGTGAGAGACTACTAATATATATCTGTGAGAGATAACTAATATATATCTGTGAGAGACTACTAATGTATATCTGTGAGAGACTACTAATATATATCTGTGAGAGATAACTAATATATATCTGTGAGAGACTACTAATATATATCTGTGAGAGACTACTAATATATATCTGTGAGAGATAACTAATATATATATCTGTGAGAGATAACTAATATATATATCTGTGAGAGACTACTAATATATATCTGTGAGAGACTACTAATGTATATCTGTGAGAGATAACTAATGTATATCTGTGAGAGATAACTAATGTATATCTGTGAGAGATAACTAATGTATATCTGTGAGAGATAACTAATGTATATCTGTGAGAGACTACTAATGTATATCTGTGAGAGATAACTAATGTATATCTGTGAGAGACTACTAATGTATATCTGTGAGAGACAACTAATGTATATCTGTGAGAGACTACTAATGTATATCTGTGAGAGATAACTAATGTATATCTGTGAGAGATAACTAATATATATCTGTGAGAGACTACTAATGTATATCTGTGAGAGATAACTAATATAAGTAGTAATATATGAGCAGATCTCCCTACCAAGTGTTTTTTTGTGGGGTTAAAATCTGGGGTTATGCAATGGGTTACGGCGTTGGATGGATTCGCCGAGTTTATATTGTATTTCATTTGAGGGGTACTTGAGTGGCATTTGAGTGGCATTTAAGTGGCATTTGAGTTTTGATTATTTTTTTACTTAATTTGAACTTATATGGCATCTAAATTTTGAATGTATGGCATTTAGGTTATGATAATTATTACATAACTGTATACATAATTATAACTCATAGGGTATCTAGATTTTGAATGTAAGGCATTTAAGGTTTGATAATTTTCTGTAATTCCGACTCATATGATATCTTGAGAGAGAGGAGATATATCTACATTGAATAAATACAGTGATTAAAAATGAAACAATATGTGAATATATACATTTATTGTGTAATAAGTAGGGAAAATCTCTCCATATAATATAGCTAGAGTCAGTAAATACTAAGTAATAACAATTAATACATAGTCTTTTTTTACAATGATGTCTTTGATGTAGTGATGTTATATCTTAAGAAGGGAGACTTCTGTTTTATGTGCTTTTGAATTCGTAATGAACTAAAATAAAAAGTTATGTATTAGTATAGAATGATTAAACAAAAATTTAAAATAATTACATGAAATTGAATTATAGCTTTAGTTACATTGGATAGTTTACATTATATAGAAAAGGGAAATAGCTCACCAAGTCACATTGTCCAACTTGTTTTTTGAATTAGAGACTATCCATCGCTAAAACACTCATCATTTTTTTTCAGCAACATATCCTGTCTCAAAATCATCAAAGTCTCCACGTAGAAAATCTTCAAGTTCATCATCATCATCAATTTCTAATATTGTTTTGTTGTGCTTTGCTTGATCGCAATATTGTTTCCAATACATTCGACTGAGACAGTATGGAGAGCAAAATGAAAGATCGTATTCTGTCTTAAATTTTCCGTGGGTTGTTTTTCCTCTGTAGATCATCACACCTGGAGTATATTGGTTAGCTTCTGAAGCATATTTGTCTGGTATGGCAAGCGTCTTCAACAGCGTTTCTCCACATTGTTCAATGCTATAACGGATACAAATTACATTCGACTGCCCTCCTTTAAATCGATGAGGAACGAATCTATCAACAACATCTTGGTAAGGAAAAATAGCGCCGGGTTGAAAACTATTGAGGGTGTTGATGTTCAAGAAGCGTTTGAGCTGACCTTTAGTCAATGTACTAAAATATAGTGATTCCTCTTCAGCTTTCTTTTTGCTTAGAGGATGTCTGGTAACACGTCTGACATCATACCAAAGAACGCTTTTATTTTTTGGTTTTCCCTTTCTACCCAAATATACAACGTTAAACGGAGGGGGGTAATTATCACAGTTGAAGTTTTTAGCTATTTCAACTGGACAGAGGAGTATTTTGGGTTTGAGTTCATTTATATCTGAAGGATCATGGTAGTGTACTTGAGAATATCTACACTTCTCCTTACTTGATGGATGTATCACACCAGTCACTCGCATAATGCTTGGGATAGGAAGATCTTCAAATGTTTTGCAAATCGGAGCTTTTGGTGAGTCAATCACTTGAGAAGCTTTAGACTTTTCTAATTCCCTAGCTCTCCTTTCGTTGAGACATTCAACTGTTAAATGAGTTATAGCTGCACTCTCCATTGTTTGCTTATCAACGGAAGTAGTTTGTTTTCTCACTATTTGTTTTCGTTTCCTTACTATTCGCTTTTTTGGAGCAGTTTTCCTTCTCTTAGGAGTTGTTTTGCCGTTTTTCATTTTATTTTCTGTTGGATATGGATCTGTGCTAAGGAGCTCTTCAGAAAGAGCATCCATAACATTCTAAAAATAAAAGGGTAATATTTGCATGAGTGGCTAAGAGTGTATTTATTACTTAGAGTGTCTTATATATATATATGTATTTATGCCAAAAGCAGTTAAGATCATAGAGTTATGGTAGATTGAGAATGTGCTTATTAAACTATTGGGATGTGGAGACAGACAACAAAGGATGCATTCAAATATACATATATATATATGTATTTACTTAATATCATACCGCTTTTAACATCTCAATTGGTAAGAAATAAAATATAATAGTTTGAACAAAATATTGTAAAATAATAAAAAACAACTAAAAATTTTTCATAAATATGTATGAAACGCTTCTAACATTAGTTCTAAAATACCTACAGAAGAGGATAGAGCTTTATCTATTTGGACATAATTATAAATATGCTTTCTGAATTTATAAAAAGTTTTTTTGTTCCACGTCATGTTGTATAATTTTTTGAAAACTATTTGATTCCAAGCACTTCTTTCAATTTCTTTTAAAAAATTATTAATATTAACGACTTCCACCATTGACAAAACGATTTCGAAACCGTTTTTTATAATGTCATCAAAACGTTCTGTAGATATATCACGTTTCTTACAACACATCCCCATACTCATCATGTGTTGAGTTATACAGAATATTATAACTTGAAATGTCAAACGTTCTACAGCTTTTTCTTCAACAACATCATTATTTATCACATAGTTATGATACATTTCTGGAAGGAAGTCCTTTAAGTAGATTGGATTTGTTGTTGCATTGTTCTAAAATACAAGCGATAATTAGATAACTAAAATAATTAAAGGTGTTCAACAGGTGTTAAATAGTATTTTTTATTAATTCTTACCTTTTCATCAGGCTGAGATTCCGACTTTAGATACAATGGTTGACTTTCTACGACTTGAGTATTCATTCTGAAAAAACAGAAAAAATTGGTTCAATTCTTTATAACCAATTTAAAGATAGATATGTCATAAAGCCTTCAGATAGTTGTGTTAGCTAGCGGAAATATTTGAATTTAAGTTTTACCTTTATGAAGAGAGAACTCTTAATAGTTGCAATGGAAGATGTAGTAGATAGATGTTGCTCCTTTGCTCACTGTTGTTGAACTGGATGCTTTCTGTCTGAAACCGTTGTCTCTTATATAGGTGAATGTGTGAAAATAAATCTTTTATTCCCGCGAAAGCATTGGTTTGTATTCGCGTGAAAATAAATTGTTTATTCCCGCGAAAGCAACGGGTTCCATTCGCGTGAAAATGAATTATTTATTCCCGCGAAGCATTGGTTTTTATTCGCCTGAAAAAAAATGTTTATTCCCGCGAAAGCAACAGTTTCCATTCGCGTGAAAATTAAATGTTTATTCCCGCGAAAGCATTGGTTTGTATTCGCGTGAAAATAAAGTATTCATTCCCGCGAAAGCAACAGTTTCCATTCGCGTGAAAATAAAATGTTTATTCCCGCGAAAGCATTGGTTTGTATTCGCGTGAAAATAAATTATTCATTCCCGCGAAAGCAACAGTTTCCATTCGCGTGAAAATTAAATGTTTATTCCCGCGAAAGCATTGGTTTGTATTCGCGTGAAAATAAAGTGTTCATTCCCGCGAAAGCAACAGTTTCCATTCGCGTGAAAATTAAATGTTTATTCCCGCGAAAGCATTGGTTTGTATTCGCGTGAAAATAAAGTATTCATTCCCGCAAAAGCAACAATTTCCATTCGCGTGAAAATAAAATGTTTATTCCCGCGAAAGCATTGGTTTGTATTCGCGTGAAAATAAAGTATTCATTCCCGCGAAAGCAACAGTTTCCATTCGCGTGAAAATTAAATGTTTATTCCCGCGAAAGCATTGGTTTGTATTCGCGTGAAAATAAAGTATTCATTCCCGCGAAAGCAACAGTTTCCATTCGCGTGAAAATTAAATGTTTATTCCCGCAAAAGCATTGGTTTGTATTCGCGTGAAAATAAAGTATTCATTCCCGCGAAAGCAACAGTTTCCATTCGCGTGAAAATAAAATGTTTATTCCCGCGAAAGCATTGGTTTGTATTCGCGTGAAAATAAAGTATTCATTCCCGCGAAAGCAACAGTTTCCATTCGCGTGAAAATTAAATGTTTATTCCCGCGAAAGCATTGGTTTGTATTCGCGTGAAAATAAAGTATTCATTCCCGCGAAAGCAACAGTTTCCATTCGCGTGAAAATTAAATGTTTATTCCCGCGAAAGCATTGGTTTGTATTCGCGTGAAAATAAAGTATCCATTCCCGCGAAAGCAACAGTTTCCATTCGCGTGAAAATAAAATGTTTATTCCCGCGAAAGCATTGGTTTGTATTCGCGTGAAAATAAATTATTTATTCCCGCGAAAGCATTGGTGTTCTTCCGTAAAAACAATGTTTCATTAATTTAACCTTATGATAAATGGCATGATTTCAGCTATATAAGAAGCACTGTTTTTACACAGAAAGCAGTCACTTCGACATTAGCAACTGAAGGAGCAAGATCTACTACAACATCATCTACTACAACTGCTAGAAGGACTTTTCTGTTTGGAGGTAAGTCAACTTGATTGAGTATAAATTTAATTTTTATCGATTTAGATACTAACAGCGGTATGATATTGAGTAAATATATATATATATGTATATATATCTTCAAATTGGTTTGAAAAAGAAATCATAACATGGATTTTTACTTTATCTTTTAGAATGTCGACACAAGTCAATACAAAACAACTGAAGAATAAAGAACCAAAACCTTCACAAGATAAGAAGGTGATTGATGACAATGTACTTCTTCAACGCACTATGATTCCCTTTCAAAGCGCCAGTCTGAATACTCTGGCAACTCTCATCATCAAAAGCGCCTCTCTGTTAAGTACTCTATCTCCAGCTTCCAGAAGAAACATTGAAAACATAGTCAAAGTTGAAGATTTACCAATACCTACAGTTATGCAGGTGTTAACCGTTGAGCTCCATGATGAAACAAACTGCACCATCATATACAACTATAAAAAGGATGGAAAGGTAGTTAGAGTGAAGAGCACTATTCCATTAGCAGCAGGATTACTTGTCAATGAAGCTTCGCAAATAAGACCACTGGTTTTGATCTACATGGGTGTTGAAAAGACTGGAAAAGCAATTTTTCGTGCTGCTACAGAAACAGGAACTACTTTGAGGTGTAAGAATGTGTTTGATGTATTACCAGAAAAAAGTATGCGACAAATCAATGCTTATTTCGAGGTAGCTAATCTTCAGGATTTCCCAACAGATAGTGTCATATGTTTCCAAAACCCTGAAGTTATAACAAAGTCTGACAGGCGATGGAATGGAAATGAAGAGACTCTTCTAGTTCAATACAGAAGTGTTGTAGATGAAGAATTACTGATCGGAGATATGCGCATTCCTCATCAAATAGCTTCTGCTGTGACATCGGAGAGATTTGGAGTGATTTTGTTCAAGGGTCTGAGTCGAAACGCAGACAATTCAATTTTCTACAACATCAGTGTACTCGCAGCTCATCAAGCCTTCGTCCAAGCCTCGGAACTGGCTGATAATCCAAAATCTGAGGATTTTCTCAACCACTTCGATGATGCTGAAAAAGAAGGCTGTGGAGAACAAACTCTCGAGAAGCTAATCTATAACTCAAGGGATTCATATCACTATAGGTAAGTTTTATTAATTTTTACCATAATTTTAAAAAGTTGATTTGTGAAAATTTTGTGTATTCTTACAATGAAAAACCCCTTAAAATGATAAATTTGTGAACATTTTTGTAAAACATTTTTAAGTTATATATATATATATATTTCGAATTAAAAAAGGATTTTGTTGTGTCATCAGTGTATTTTTTTACATAAAAGTTGGAAAAATAACTAAAGGTGATAATTATTTTACAAAAATGTTCAATTTTTCACATAAATGATCAACTCATAACCTTTTTTTTGTAAAACATTTTTAAATTATATATATTTCGGATTAAAAAAAGGACTTTTTTGTGTAATCAGTGTATTTTTTTACATAAAAGTTTAAAAAATAACAAAAGGTTATAATTATTTTGCAAAAATGTTTAGTTTTTCACATAAATGATCAATTCATAAACATTTTTTGTAAAACATTTTTAAATTATATCTATTTCGGATTAAAAAAAGGATTTTTTTGTGCAATCAGTGTATTTTTTTTACATAAAAGTTTAAAAAATAACAAAAGGTTATAATTATTTTACAAAAATGTTTAGTTTTTCACATAAATGATCAATTCATAAACATTTTTTGTAAAACATTTTTAAATTATATCTATTTCGGATTAAAAAAAGGACTTTTTTGTGCAATCAGTGTATTTTTTTTACATAAAAGTTTAAAAAATAACAAAAGGTTATAATTATTTTACAAAAATGTTTAGTTTTTCACATAAATGATCAATTCATAAACATTTTTTGTAAAACATGTTTAAATTATATCTATTTCGGATTAAAAAAGGACTTTTTTGTGCAATCAGTGTATTTTTTTTAAATAAAAGTTTAAAAAATAACAAAAGGTTATAATTATTTTACAAAAATGTTTAGTTTTTCACATAAATGATCAATTCATAAACATTTTTTGTAAAACATTTTTAAATTATATATATTTCGGATTAAAAAAAGGACTTTTTTGTGTAATCAGTGTATTTTTTTACATAAAAGTTTAAAAAATAACAAAAGGTTATAATTATTTTACAAAAATGTTTAGTTTTTCACATAAATGATCAATTGATAAACATTTTTTGTAAAACATTTTTAAATTATATATATTTTGGATTAAAAAAAAGGGTTTTTTTTGTGTAATCAGTGTATTTTTTTAGCTAGAAGTTGAAAAAAATCACAAAAGGTTATAATTATTTTACAAAAATGCTTAATTTTTCACGTAAATAACACGTTTTATCACATAAATGGCTTATTCATGAGTGTTTGTTGTAAAACATTTTTAAAATTATATATATATATATATTTATATTTATACATTCCGAATCCAAATGAAAAAAAGGACTTTTTCATGTGTAATCGGTGTATTTCTTTTACATAGAAGTTGAAAAAATAACAAAAGTTTATATTTATTTTACATTAATTTTAATCATACTATACTAATACATCATTTTTTATTTTAGTCCATTATATCGTAAAAAGAAAACAGAGTAAAGAACTTTCCCTAAGAAATATTGAGCTGAATGATGTAACTCAGTGAGTTATTTTCCTGTTATATATAATGTAAACTATCTAATGTAGCTAAGAGTAAAATTTAAATTCGGTAAAATTTATTTATATAATGAATAACTTTTGTATTTTAGTCAATTATTGGATCACAGAGAATACGGAATACAAGAGTTCCTCCCTGGGTCTAATAATTTACCAGAAGAATATCGAGGAAGATATTGTTCAAGAAAAGCGCTTTGTAACCATTGATATCGTAAGCTATAGTAGTTTGTATTACAGAAAATTTACTATAAAACAGTTTTATGAATGTAAAAACTAGATATGGTATTTTCTATTACAATTATTTACTTGTAAATTTTATTCATCTAGAGAGGTAATTTGGTGATTTTTTGACAGTTTTTAAAAAAGTTAAAAAGTACAAAAAAATCAAAAAATATCGAAAACTATATATTTCAATGATTATTTTTTAAAAAGTTCAAAAAAATGTAATAAAGCTCTGTTTAGAAACATAAAAAATTTAAAAGGATTGTGTAGGATAAAATTCTCACTCAAAAAATTATTGAAAATTGAATGAAATAAAAAATATTTTCCCAAATACCATAGTTTTGTAAATATAAAGTGAAAAACTCTATATATATATATATATATACATTGTTTTTAAAATAATATCGAAAACTATATATTTCAATGATTATTTTTTAAAAAAATAAAAAAATTTAAAAGGAAGGTGTAGGATAAAATCCTCACTCAAAAAATTATTGAAAATTGAATGGAATAAAAGAATATAAAGTGAAAATCTCTTCATATATTTATTTTTTTTAAAAAAATATGGAAAACTATATATTATAATGATTATTTTTTTAAAAAGTTGAAAAAAACAAAAAAACTTTGTAATAAAACCCTGTTTTAAAACATAAAAAATTAAAAAGGAATGTAATAAAAGAATATTTTACCAAAATACCACATTTTTCTTGTAAATATCTAGTAAACATTTCTGAAATATTGTTGGTGAAATTTACTGGAAAATGGTTTCAAGTGTGTCAAAGACTAAATATGATGTTTTCATTGAAATGTTTATTTTCAAAAGATCCAAATAATGACATTGAATCAATTAGTTAAATTTAACAGTCAAATTCTTTTTTATCAAGTAGGCTTAATGTTTCTATTGTGATTAATTCTCAAATATTGTAAACTTGAACTATCTAGAGGAGTAATTTGTCGATTTTGATGTGTTTTTTTTTAAAAAAATTATCATGTAATACCACATACTTAAGTTCTAATTCGTTTTGAACAATTTCATGGGAGACAAAGAATAAAAAAGTTACATTGATTTAGTTTTTAGAATTAAAGTTGCTATCGAAAATGGTTTGTTCTTGTTTAAAAAAATTATTACGTAATACCACATACTTCAGTTCTAATTCGTTTTTAGAATTGAAGTCGCCATCGAAAATGGTTTGTTCTTGAATGGGTAAATCCATAGCCTCCTCCTCATCATGACAGAAGCTTTCTGATGATTGCATTTTGAAAAACAAATTACATTGTTTTAGTTTTCCGAATTGAAATTGCCATCGAAAATGGTTTGTTCTTAAACGGGAAAATCCATAGCCTTCTCATCATCATGTCTAAGTTTTCTACCCCAATATCTCCAACCTCTCAGAGATAGAAATTGTTCTGTTTAAAAAAATAATGGAAATTGTATATATAAATGATTGTTTTTGAAAAAAATGGTAAATTTTTGAAAAAAATTCAAAAGGAAAATGCAGGATAAAACCCTCACTCAAGAAACTAATTTTGTATGATAGGTTGCTCACCTAATAATAAGAAAATAATGAATAATTTATATTTAAGCAATTATTGAAAAAATTAATGAAAATTGAATAGAATAAAGGAAATATTTTACCAAATAGCCTGTTTTTTTGTAATGATATACAAACAGATAAAATTTAACCATTTAAAGGATGATTTCTTTTTTGCAAAAAAAATAATGAAGATTTAATGAAATGAAAGAATATTTTACCAAATACCTTGTTTTTTTTGTAAATTTGTACAATTAGAATAAGAAAATAGTGAATAATGTATATTTAAGCAATTATTGAAAAAATTAATGAAAATTGAATAGAATAAAGGAAATATTTTACCAAATACCCTGTTTTTTTTGTAAAGATATACAAACAGATAAAATTTAACCATTTAAAGGGTGATTTCTTTTTTTGCAAAAAAATAATGAACATTTAATGAAATGAAAGAATATTTTACCAAATACCCTGTTTTTTTGTAAATTTGTACAATTAGATGAAATTTAACCATTTAGAGGATGATTTGTTTTTGTAAAAAAATTAATGAAAATTGAATAAATCGAAAAAATATTTCACCAAATACCTCTTTTTTGTAGATGTAAACAAATAGATGAATATCTAACTTAATCCATTTTTTTTCCATTTGGGATCATGTTTTGAAGGTTTTCAAGATAGTTTTTAGTAAAAGCTTATGCATTGATTGTCATTACAAGTTGTAGTGTTTGGTATTATTTAATATTTACTGACTCTAGCTATATTATATGAAATTTTCCCTACTTATTACACAATAAATGTATATATTCACATATTGTTTCATTTTTAATTACTGTATTTATTCAATGTAGATATATCTCCTCTCTCTCCTCTCTCTCAAGATATCATATGAGTCGAATTACAAAAAATTATCAAAACTTGAATGCCATACATTCAAAATCTATAAGTTCAAATTAAGTAAAAAAATCATCAAAACTCAAATGCCACTTAAATACCACTCAAATACCACTCAAATGCCTCTCAAATGAAATACAATATAAACTCGGCGAATTCAAAAAATTATCAAAACTTGAATGCCATACATTCAAAATCTATATGCCATATAAGTTCAAATCAAGTAAAAAAATAATCAAAACTCAAATGCCACTTAAATGCCACTCAAATGCCGCTCAAATACCCCTCTAATAAAATACAATATAAACTCGGCGAAGTCATCCAACGCCATAACCCATTGTATCACCCCAAGATCAGATCCACAAAAAAACACTTGGTAGGGAGATCTGCTCATATATTACTACTAATATATATCTGTGAGAGATAACTAATATATATCTGTGAGAGATAACTAATATATATCTGTGAGAGATAACTAATATATATCTGTGAGAGATAACTAATATATATCTGTGAGAGATAACTAATATATATCTGTGAGAGATAACTAATATATATCTGTGAGAGACTACTAATGTATATCTGTGAGAGACTACTAATATATATCTGTGAGAGATAACTAATGTATATCTGTGAGAGACTACTAATGTATATCTGTGAGAGATAACTAATATATATCTGTGAGAGACTACTAATATATATCTGTGAGAGATAACTAATATATATCTGTGAGAGATAACTAATGTATATCTGTGAGAGATAACTAATATATATCTGTGAGAGACTACTAATATATATCTGTGAGAGACTACTAATATATATCTGTGAGAGACTACTAATGTATATCTGTGAGAGATAACTAATGTATATCTGTGAGAGACTACTAATATATATCTGTGAGAGATAACTAATATATATCTGTGAGAGATAACTAATGTATATCTGTGAGAGATAACTAATATATATCTGTGAGAGATAACTAATATATATCTGTGAGAGACTACTAATGTATATCTGTGAGAGATAACTAATATATATCTGTGAGAGATAACTAATATATATATGTGAGAGATAACTAATATATATCTGTGAGAGACTACTAATATATATCTGTGAGAGATAACTAATATATATCTGTGAGAGATAACTAATGTATATCTGTGAGAGATAACTAATATATATCTGTGAGAGACTACTAATGTATATCTGTGAGAGACTACTAATGTATATCTGTGAGAGATAACTAATGTATATCTGTGAGAGACTACTAATGTATATCTGTGAGAGACTACTAATATATATCTGTGAGAGACAACTAATGTATATCTGTGAGAGATAACTAATATATATCTGTGAGAGACTACTAATATATATCTGTGAGAGACTACTAATATATATCTGTGAGAGATAACTAATATATATCTGTGAGAGACTACTAATATATATCTGTGAGAGATAACTAATATATATCTGTGAGAGACTACTAATGTATATCTGTGAGAGACTACTAATGTATATCTGTGAGAGACTACTAATGTATATCTGTGAGAGACTACTAATGTATATCTGTGAGAGACTACTAATATATATCTGTGAGAGACTACTAATATATATCTGTGAGAGACTACTAATATATATCTGTGAGAGATAACTAATATATATCTGTGAGAGATAACTAATATATATCTGTGAGAGATAAATAATGTATATCTGTGAGAGATAACTAATATATATCTGTGAGAGATAACTAATGTATATCTGTGAGAGACTACTAATATATATCTGTGAGAGATAACTAATATATATCTGTGAGAGATAACTAATATATATCTGTGAGAGATAAATAATGTATATCTGTGAGAGATAACTAATATATATCTGTGAGAGACTACTAATATATATCTGTGAGAGATAACTAATATATATCTGTGAGAGATAACTAATATATATCTGTGAGAGACTACTAATATATATCTGTGAGAGATAACTAATATATATCTGTGAGAGATAACTAATGTATATCTGTGAGAGACTACTAATATATATCTGTGAGAGATAACTAATGTATATCTGTGAGAGACTACTAATATATATCTGTGAGAGACTACTAATATATATCTGTGAGAGATAACTAATATATATCTGTGAGAGATAACTAATGTATATCTGTGAGAGACTACTAATATATATCTGTGAGAGATAACTAATATATATCTGTGAGAGACTACTAATATATATCTGTGAGAGATAACTAATATATATCTGTGAGAGATAACTAATGTATATCTGTGAGAGACTACTAATATATATCTGTGAGAGACTACTAATGTATATCTGTGAGAGACTACTAATATATATCTGTGAGAGATAACTAATATATATCTGTGAGAGATAACTAATATATATCTGTGAGAGACTACTAATATATATCTGTGAGAGATAACTAATATATATCTGTGAGAGACTACTAATATATATCTGTGAGAGATAAATAATGTATATCTGTGAGAGATAACTAATATATATCTGTGAGAGACTACTAATATATATCTGTGAGAGATAACTAATATATATCTGTGAGAGATAACTAATATATATCTGTGAGAGACTACTAATATATATCTGTGAGAGATAACTAATATATATCTGTGAGAGATAACTAATGTATATCTGTGAGAGACTACTAATATATATCTGTGAGAGACTACTAATGTATATCTGTGAGAGACTACTAATATATATCTGTGAGAGATAACTAATATATATCTGTGAGAGATAACTAATATATATCTGTGAGAGACTACTAATATATATCTGTGAGAGATAACTAATATATATCTGTGAGAGATAAATAATGTATATCTGTGAGAGATAACTAATATATATCTGTGAGAGATAACTAATATATATCTGTGAGAGATAACTAATGTATATCTGTGAGAGACTACTAATATATATCTGTGAGAGATAACTAATGTATATCTGTGAGAGACTACTAATATATATCTGTGAGAGACTACTAATATATATCTGTGAGAGATAACTAATATATATCTGTGAGAGATAACTAATGTATATCTGTGAGAGACTACTAATATATATCTGTGAGAGATAACTAATATATATCTGTGAGAGACTACTAATATATATCTGTGAGAGATAACTAATATATATCTGTGAGAGATAACTAATGTATATCTGTGAGAGACTACTAATATATATCTGTGAGAGACTACTAATGTATATCTGTGAGAGACTACTAATATATATCTGTGAGAGATAACTAATATATATCTGTGAGAGATAACTAATGTATATCTGTGAGAGATAACTAATATATATCTGTGAAAGATAACTAATATATATCTGTGAGAGATAACTAATGTATATCTGTGAGAGACTACTAATATATATCTGTGAGAGATAACTAATATATATCTGTGAGAGATAACTAATATATATCTGTGAGAGACTACTAATGTATATCTGTGAGAGATAACTAATATATATCTGTGAGAGATAACTAATGTATATATGTGAGAGACTACTAATATATATCTGTGAGAGACTACTAATATATATCTGTGAGAGATAACTAATATATATCTGTGAGAGATAACTAATGTATATCTGTGAGAGACTACTAATATATATCTGTGAGAGACTACTAATATATATCTGTGAGAGATAACTAATATATATTTGTGAGAGATAACTAATATATATCTGTGAGAGATAACTAATGTATATCTGTGAGAGACTACTAATATATATCTGTGAGAGACTACTAATGTATATCTGTGAGAGATAACTAATATATATCTGTGAGAGATAACTAATGTATATATGTGAGAGACTACTAATATATATCTGTGAGAGACTACTAATATATATCTGTGAGAGATAACTAATATATATCTGTGAGAGATAACTAATGTATATCTGTGAGAGACTACTAATATATATCTGTGAGAGACTACTAATATATATCTGTGAGAGATAACTAATATATATTTGTGAGAGATAACTAATATATATCTGTGAGAGATAACTAATGTATATCTGTGAGAGACTACTAATATATATCTGTGAGAGACTACTAATGTATATCTGTGAGAGACTACTAATATATATCTGTGAGAGATAACTAATATATATCTGTGAGAGATAACTAATGTATATCTGTGAGAGACTACTAATATATATCTGTGAGAGACTACTAATATATATCTGTGAGAGATAACTAATATATATCTGTGAGAGATAACTAATGTATATCTGTGAGAGACTACTAATATATATCTGTGAGAGACTACTAATATATATCTGTGAGAGATAACTAATATATATTTGTGAGAGATAACTAATATATATCTGTGAGAGATAACTAATGTATATCTGTGAGAGACTACTAATATATATCTGTGAGAGACTACTAATGTATATCTGTGAGAGACTACTAATATATATCTGTGAGAGATAACTAATATATATCTGTGAGAGATAACTAATATATATCTGTGAGAGATAACTAATATATATCTGTGAGAGATAACTAATATATATCTGTGAGAGATAACTAATATATATCTGTGAGAGATAACTAATATATATCTGTGAGAGATAACTAATGTATATCTGTGAGAGACTACTAATATATATCTGTGAGAGATAACTAATGTATATCTGTGAGAGACTACTAATATATATCTGTGAGAGACTACTAATATATATCTGTGAGAGATAACTAATATATATCTGTGAGAGATAACTAATGTATATCTGTGAGAGACTACTAATATATATCTGTGAGAGATAACTAATATATATCTGTGAGAGACTACTAATATATATCTGTGAGAGATAACTAATATATATCTGTGAGAGATAACTAATGTATATCTGTGAGAGACTACTAATATATATCTGTGAGAGACTACTAATGTATATCTGTGAGAGACTACTAATATATATCTGTGAGAGATAACTAATATATATCTGTGAGAGATAACTAATGTATATCTGTGAGAGATAACTAATATATATCTGTGAAAGATAACTAATATATATCTGTGAGAGATAACTAATGTATATCTGTGAGAGACTACTAATATATATCTGTGAGAGATAACTAATATATATCTGTGAGAGATAACTAATATATATCTGTGAGAGACTACTAATGTATATCTGTGAGAGATAACTAATATATATCTGTGAGAGATAACTAATGTATATATGTGAGAGACTACTAATATATATCTGTGAGAGACTACTAATATATATCTGTGAGAGATAACTAATATATATCTGTGAGAGATAACTAATGTATATCTGTGAGAGACTACTAATATATATCTGTGAGAGACTACTAATATATATCTGTGAGAGATAACTAATATATATTTGTGAGAGATAACTAATATATATCTGTGAGAGATAACTAATGTATATCTGTGAGAGACTACTAATATATATCTGTGAGAGACTACTAATGTATATCTGTGAGAGACTACTAATATATATCTGTGAGAGATAACTAATATATATCTGTGAGAGATAACTAATATATATCTGTGAGAGATAACTAATATATATCTGTGAGAGATAACTAATATATATCTGTGAGAGATAACTAATATATATCTGTGAGAGATAACTAATATATATCTGTGAGAGATAACTAATGTATATCTGTGAGAGATAACTAATATATATCTGTGAGAGACTGCTAATATATATCTGTGAGAGATAACTAATGTATATCTGTGAGAGACTACTAATATATATCTGTGAGAGATAACTAATATATATCTGTGAGAGATAACTAATATATATCTGTGAGAGACTACTAATATATATCTGTGAGAGATAACTAATATATATCTGTGAGAGATAACTAATGTATATCTGTGAGAGATAACTAATATATATCTGTGAGAGATAACTAATATATATCTGTGAGAGATAACTAATGTATATCTGTGAGAGATAACTAATATATATCTGTGAGAGATAACTAATATATATCTGTGAGAGACTACTAATATATATCTGTGAGAGATAACTAATGTATATCTGTGAGAGACTACTAATATATATCTGTGAGAGACTACTAATATATATCTGTGAGAGACTACTAATATATATCTGTGAGAGACTACTAATATATATCTGTGAGAGACTACTAATGTATATCTGTGAGAGATAACTAATGTATATCTGTGAGAGACTACTAATGTATATCTGTGAAAGATAACTAATGTATATCTGTGAGAGATAACTAATATATATCTGTGAGAGATAACTAATATATATCTGTGAGAGATAACTAATGTATATCTGTGAGAGATAACTAATATATATCTGTGAGAGATAACTAATATATATCTGTGAGAGACTACTAATATATATCTGTGAGAGATAACTAATGTATATCTGTGAGAGACTACTAATATATATCTGTGAGAGACTACTAATATATATCTGTGAGAGACTACTAATATATATCTGTGAGAGACTACTAATATATATCTGTGAGAGACTACTAATGTATATCTGTGAGAGATAACTAATGTATATCTGTGAGAGACTACTAATGTATATCTGTGAAAGATAACTAATGTATATCTGTGAGAGATAACTAATATATATCTGTGAGAGATAACTAATGTATATCTGTGAGAGATAACTAATATATATCTGTGAGAGATAACTAATATATATCTGTGAGAGACTACTAATATATATCTGTGAGAGATAACTAATGTATATCTGTGAGAGACTACTAATATATATCTGTGAGAGACTACTAATATATATCTGTGAGAGACTACTAATATATATCTGTGAGAGACTACTAATGTATATCTGTGAGAGATAACTAATGTATATCTGTGAGAGACTACTAATGTATATCTGTGAGAGATAACTAATGTATATCTGTGAGAGACTACTAATGTATATCTGTGAAAGATAACTAATGTATATCTGTGAGAGATAACTAATATATATCTGTGAGAGACTACTAATATATATCTGTGAGAGACTACTAATATATATCTGTGAGAGACTACTAATGTATATCTGTGAGAGATAACTAATGTATATCTGTGAGAGACTACTAATGTATATCTGTGAAAGATAACTAATGTATATCTGTGAGAGATAACTAATATATATCTGTGAGAGACTACTAATATATATCTGTGAGAGATAACTAATGTATATTTGTGAGAGATAACTAATATATATCTGTGAGAGATAACTAATGTATATCTGTGAGAGACTACTAATGTATATCTGTGAGAGACTACTAATATATATCTGTGAGAGACTACTAATATATATCTGTGAGAGACTACTAATATATATCTGTGAGAGATAACTAATGTATATCTGTGAGAGACTACTAATGTATATTTGTGAGAGATAACTAATATATATCTGTGAGAGATAACTAATATATATCTGTGAGAGACTACTAATATATATCTGTGAGAGACTACTAATGTATATCTGTGAGAGATAACTAATGTATATCTGTGAGAGACTACTAATATATATCTGTGAGAGACTACTAATATATATCTGTGAGAGATAACTAATATATATCTGTGAAAGATAACTAATATATATCTGTGAGAGATAACTAATGTATATCTGTGAGAGACTACTAATATATATCTGTGAGAGACTACTAATGTATATCTGTGAGAGATAACTAATATATATCTGTGAGAGATAACTAATGTATATCTGTGAGAGACTACTAATGTATATCTGTGAGAGACTACTAATATATATCTGTGAGAGACTACTAATGTATATCTGTGAGAGACTACTAATGTATATCTGTGAGAGATAACTAATATATATCTGTGAAAGATAACTAATATATATCTGTGAGAGATAACTAATGTATATCTGTGAGAGACTACTAATATATATCTGTGAGAGACTACTAATGTATATCTGTGAGAGATAACTAATATATATCTGTGAGAGACTACTAATGTATATCTGTGAGAGACTACTAATATATATCTGTGAGAGACTACTAATATATATCTGTGAGAGACTACTAATGTATATCTGTGAGAGACTACTAATATATATCTGTGAGAGACTACTAATATATATCTGTGAGAGACTACTAATATATATCTGTGAGAGATAACTAATATATATCTGTGAGAGATAACTAATATATATCTGTGAGAGATAACTAATGTATATCTGTGAGAGACTACTAATATATATCTGTGAGAGACTACTAATATATATCTGTGAGAGACTACTAATGTATATCTGTGAGAGATAACTAATATATATCTGTGAGAGATAACTAATATATATCTGTGAGAGATAACTAATATATATCTGTGAGAGATAACTAATGTATATCTGTGAGAGACTACTAATATATATCTGTGAGAGACTACTAATATATATCTGTGAGAGACTACTAATGTATATCTGTGAGAGATAACTAATATATATCTGTGAGAGACTACTAATGTATATCTGTGAGAGACTACTAATATATATCTGTGAGAGACTACTAATATATATCTGTGAGAGATAACTAATGTATATCTGTGAGAGACTACTAATATATATCTGTGAGAGACTACTAATATATATCTGTGAGAGATAACTAATATATATCTGTGAGAGACTACTAATATATATCTGTGAGAGATAACTAATGTATATCTGTGAGAGACTACTAATATATATCTGTGAGAGACTACTAATATATATCTGTGAGAGACTACTAATGTATATCTGTGAGAGATAACTAATATATATCTGTGAGAGATAACTAATGTATATCTGTGAGAGACTACTAATATATATCTGTGAGAGACTACTAATATATATCTGTGAGAGACTACTAATGTATATCTGTGAGAGATAACTAATGTATATCTGTGAGAGACTACTAATATATATCTGTGAGAGACTACTAATATATATCTGTGAGAGACTACTAATATATATCTGTGAGAGATAACTAATATATATCTGTGAGAGATAACTAATATATATCTGTGAGAGATAACTAATATATATCTGTGAGAGATAACTAATGTATATCTGTGAGAGACTACTAATATATATCTGTGAGAGACTACTAATATATATCTGTGAGAGACTACTAATGTATATCTGTGAGAGATAACTAATGTATATCTGTGAGAGACTACTAATGTATATCTGTGAAAGATAACTAATGTATATCTGTGAGAGATAACTAATATATATCTGTGAGAGACTACTAATATATATCTGTGAGAGACTACTAATATATATCTGTGAGAGATAACTAATGTATATTTGTGAGAGATAACTAATATATATCTGTGAGAGATAACTAATATATATCTGTGAGAGATAACTAATATATATCTGTGAGAGATAACTAATATATATCTGTGAGAGATAACTAATGTATATCTGTGAGAGACTACTAATATATATCTGTGAGAGACTACTAATATATATCTGTGAGAGACTACTAATGTATATCTGTGAGAGACTACTAATGTATATCTGTGAGAGATAACTAATATATATCTGTGAAAGATAACTAATATATATCTGTGAGAGATAACTAATGTATATCTGTGAGAGACTACTAATATATATCTGTGAGAGATAACTAATGTATATCTGTGAGAGACTACTAATGTATATCTGTGAGAGATAACTAATATATATCTGTGAGAGACTACTAATGTATATCTGTGAGAGACTACTAATATATATCTGTGAGAGACTACTAATGTATATCTGTGAGAGACTACTAATATATATCTGTGAGAGACTACTAATATATATCTGTGAGAGACTACTAATATATATCTGTGAGAGATTACTAATATATATCTGTGAGAGATAACTAATGTATATCTGTGAGAGACTACTAATGTATATCTGTGAAAGATAACTAATGTATATCTGTGAGAGATAACTAATATATATCTGTGAGAGACTACTAATATATATCTGTGAGAGACTACTAATATATATCTGTGAGAGACTACTAATGTATATCTGTGAGAGATAACTAATGTATATCTGTGAGAGACTACTAATGTATATCTGTGAAAGATAACTAATGTATATCTGTGAGAGATAACTAATATATATCTGTGAGAGACTACTAATATATATCTGTGAGAGACTACTAATATATATCTGTGAGAGATAACTAATGTATATTTGTGAGAGATAACTAATATATATCTGTGAGAGATAACTAATATATATCTGTGAGAGATAACTAATATATATCTGTGAGAGATAACTAATATATATCTGTGAGAGATAACTAATGTATATCTGTGAGAGACTACTAATATATATCTGTGAGAGACTACTAATATATATCTGTGAGAGACTACTAATGTATATCTGTGAGAGACTACTAATGTATATCTGTGAGAGATAACTAATATATATCTGTGAAAGATAACTAATATATATCTGTGAGAGATAACTAATGTATATCTGTGAGAGACTACTAATATATATCTGTGAGAGACTACTAATGTATATCTGTGAGAGATAACTAATATATATCTGTGAGAGACTACTAATGTATATCTGTGAGAGACTACTAATATATATCTGTGAGAGACTACTAATGTATATCTGTGAGAGATAACTAATATATATCTGTGAAAGATAACTAATATATATCTGTGAGAGATAACTAATGTATATCTGTGAGAGACTACTAATATATATCTGTGAGAGACTACTAATGTATATCTGTGAGAGATAACTAATATATATCTGTGAGAGACTACTAATGTATATCTGTGAGAGACTACTAATGTATATCTGTGAGAGACTACTAATATATATCTGTGAGAGACTACTAATGTATATCTGTGAGAGATAACTAATATATATCTGTGAGAGACTACTAATATATATCTGTGAGAGACTACTAATGTATATCTGTGAGAGACTACTAATATATATCTGTGAGAGACTACTAATATATATCTGTGAGAGACTACTAATATATATCTGTGAGAGATAACTAATATATATCTGTGAGAGATAACTAATATATATCTGTGAGAGATAACTAATGTATATCTGTGAGAGACTACTAATATATATCTGTGAGAGACTACTAATATATATCTGTGAGAGACTACTAATATATATCTGTGAGAGATAACTAATATATATCTGTGAGAGATAACTAATATATATCTGTGAGAGATAACTAATATATATCTGTGAGAGATAACTAATGTATATCTGTGAGAGACTACTAATATATATCTGTGAGAGACTACTAATATATATCTGTGAGAGACTACTAATGTATATCTGTGAGAGATAACTAATATATATCTGTGAGAGACTACTAATGTATATCTGTGAGAGACTACTAATATATATCTGTGAGAGACTACTAATATATATCTGTGAGAGATAACTAATGTATATCTGTGAGAGACTACTAATATATATCTGTGAGAGACTACTAATATATATCTGTGAGAGATAACTAATATATATCTGTGAGAGACTACTAATATATATCTGTGAGAGATAACTAATGTATATCTGTGAGAGACTACTAATATATATCTGTGAGAGACTACTAATATATATCTGTGAGAGACTACTAATGTATATCTGTGAGAGATAACTAATATATATCTGTGAGAGATAACTAATGTATATCTGTGAGAGACTACTAATATATATCTGTGAGAGACTACTAATATATATCTGTGAGAGACTACTAATGTATATCTGTGAGAGATAACTAATGTATATCTGTGAGAGACTACTAATATATATCTGTGAGAGACTACTAATATATATCTGTGAGAGACTACTAATATATATCTGTGAGAGATAACTAATATATATCTGTGAGAGATAACTAATATATATCTGTGAGAGATAACTAATATATATCTGTGAGAGATAACTAATGTATATCTGTGAGAGACTACTAATATATATCTGTGAGAGACTACTAATATATATCTGTGAGAGACTACTAATGTATATCTGTGAGAGATAACTAATGTATATCTGTGAGAGACTACTAATGTATATCTGTGAAAGATAACTAATGTATATCTGTGAGAGATAACTAATATATATCTGTGAGAGACTACTAATGTATATCTGTGAGAGACTACTAATATATATCTGTGAGAGATAACTAATGTATATCTGTGAGAGATAACTAATATATATCTGTGAGAGATAACTAATGTATATCTGTGAGAGACTACTAATATATATCTGTGAGAGACTACTAATATATATCTGTGAGAGACTACTAATGTATATCTGTGAGAGATAACTAATATATATCTGTGAGAGACTACTAATGTATATCTGTGAGAGACTACTAATATATATCTGTGAGAGATAACTAATGTATATCTGTGAGAGACTACTAATGTATATCTGTGAGAGACTACTAATGTATATCTGTGAGAGACTACTAATATATATCTGTGAGAGACTACTAATATATATCTGTGAGAGACTACTAATGTATATCTGTGAGAGATAACTAATATATATCTGTGAGAGATAACTAATGTATATCTGTGAGAGACTACTAATATATATCTGTGAGAGACTACTAATATATATCTGTGAGAGACTACTAATGTATATCTGTGAGAGATAACTAATGTATATCTGTGAGAGACTACTAATGTATATCTGTGAGAGACTACTAATGTATATCTGTGAGAGATAACTAATATATATCTGTGAGAGATAACTAATATATATCTGTGAGAGATAACTAATATATATCTGTGAGAGACTACTAATGTATATCTGTGAGAGACTACTAATATATATCTGTGAGAGATAACTAATGTATATCTGTGAGAGACTACTAATGTATATCTGTGAGAGACTACTAATATATATCTGTGAGAGACTACTAATGTATATCTGTGAGAGATAACTAATGTATATCTGTGAAAGATAACTAATATATATCTGTGAGAGACTACTAATGTATATCTGTGAGAGACTACTAATATATATCTGTGAGAGACTACTAATGTATATCTGTGAGAGATAACTAATGTATATCTGTGAGAGACTACTAATGTATATCTGTGAAAGATAACTAATGTATATCTGTGAGAGATAACTAATATATATCTGTGAGAGACTACTAATATATATCTGTGAGAGACTACTAATATATATCTGTGAGAGATAACTAATGTATATCTGTGAGAGACTACTAATGTATATCTGTGAAAGATAACTAATGTATATCTGTGAGAGATAACTAATATATATCTGTGAGAGACTACTAATATATATCTGTGAGAGATAACTAATGTATATTTGTGAGAGATAACTAATATATATCTGTGAGAGATAACTAATGTATATCTGTGAGAGACTACTAATGTATATCTGTGAGAGACTACTAATATATATCTGTGAGAGACTACTAATATATATCTGTGAGAGACTACTAATATATATCTGTGAGAGATAACTAATGTATATCTGTGAGAGACTACTAATGTATATTTGTGAGAGATAACTAATATATATCTGTGAGAGATAACTAATATATATCTGTGAGAGATAACTAATATATATCTGTGAGAGACTACTAATATATATCTGTGAGAGACTACTAATGTATATCTGTGAGAGACTACTAATGTATATCTGTGAGAGACTACTAATGTATATCTGTGAGAGATAACTAATATATATCTGTGAAAGATAACTAATATATATCTGTGAGAGATAACTAATGTATATCTGTGAGAGACTACTAATATATATCTGTGAGAGATAACTAATGTATATCTGTGAGAGATAACTAATATATATCTGTGAGAGATAACTAATATATATCTGTGAGAGATAACTAATATATATCTGTGAGAGATAACTAATGTATATCTGTGAGAGACTACTAATATATATCTGTGAGAGACTACTAATGTATATCTGTGAGAGATAACTAATATATATCTGTGAGAGACTACTAATGTATATCTGTGAGAGACTACTAATATATATCTGTGAGAGACTACTAATATATATCTGTGAGAGACTACTAATATATATCTGTGAGAGATAACTAATATATATCTGTGAGAGACTACTAATGTATATCTGTGAGAGACTACTAATGTATATCTGTGAGAGACTACTAATATATATCTGTGAGAGACTACTAATGTATATCTGTGAGAGATAACTAATGTATATCTGTGAGAGACTACTAATATATATCTGTGAGAGATAACTAATGTATATCTGTGAGAGACTACTAATGTATATCTGTGAGAGATAACTAATGTATATCTGTGAGAGATAACTAATGTATATCTGTGAGAGACTACTAATGTATATCTGTGAGAGACTACTAATATATATCTGTGAGAGACTACTAATGTATATCTGTGAGAGACTACTAATATATATCTGTGAGAGACTACTAATGTATATCTGTGAGAGATTACTAATATATATCTGTGAGAGACTACTAATGTATATCTGTGAGAGATAACTAATGTATATTTGTGAGAGACTACTAATATATATCTGTGAGAGATAACTAATATATATCTGTGAGAGACTACTAATATATATCTGTGAGAGATAACTAATATATATCTGTGAGAGATAACTAATATATATCTGTGAGAGATAACTAATATATATCTGTGAGAGATAACTAATGTATATCTGTGAGAGACTACTAATATATATCTGTGAGAGACTACTAATATATATCTGTGAGAGACTACTAATATATATCTGTGAGAGATAACTAATATATATCTGTGAGAGATAACTAATGTATATCTGTGAGAGACTACTAATATATATCTGTGAGAGACTACTAATGTATATCTGTGAGAGACTACTAATATATATCTGTGAGAGATAACTAATATATATCTGTGAGAGATAACTAATATATATCTGTGAGAGATAACTAATATATATCTGTGAGAGATAACTAATATATATCTGTGAGAGATAACTAATATATATCTGTGAGAGATAACTAATGTATATCTGTGAGAGACTACTAATATATATCTGTGAGAGATAACTAATGTATATCTGTGAGAGACTACTAATATATATCTGTGAGAGACTACTAATATATATCTGTGAGAGACTACTAATATATATCTGTGAGAGACTACTAATATATATCTGTGAGAGATAACTAATGTATATCTGTGAGAGATAACTAATGTATATCTGTGAGAGACTACTAATGTATATCTGTGAGAGACTACTAGTATATATCTGTGAGAGACTACTAATATATATCTGTGAGAGATAACTAATGTATATCTGTGAGAGACTACTAATGTATATCTGTGAGAGATAACTAATATATATCTGTGAGAGACTACTAATATATATCTGTGAGAGATAACTAATATATATCTGTGAGAGACTACTAATGTATATCTGTGAGAGACTACTAATATATATCTGTGAGAGATAACTAATATATATCTGTGAGAGATAACTAATATATATCTGTGAGAGATAACTAATATATATCTGTGAGAGATAACTAATATATATCTGTGAGAGACTACTAATATATATCTGTGAGAGATAACTAATGTATATTTGTGAGAGACTACTAATATATATCTGTGAGAGACTACTAATATATATCTGTGAGAGACTACTAATATATATCTGTGAGAGACTACTAATGTATATCTGTGAGAGATAACTAATATATATCTGTGAGAGATAACTAATATATATCTGTGAAAGATAACTAATATATATCTGTGAGAGACTACTAATGTATATCTGTGAGAGACTACTAATATATATCTGTGAGAGATAACTAATGTATATCTGTGAGAGACTACTAATATATATCTGTGAGAGACTACTATTGTATATCTGTGAGAGATAACTAATATATATCTGTGAGAGACTACTAATGTATATCTGTGAGAGACTACTAATATATATCTGTGAGAGACTACTAATATATATCTGTGAGAGACTACTAATATATATCTGTGAGAGACTACTAATGTATATCTGTGAGAGACTACTAATATATATCTGTGAGAGATAACTAATATATATCTGTGAGAGATAACTAATGTATATCTGTGAGAGACTACTAATGTATATCTGTGAGAGACTACTAATATATATCTGTGAGAGACTACTAATATATATCTGTGAGAGACTACTAATATATATCTGTGAGAGACTACTAATATATATCTGTGAGAGACTACTAATGTATATCTGTGAGAGACTACTAATATATATCTGTGAGAGATAACTAATATATATCTGTGAGAGATAACTAATGTATATCTGTGAGAGACTACTAATGTATATCTGTGAGAGACTACTAATATATATCTGTGAGAGACTACTAATATATATCTGTGAGAGACTACTAATGTATATCTGTGAGAGATAACTAATATATATCTGTGAGAGACTACTAATGTATATCTGTGAGAGATAACTAATGTATATCTGTGAGAGACTACTAGTATATATCTGTGAGAGACTACTAATATATATCTGTGAGAGATAACTAATGTATATTTGTGAGAGACTACTAATATATATCTGTGAGAGACTACTAATATATATCTGTGAGAGACTACTAATGTATATTTGTGAGAGATAACTAATATATATCTGTGAGAGATAACTAATATATATCTGTGAGAGACTACTAATATATATCTGTGAGAGATAACTAATGTATATCTGTGAGAGATAACTAATGTATATCTGTGAGAGACTACTAATGTATATCTGTGAGAGACTACTAATGTATATCTGTGAGAGATAACTAATGTATATCTGTGAGAGACTACTAATATATATCTGTGAGAGACTACTAATATATATCTGTGAGAGACTACTAATGTATATCTGTGAGAGATAACTAATATATATCTGTGAGAGATAACTAATGTATATCTGTGAGAGACTACTAATATATATCTGTGAGAGATAACTAATGTATATCTGTGAGAGACTACTAATGTATATCTGTGAGAGACTACTAATATATATCTGTGAGAGATAACTAATGTATATCTGTGAGAGATAACTAATATATATCTGTGAGAGACTACTAATATATATCTGTGAGAGATAACTAATGTATATCTGTGAGAGACTACTAATATATATCTGTGAGAGATAACTAATGTATATCTGTGAGAGATAACTAATGTATATCTGTGAGAGATAACTAATGTATATCTGTGAGAGACTACTAATATATATCTGTGAGAGATAACTAATGTATATCTGTGAGAGACTACTAATGTATATCTGTGAGAGACTACTAGTATATATCTGTGAGAGACTACTAATGTATATCTGTGAGAGATAACTAATGTATATCTGTGAGAGACTACTAATGTATATCTGTGAGAGACTACTAGTATATATCTGTGAGAGACTACTAATATATATCTGTGAGAGATAACTAATGTATATCTGTGAGAGACTACTAATGTATATCTGTGAGAGACTACTAATATATATCTGTGAGAGATAACTAATGTATATCTGTGAGAGACTACTAATGTATATCTGTGAGAGACTACTAGTATATATCTGTGAGAGACTACTAATATATATCTGTGAGAGATAACTAATGTATATCTGTGAGAGACTACTAATATATATCTGTGAGAGATAACTAATATATATCTGTGAGAGACTACTAATGTATATCTGTGAGAAATAACTAATGTATATCTGTGAGAGACTACTAGTATATATCTGTGAGAGACTACTAATGTATATCTGTGAGAGACTACTAATATATATCTGTGAGAGATAACTAATGTATATCTGTGAGAGACTACTAATGTATATCTGTGAGAGACTACTAGTATATATCTGTGAGAGACTACTAATATATATCTGTGAGAGATAACTAATGTATATCTGTGAGAGACTACTAATATATATCTGTGAGAGATAACTAATATATATCTGTGAGAGACTACTAATGTATATCTGTGAGAGACTACTAATGTATATCTGTGAGAGACTACTAGTATATATCTGTGAGAGACTACTAATATATATCTGTGAGAGATAACTAATGTATATTTGTGAGAGACTACTAATATATATCTGTGAGAGACTACTAATATATATCTGTGAGAGACTACTAATGTATATTTGTGAGAGACTACTAATGTATATCTGTGAGAGATAACTAATATATATCTGTGAGAGATAACTAATATATATCTGTGAGAGACTACTAATATATATCTGTGAGAGATAACTAATGTATATCTGTGAGAGATAACTAATGTATATCTGTGAGAGACTACTAATGTATATCTGTGAGAGACTACTAATGTATATCTGTGAGAGATAACTAATGTATATCTGTGAGAGACTACTAATGTATATCTGTGAGAGATAACTAATATATATCTGTGAGAGACTACTAATATATATCTGTGAGAGATAACTAATGTATATTTGTGAGAGACTACTAATATATATCTGTGAGAGACTACTAATATATATCTGTGAGAGACTACTAATATATATCTGTGAGAGACTACTAATGTATATCTGTGAGAGATAACTAATATATATCTGTGAGAGATAACTAATATATATCTGTGAAAGATAACTAATATATATCTGTGAGAGATAACTAATGTATATCTGTGAGAGACTACTAATATATATCTGTGAGAGACTACTAATATATATCTGTGAGAGACTACTAATGTATATCTGTGAGAGATAACTAATATATATCTGTGAGAGATAACTAATGTATATCTGTGAGAGATAACTAATGTATATCTGTGAGAGACTACTAATATATATCTGTGAGAGATAACTAATGTATATCTGTGAGAAATAACTAATATATATATGTGAGAGAAAACTAATATATATCTGTGAGAGACTACTAATATATATCTGTGAGAGACTACTAATGTATATCTGTGAGAGATTACTAATATATATCTGTGAGAGACTACTAATGTATATCTGTGAGAGATAACTAATATATATTTGTGAGAGACTACTAATATATATCTGTGAGAGATAACTAATATATATCTGTGAGAGACTACTAATATATATCTGTGAGAGATAACTAATGTATATCTGTGAGAGACTACTGATGTATATCTGTGAGAGATAACTAATATATATCTGTGAGAGATAACTAATATATATCTGTGAGAGACTACTAATGTATATCTGTGAGAGATAACTAATATATATTTGTGAGAGACTACTAATATATATCTGTGAGAGATAACTAATATATATCTGTGAGAGACTACTAATATATATCTGTGAGAGACTACTAATATATATCTGTGAGAGACTACTAATGTATATCTGTGAGAGATAACTAATATATATCTGTGAGAGACTACTAATGTATATCTGTGAGAGATAACTAATGTATATCTGTGAGAGATAACTAATGTATATCTGTGAGAGATAACTAATGTATATCTGTGAGAGATAACTAATGTATATCTGTGAGAGATAACTAATGTATATCTGTGAGAGACTACTAATGTATATCTGTGAGAGATAACTAATGTATATCTGTGAGAGACTACTAATGTATATCTGTGAGAGATAACTAATATATATCTGTGAGAGACTACTAATATATATCTGTGAGAGACTACTAATATATATCTGTGAGAGATAACTAATATATATCTGTGAGAGACTACTAATATATATCTGTGAGAGACTACTAATATATATCTGTGAGAGACTACTGATGTATATCTGTGAGAGACTACTAATATATATCTGTGAGAGATAACTAATGTATATCTGTGAGAGACTACTAATATATATCTGTGAGAGACTACTAATATATATCTGTGAGAGACTACTAATGTATATCTGTGAGAGACTACTAATATATATCTGTGAGAGATAACTAATATATATCTGTGAGAGATAACTAATATATATCTGTGAGAGATAACTAATGTATATCTGTGAGAGATAACTAATATATATCTGTGAGAGACTACTAATGTATATCTGTGAGAGATAACTAATATATATCTGTGAGAGATAACTAATATATATCTGTGAGAGATAACTAATGTATATCTGTGAGAGACTACTAATATATATCTGTGAGAGACTACTAATATATATCTGTGAGAGATAACTAATATATATCTGTGAGAGACTACTAATGTATATCTGTGAGAGACTACTAATGTATATCTGTGAGAGATAACTAATGTATATCTGTGAGAGACTACTAATATATATCTGTGAGAGATAACTAATGTATATCTGTGAGAGATAACTAATATATATATGTGAGAGAAAACTAATATATATCTGTGAGAGACTACTAATATATATCTGTGAGAGACTACTAATATATATCTGTGAGAGATAACTAATGTATATCTGTGAGAGATAACTAATGTATATCTGTGAGAGATAACTAATATATATCTGTGAGAGATAACTAATATATATCTGTGAGAGATAACTAATATATATCTGTGAGAGATAACTAATATATATCTGTGAGAGACTACTAATGTATATCTGTGAGAGATAACTAATATATATCTGTGAGAGACTACTAATGTATATCTGTGAGAGATAACTAATATATATTTGTGAGAGACTACTAATATATATCTGTGAGAGATAACTAATATATATCTGTGAGAGACTACTAATATATATCTGTGAGAGATAACTAATGTATATCTGTGAGAGACTACTGATGTATATCTGTGAGAGATAACTAATATATATCTGTGAGAGACTACTAATATATATCTGTGAGAGATAACTAATGTATATCTGTGAGAGACTACTAATATATATCTGTGAGAGACTACTAATGTATATCTGTGAGAGATAACTAATGTATATCTGTGAGAGACTACTAATATATATCTGTGAGAGATAACTAATGTATATCTGTGAGAGACTACTGATGTATATCTGTGAGAGATAACTAATATATATCTGTGAGAGACTACTAATATATATCTGTGAGAGATAACTAATATATATCTGTGAGAGACTACTAATATATATCTGTGAGAGACTACTAATATATATCTGTGAGAGACTACTAATATATATCTGTGAGAGATAACTAATATATATCTGTGAGAGATAACTAATGTATATCTGTGAGAGACTACTAATATATATCTGTGAGAGACTACTAATGTATATCTGTGAGAGACTACTAATATATATCTGTGAGAGACTACTAATGTATATCTGTGAGAGGCTACTAATATATATCTGTGAGAGATAACTAATATATATCTGTGAGAGATAACTAATATATATCTGTGAGAGATAACTAATATATATCTGTGAGAGATAACTAATGTATATCTGTGAGAGACTACTAATATATATCTGTGAGAGACTACTAATGTATATCTGTGAGAGACTACTAATATATATCTGTGAGAGACTACTAATATATATCTGTGAGAGATAACTAATGTATATCTGTGAGAGATAACTAATATATATCTGTGAGAGATAACTAATGTATATCTGTGAGAGACTACTAATGTATATCTGTGAGAGATAACTAATATATATCTGTGAGAGACTACTAATATATATCTGTGAGAGATAACTAATATATATCTGTGAGAGATAACTAATATATATCTGTGAGAGATAACTAATGTATATCTGTGAGAGACTACTAATATATATCTGTGAGAGACTACTAATGTATATCTGTGAGAGATAACTAATATATATCTGTGAGAGATAACTAATGTATATCTGTGAGAGATAACTAATATATATCTGTGAGAGATAACTAATGTATATCTGTGAGAGACTACTAATGTATATCTGTGAGAGATAACTAATATATATCTGTGAGAGATAACTAATGTATATCTGTGAGAGATAACTAATATATATCTGTGAGAGACTACTAATATATATCTGTGAGAGATAACTAATGTATATCTGTGAGAGACTACTAATATATATCTGTGAGAGATAACTAATGTATATCTGTGAGAGATAACTAATATATATCTGTGAGAGATAACTAATATATATCTGTGAGAGATAACTAATATATATCTGTGAGAGATAACTAATATATATCTGTGAGAGATAACTAATATATATCTGTGAGAGACTACTAATGTATATCTGTGAGAGATAACTAATGTATATCTGTGAGAGACTACTAATGTATATCTGTGAGAGATAACTAATGTATATCTGTGAGAGACTACTAATATATATCTGTGAGAGACTACTAATATATATCTGTGAGAGATAACTAATGTATATCTGTGAGAGATAACTAATGTATATCTGTGAGAGATAACTAATATATATCTGTGAGAGACTACTAATGTATATCTGTGAGAGACTACTAATGTAAATCTGTGAGAGACTACTAATATATATCTGTGAGAGACTACTAATGTATATCTGTGAGAGATAACTAATGTATATCTGTGAGAGACTACTAATGTATATCTGTGAGAGATAACTAATATATATCTGTGAGAGACTACTAATGTATATCTGTGAGAGGCTACTAATATATATCTGTGAGAGATAACTAATATATATCTGTGAGAGACTACTAATATATATCTGTGAGAGATAACTAATGTATATCTGTGAGAGATAACTAATGTATATCTGTGAGAGACTACTAATGTATATCTGTGAGAGATAACTAATATATATCTGTGAGAGACTACTAATGTATATCTGTGAGAGATAACTAATATATATCTGTGAGAGACTACTAATATATATCTGTGAGAGATAACTAATGTATATCTGTGAGAGACTACTAATATATATCTGTGAGAGATAACTAATATATATCTGTGAGAGACTACTAATATATATCTGTGAGAGACTACTAATATATATCTGTGAGAGACTACTAATATATATCTGTGAGAGACTACTAATGTATATCTGTGAGAGATAAATAATGTATATCTGTGAGAGATAACTAATATATATCTGTGAGAGATAACTAATGTATATCTGTGAGAGACTACTAATGTATATCTGTGAGAGACTACTAATATATATCTGTGAGAGACTACTAATATATATCTGTGAGAGACTACTAATATATATCTGTGAGAGATAACTAATATATATCTGTGAGAGATAACTAATATATATCTGTGAGAGATAACTAATGTATATCTGTGAGAGACTACTAATATATATCTGTGAGAGATAACTAATGTATATCTGTGAGAGACTACTAATATATATCTGTGAGAGACTACTAATATATATCTGTGAGAGATAACTAATATATATCTGTGAGAGATAACTAATGTATATCTGTGAGAGACTACTAATATATATCTGTGAGAGACTACTAATGTATATCTGTGAGAGACTACTAATATATATCTGTGAGAGACTACTAATGTATATCTGTGAGAGGCTACTAATATATATCTGTGAGAGATAACTAATATATATCTGTGAGAGATAACTAATATATATCTGTGAAAGATAACTAATATATATCTGTGAGAGATAACTAATGTATATCTGTGAGAGATAACTAATGTATATCTGTGAGAGACTACTAATATATATCTGTGAGAGATAACTAATGTATATCTGTGAGAGATAACTAATATATATATGTGAGAGAAAACTAATATATATCTGTGAGAGACTACTAATATATATCTGTGAGAGACTACTAATATATATCTGTGAGAGATAACTAATGTATATCTGTGAGAGACTACTAATATATATCTGTGAGAGATAACTAATGTATATCTGTGAGAGATAACTAATGTATATCTGTGAGAGACTACTAATATATATCTGTGAGAGATAACTAATGTATATCTGTGAGAGATAACTAATATATATATGTGAGAGAAAACTAATATATATCTGTGAGAGACTACTAATATATATCTGTGAGAGACTACTAATGTATATCTGTGAGAGATAACTAATATATATCTGTGAGAGATAACTAATGTATATCTGTGAGAGATAACTAATGTATATCTGTGAGAGACTACTAATGTATATCTGTGAGAGATAACTAATATATATCTGTGAGAGACTACTAATGTATATCTGTGAGAGACTACTAATATATATCTGTGAGAGACTACTAATGTATATCTGTGAGAGACTACTAATATATATCTGTGAGAGACTACTAATATATATCTGTGAGAGACTACTAATATATATCTGTGAGAGATAACTAATGTATATCTGTGAGAGATAACTAATGTATATCTGTGAGAGACTACTAATGTATATCTGTGAGAGATAACTAATGTATATCTGTGAGAGACTACTAATGTATATCTGTGAGAGATAACTAATATATATCTGTGAGAGACTACTAATATATATCTGTGAGAGACTACTAATATATATCTGTGAGAGACTACTAATATATATATGTGAGAGACTACTAATGTATATCTGTGAGAGACTACTAATATATATCTGTGAGAGACTACTAATGTATATCTGTGAGAGACTACTAATATATATCTGTGAGAGACTACTAATATATATCTGTGAGAGACTACTAATGTATATCTGTGAGAGATAACTAATATATATCTGTGAGAGATAACTAATGTATATCTGTGAGAGACTACTAATATATATCTGTGAGAGATAACTAATGTATATCTGTGAGAGACTACTAATATATATCTGTGAGAGACTACTAATATATATCTGTGAGAGACTACTAATATATATCTGTGAGAGATAACTAATGTATATCTGTGAGAGATAACTAATGTATATCTGTGAGAGATAACTAATATATATCTGTGAGAGACTACTAATGTATATCTGTGAGAGATAACTAATGTATATCTGTGAGAGATAACTAATGTATATCTGTGAGAGACTACTAATGTATATCTGTGAGAGATAACTAATGTATATCTGTGAGAGATAACTAATATATATCTGTGAGAGATAACTAATATATATCTGTGAGAGATAACTAATGTATATCTGTGAGAGATAACTAATGTATATCTGTGAGAGACTACTAATGTATATCTGTGAGAGATAACTAATGTATATCTGTGAGAGACTACTAATATATATCTGTGAGAGACAACTAATGTATATCTGTGAGAGACTACTAATGTATATCTGTGAGAGATAACTAATGTATATCTGTGAGAGACTACTAATGTATATCTGTGAGAGACTACTAATGTATATCTGTGAGAGACTACTAATGTATATCTGTGAGAGATAACTAATGTATATCTGTGAGAGACTACTAATGTATATCTGTGAGAGATAACTAATGTATATCTGTGAGAGATAACTAATGTATATCTGTGAGAGACTACTAATATATATCTGTGAGAGATAACTAATATATATCTGTGAGAGACTACTAATGTATATCTGTGAGAGATAACTAATATATATATGTGAGAGACTACTAATGTATATCTGTGAGAGACTACTAATATATATCTGTGAGAGACTACTAATGTATATCTGTGAGAGACTACTAATATATATCTGTGAGAGACTACTAATATATATCTGTGAGAGACTACTAATGTATATCTGTGAGAGATAACTAATATATATCTGTGAGAGATAACTAATGTATATCTGTGAGAGACTACTAATATATATCTGTGAGAGACTACTAATATATATCTGTGAGAGACTACTAATATATATCTGTGAGAGACTACTAATGTATATCTGTGAGAGATAACTAATGTATATCTGTGAGAGATAACTAATGTATATCTGTGAGAGACTACTAATATATATCTGTGAGAGACTACTAATATATATCTGTGAGAGACTACTAATATATATCTGTGAGAGACTACTAATATATATCTGTGAGAGACTACTAATGTATATCTGTGAGAGACTACTAATATATATCTGTGAGAGATAACTAATGTATATCTGTGAGAGACTACTAATATATATCTGTGAGAGACTACTAATATATATCTGTGAGAGACTACTAATATATATCTGTGAGAGATAACTAATGTATATCTGTGAGAGATAACTAATGTATATCTGTGAGAGACTACTAATGTATATCTGTGAGAGATAACTAATGTATATCTGTGAGAGACTACTAATGTATATCTGTGAGAGATAACTAATATATATCTGTGAGAGACTACTAATATATATCTGTGAGAGATAACTAATGTATATTTGTGAGAGACTACTAATATATATCTGTGAGAGACTACTAATATATATCTGTGAGAGATAACTAATGTATATTTGTGAGAGATAACTAATATATATCTGTGAGAGATAACTAATGTATATCTGTGAGAGACTACTAATGTATATCTGTGAGAGACTACTAATATATATCTGTGAGAGATAACTAATGTATATCTGTGAGAGACTACTAATATATATCTGTGAGAGACTACTAATATATATCTGTGAGAGATAACTAATGTATATCTGTGAGAGATAACTAATGTATATCTGTGAGAGATAACTAATATATATCTGTGAGAGATAACTAATATATATCTGTGAGAGATAACTAATATATATCTGTGAGAGATAACTAATGTATATCTGTGAGAGATAACTAATATATATCTGTGAGAGATAACTAATATATATCTGTGAGAGATAACTAATGTATATCTGTGAGAGGCTACTAATGTATATCTGTGAGAGATAACTAATGTATATCTGTGAGAAGCGGTACCATTTTTCCCTTAATCTCTCCTGCTATACTTGTCAGGGATCCAAGTACTTTGTGTGGTTGATACAACGACCTCTTAACAAGCTGAAGACTCAGGTAGGTGTGTGTGTATATATGTCTGTGGTATGTGTATATATGTCTGTGGTGTGTGTATATATGTCTCTGGTGTGTATACATGCAGTATGTCTATGTTTTCTTACTATATGACTAGCTGGCTTACTCATTGTATACAGCAATGAACAGATTTAGGCAGACATCTCGTGGCACTTCTCCCCGGCCCCGTTGTTACTTAGTATCCTCCCAATATCACCTTCTCTCATTTTCGCCGCCTCTTGATATCACCTCATCGCATGGTACCCTCCTCGCGTGATCCCCGCCTTTGGTATTTTTCGCCTTTTCTTGAGATTGCCTCCAATGATCAACTTCTTTCATGATCGCCTCCTCCTGTGGTCGCCTCCTCCCTTGGTCGCTTCCTCCCGTGGTCGCGTCTTCCCAATGTAGTCCTGTAGTCTCCTCCTCTTGTAGTCTCCTCCTCCTGTAGTCTCCTCCTCCTGTAGTCTCTCTTTCTGTAGTCTCCTCCTCCAGTAGTCTCCTCCTTCTGTAGTCTCCTCCTCCTGTAGTCTCTTCCTCCTGTAGTCTCCTTCTCCTGTAGTCTCCTCCTCTTGTAGTCTCCTCCTCCTGTAGTATCCTCCTCCTGTAGTCTCCTCCTCCTGTAGTCTCCTCCTCCTGTAGTCTCCTCCTCCTGTAGTCTCCTCCTCCTGTAGTCTCCTCCTCCTGTAGTCTCCTCCTCCTGTGGTCTCCTCCAGTAGTCTCCTCCTGTAGTCTCCTCCTCTTGTAGTCTCCTCCTCCTGTAGTCTCCTCCTCCTGTAGTCTCCTCCTGTAGTCTCCTCCTCCTGTAGTCTCCTCCTGTAGTCTCCTCCTCCTGTAGTCTCCTCCTCCTGTAGTCTCCTCCTCCAGTAGTCTCCTCCTCCTGTAGTCTCCTCCTGTAGTCTCCTCCTCCTGTAGTCTCCTCCTCCTGTAGTCTCCTCCTCCTGTAGTCTCCTCCTCCTGTAGTCTCCTCCTCCTGTAGTCTCCTCCTCCTGTAGTCTCCTCCTCCAGTAATCTCTTCCTGTAGTCTCCTCCTGTAGTCTCCTCCTCCTGTAGTCTCCTCCTCCAGTAATCTCTTCCTGTACTCTCCTCCTGTAATCACCTCCTCCTGTAGTCTCCTACTCCTGTAGTCTCCTCCTCCTGTAGTCTCCTCATCCTGTAGTCACCTCCTCACATTTGATCACAGTTTTGGCATGAATGCATACTTTTACAATAACTGTCAGCAGTAATTATTTTGAAATTACATAACAACAGCATTGTGGTAATAATAAAATCAAATAATAGTATTAAATGATAATAATGCAATGATAATACTATGACGTTTTTTATTACTTTAAAACTATTAAAGCAACATTTGGTAGTTGATTTTGCTGTGCTGTGATTATGGTCAAAATTGTTGTCATAAATCAAGTTTCTAACAAACCACAAACGATAAATAATAAGCAGTATCGACAGTTAGTAGCTGTAGAGTAGCTAATGATAACTAGCAGTAATAAGCAGTACCGACAGTTACTAGCTGTAAATAGCAAAATCAGATGAAGTAATACATATAAAAACACATAAAATTTCTCAAACTAATAATTGAGAAAATCGATAACTTACATCACTGATCACAACAGTTGCATTCATTGGTTTGAAAAAGCATAACCTCACACGCTATGAAATCAACCGATGATCATCGCGAGTAATTTTGTACCTCGGTATAATTTGTTAACTTCTGAGTACTTTGTTTTGAAATACCCGGATCAAAATAGGATCAGTTTGAAAGCAAGCGGGAAATTTATTCTCCCGATGAAATGTTTTACAGCAGTTTTCATTTCTCTCAGTGAAGTGTCTATGTATATGCTTAAGTGTATATATCTATGTATATGTCTCATGCACCTAGTAGAATGGACTAGTACCTGGTTCAAGCTACTGTTTATGACCAACGAAAATTCTGTGTTATGACCATGTTGGCCGCCATTGGTTAAACACTTAATGGCTACCAGTCCCTTAGTGTTACTAAGCTTGGTTTTACATAAACGTAGCACCCCAGAGTACGGTCAAGTAATGGTAAATCTCTCATGAAAGTTTTTGGTTCTCATAATTTGCTATAGAGTTCTATATAAAAATTCTGATTGCTTTGTAATAATTATAATGATTGTGATTAATAAATATCTGTAGTATAATAATTAATATCATATTATTGATAGCAGCATTAATCCATGCATTCTTTACTACGCAGTAATGGTTAATAATAATAATAACAAACAATAGAATTAATGAAATAATTAATAAACAAAATATAATGATATGTATGGGTATTTATAATATATAATTATGTAATATAAAAATTATATAATGAGGAATAATAACGGTGAATATATAATCTAGTAAAATGTATGACATAAACATGAAATAAAAATAAATAAAATGTTATAATAATTTTTATATGAAGTTCATACTTGGTCATTCAATGATTTGGGCAGCAGTAGTGATAGAAGATTCACTAATCTCGATAGAATACGCTATTGTTATATCCACAGCACTATTTAATTACGACGGGAGTATTATGACAACTACTATTTATTTCATCATGTGACCTTGTCGCCATCTTCTGTTTTCTTATGATAAAAGATTCGGCCACATATTAGTCCATATGTACTAGGTCTGTGATATGTCTATTCGTATGTCTAAGGGTATATGTCTATGTTGTTTATATGTCTATGTGTATATGTCTATGTAGTATATATCTATGTAGTATATATCTATGTGTATATGTCTATGTAGTATGTATCTATGTAGTATATATCTATGTAGTATAATATATATATATATAGTAGATCTCTATGTAGTACATGTCTATATAGTATGTGTCTATGTAGTATATATTGTGGGAAATTTGCATGATGATTGAGTGATGTCGGGCCCCTCCCCACCCTTCCCCGCCCTAAAAACCCCCCTACACCCCTTACACCCTCAGTAGCAGAGTTTACAGTACCGTTAGAACTCCCCCCCCCCTCAGTAGTTACATAAATCCCCCTAAAAAGGGATACCGGGTACCCCGGGCCTGTATCAACCCCGTATCACTCTACATAAACCTATGGTAACTACCCCGGGTCAGGACCCCAGCCCCGTATCCAACTTGACTGATTCAGGAAGCCTGTGCCCCTAGGAGCCCGAAAGTCTTAACAGAATGGAGACCGGAGCCTCGCACTTACCGGGAGCAGAGACTAGGAAGTGAAGCTTCCTAAAAGGAGTGGAAGAGTACCACCACATTAAAAAGAGCAGGAAGCATAGCCCAGTGCTATTTTACCGTGTGCATGTATTCTTATTGGTTTGGTTTGTTATTGAACTTTGTATCATGTCATATCATTTGTGGATCTAATATATCATATTATGTTATTGGCTGCGCCTAATAAGGTAATAAGTTTGCCCCTTATTTTCTATAAAAGAAGCAGCCGTGCACTGTGAGAGGCAGAAGTTCAGTGAATAGTGCTAAATACCCTTATACTTGTATTGCTAAATAAATTATGGAAAAAAGGATTTACTTGATAAATCTCTAGCAGTGTGTTTGGGTCGTGGACCTCGTGCAAGTGGTTGAAGTCTATTCGGGATAGACCCCGAAGTGTGAGGAAAGAAGGAGAGGATTCCATTGTGTCGGTGATAGAGGACAGAAATCTATTACAATGTCTATGTAGTATGTGTCTATGGAGTATATGAGTATGTGTATATGACTATGTGCATATGACTATGTGTATATGACTATGTGTATATGTCTATGTGTATATATCTATGTGTATATCTCTATAGAATGGTCCTCTGGTGAAGCGAAGCTCAAAGAGTTCAACTCCTGTTTTGAAGTTGAATATGGAGGCAACTAGTTTAGCTGATATTGAATCTTTCCTTCAGTTATCAGGTGTACAGGTGGGTACTGTAGTCATGTGGCATATGCTCTACTTCATGTACTGTGTACTGCAGTATGTGTGCTATATGCTGTACTTCATGTACTGGGTACTGTAGTATGTGTGCTATATGCTCTACTTCATGTACTTTGTACTGCAGTATGTGTGCTATATGCTCTACTTCATGTACTGGGTACTGTAGTACGTGTGCTATATGCTCTACTTCATGTACTTTGTACTGTAGTATGTGTGCTATATGCTCTACTTCATGTACTGTGTACTGTAGTATGTGTGGTATATGCTCTACTTCATGTACTGTGTACTGTAGTATGTGTGGTATATGCTCTACTTCATGTACTGTGTACTGTAGTACGTGTGGTATATGCTCTACTTCATGTACTGTGTACTGCAGTATGTGTGCTATATGCTCTACTTCATGTACTGTGTACTGTGGTATGTGTGCTATATGCTCTACTTCATGTACTGGGTACTGCAGTATGTGTGCTATATGCTCTACTTCATGTACTGGGTACTGTAGTATGTGTCATTGTTTTACACGGTGTTGCAGTACATGTACTGCGCACTGTAGTACATGTATTGCGCACTGTAGTACATGTACTGCGCACTTTAGTACATGTACTGCGCACTGTAGTACATGCAGTTGTTGTACGTGGTGTTGTAGTACTTGCACGTGGTAGAGAAAGAGATAGAACACTTCAAGTCCAAGTACATTGTGCTTCATACATTTCTACATGATGCTGCTGTTAAACTAGAGAGGATAGCCAACAAGTGCTCCTATAATGGCATGCTGCCAAAAGGTTATAACAGACAGACTCATGCTGCCCTCCTTAGGTACTTTTATATTTAGTAGTTATATATGTATATATATTGCGTAACAATAATGTGTATTACATAATGTAACAGTATTATGTAATACATTATGTAACAGTATTATGTAATACATTATGTAACAGTATTATGTAATACATTATGTAACAGTAAGTAATGTATAATATGATATGTAACAGTAAGTAATGTATAATATGATATGTAACAGTATTATGTAATACATTATGTAACAGTAATGTATAATATGATATGTAACAGTAATATATAACAGTATTATGTAATACATTATGTAACAGTAATGTACTATTACAGCTACATCCACCATCGAACCTTCACTTACATTTACCCCCATGTTAAGGAATTTTGTGCTGCCAGAGACAAGGTGTACGAGCAACAGCGATCTACTCTACAGGTTTGTTTTATCATCTACAGTTGTTAGTTTACTCACCTATAGTTGTTAGTTCACTCACCTGTAGTTGTTAGTTCACTCACCTGTAGTTGTTAGTTCACTCACCTGTAGTTGTTAGTTCACTTACCTATAGTTGTTAGTTCACTCATCTATAGTTGTTAGTTCACTCACCTACAGTTGTTAGTTCACTTAAGTATAGTTGTTAGTTCTCTCAAGTATAGTTGTTAGTTCTCTCAAGTAAAGTTGTTAGTTCTCTCAAGTAAAGTTGTTAGTTCTCTCAAGTATAGTTGTTAGTTCTCTCAAGTAAAGTTGTTAGTTCTCTCAAGTATAGTTGTTAGTTCACTTAAGTAAAGTTGTTAGTTCTCTCAAGTAAAGTTGTTAGTTCTCTCAAGTAAAGTTGTTAGTTCTCTCAAGTATAGTTGTTAGTTCACTCAAGTAAAGTTGTTAGTTCTCTCAAGTATAGTTGTTAGTTCACTCAAGTAAAGTTGTTAGTTCTCTCAAGTATAGTTGTTAGTTCACTCACCTACAGTTGTTAGTTCTCTCAAGTATAGTTGTTAGTTCTCTCAAGTAAAGTTGTTAGTTCTCTCAAGTATAGTTGTTAGTTCTCTCAAGTAAAGTTGTTAGTTAGGTTACCATCATTCACTCTGAATTGGGCGTCTATAGAGTGAGGCCCTTTTGGGCTGTCAACTACTAATGCTTCCTTTTCTGTTTGCCAGAGTTATGGAGTTGCAACCAATCAGAGCACAGGTTGCGAGATGAACCATTGGTTGTCAAAGCTAGGTCAAGCCACTTGTCCACTTCAACTTATCTCTATACTCAAGCTGAGCCTGGTTGGTAGAAGTATATAAACTTGAATAACAATTGTCTTGTGTCCACCTTTCCTTCCAGGTGTCCACCATTCCTTCCAGGCTTATGGATCCTTCCAGGCTTATGGATCCTTCCAGGCTTATGGATCCTTCCAGGCTTGTGGATCCTTCCAGGCTTATGGATCCTTCCAGGCTTGTGGATCCTTCCAGGTGTCCACCATTCCTTCCAGGCTTATGGATCCTTCCAGGCTTGTGGATCATTCCAGGCTTATGGATCCTTCCAGGCTTGTGGATCCTTCCAGGCTTGTGGATCCTTCCAGGCTTATGGATCCTTGCAGGCTTATGGATCCTTGCAGGCTTATGGATCCTTGCAGGCTTATGGATCCTTCCAGGCTTATGGATCCTTCCAGGCTTATGGATCCTTCCAGGCTTATGGATCCTTCCAGGCTTATGGATCCTTCCAGGCTTATGGATCCTTCCAGGCTTATGGATCCTTCCAGGCTTATGGATCCTTCCAGGCTTATGGATCCTTCCAGGCTTATGGATGCTTAAGCCGCTCTACTGAGAGAAATAAAGCTGTTCATAAAACATTCCATTGCTTGAGTCTGATGTATGGCTGGCGTTAAATTTGCCATTGCTTCTTAAATCTGAGACGTTATGGGTTTCGTAATTTTTTTACCAGTAACTGCTTTCCGCCATCGAGGAATGTTGGTTGGGTATCCCATGAGCAAAAGTGCTGATAATTAATATAAGTTTCACTTCACAGCTCATTCGTATTTTGCAATATCATATAGCTAATTCATCGGATATCATATAGCTGGTTCATCCGATATCATATAGCTGGTTCATCCGATGTTTTATAGCTGATTCATCCGATGTCATATAGCTGATTCATCGGATATCATATAGCTGCTTCATCCGATGTCATATAGCTGATTCATCGGATGTCATATAGCTGATTCATCCGATGTCATATAGCTGATTCATCCGATGTCATATAGCTGATTCATCTGATATCATATAGCTGATTCATCCGATATCATATAGCTGATTCATCGGATATCATATAGCTGATTCATCTGATGTCATATAGCTGATTCATCCGATGTCATATAGCTGATTCATCTGATATCATGTAGCTGATTCATCCGATATCATATAGCTGATTCATCCGATAACATATAGCTGCTTCATCCGATGTCATATAGCTGATTCATCTGATATCATATAGCTGCTTCATCCGATGTCATATAGCTGATTCATCTGATATCATATAGCTGCTTCATCCGATGTCATATAGCTGATTCATCCGATGTCATATAGCTGCTTCATCCGATGTCATATAGCTGATTCATCCGATATCATATAGCTGATTCATCCAATATCATATAGCTGATTCATCCGATAACATATAGCTGATTCATCCGATGTCATATAGCTGATTCATCCGATATCATATAGCTGATTCATCTGATATCATATAGCTGATTCATCCGATATCATATAGCTGATTCATCCGATGTCATATAGCTGATTCATCCGATATCATATAGCTGATTCATCCGATATCATATAGCTGATTCATCGGATATTGAGCTCATGTAGTGGATATTGTGTTGGGCGTACTGTCTCTCTTCTGATATTTGCAGACTCCGTGGTCTGCTATTCATTTATAATATCCATGCTTGGAAAACACCATTTCCTTTGTTATTCTTATCTTATTTGGTCTTCTATCGTTATTACGACTATTAGCTATTCATTTATCAATTTTAGATGTTTTATTGGGGAAAAATTTATATTGATTCTATTAAAGAAGAAAACACTATAGCTAGCAACGCCAAACCTGAGCACATTTTTTATTACTAGGAAACCCAATAACTAATGGTTGCAGGCTTATGTAAAACGATGGACAAAATCCGAAAATCCCCGTAATTAATTGGGTATTCCCCAAAATTTGAAAACTTTGTCAGTTTTCGCATTTTTACCTAATATGATTTGTTATTATTATTGTTAAATATTCTCACAAATAGGAATTGGTATTATAGGGACTTATTATAATAAACGATCATAGGGAAAAACGCTCCAACCTGAGGAAAATTTTTATTGCTAAGGAAACCCAACAAATTACGCCCGTACCCTTATACAAATCAATGGACGAAATCCCAAATTCCCATAATTAATTAGGGTTTCCCCGCTATTTCACAAAAAATTTTTAGGCTGTGCCTTTTTCCTTAATGTATACCATTAATTATTAAAAATAATAAACTGCAAATAATAAATACAGTAATAGTAAATAATGAAAAAAATCATAATACTTTATTATCGTAGTAATCATTTATCGCAGGTTTCCAGTTGAAGAACTTGAGCAAACAATACTTGACATTTATAATATTCTTATAAACAATGTTGGGATTTGTTTTTGCCTCTCCATGTTTTGAAATACCTTTTTATCATTGTAATCATTTCACCTGTCTGTTTTCATTTCTTAGTGAAAACAGACAGTTATCCAATTGTTTCAATGATTAGTAATAATAGAAAAAACATTATCCGTATTTATTACACCATGGTTTTATTATTATTATTTAACGATATCGTTCATTAGTTTTATTATCGCTAGTGTTAAGTCTTGGAAGTAATTGGAAGAGCAACTCCCGATTCCTCTCGATAATCGCATCGCCGAGAATCGTATAGTGTGAATGTAGCTTGAGAATGAAATTTTAGGTGGCCACGGGAGGTGCCTACCTTGAGAAGAGGTGACCGCAGTAGGCGCCGACTACAGTAGGAGCCGACTACAGGAGGAGGCGACTCCAGAAGGAGACTACAGGAGGAGGCAACCATAAGAGGAGGCAACCACAAGAGGAGGCGGCCACGGGAGGAGGCGGCCCGGGAGGAGGCCACTACAGGAAAAGGTGACCACGGGAAGAGGCGCCCACCGGAGGAGGGGACGATGGGTACAGGCAATAACCGGGGGAGACAAGGGAAAAGGGGCTGGGCAGAAGTACAACGATATGTCCGACATTTTCTCTGCGCAGTTGTTTACAACGAGTGAGCCAGTTAGTAGTTAGTTTATACTCTATAGTATGGATATATTATACAGTATACATAGTATATAAACTTACTGTATACTTAGTGTATACTATGCCTATATACTTACCATATACTATGTATATATTTACTGTATACTGTGTATATACTTCCTGTATACTATGTATACACTTCCTGTATACTGTGTATATACTTACTGTATACTATGTATATACTTACTGTATACTGTGTATATACTTACTGTATACTATGTATATACTTACTGTATACTGTGTATATACTTACTGTATACTGTGTATATACTTACTGTATACTGTGTATATACTTACTGTATACTATGTATATACTTACTGTATACTATGTATACACTTACTGTATACTGTGTATATACTTACTGTATACTGTGTATATACTTACTGTATACTGTGTATATACTTACTGTATACTCGGTATATACTTACTGTATACTGTGTATATACTTACTGTATACTCGGTATATACTTACTGTATACTGCGTATATACTTACTGTAATCTGTGTATATACTTACTGTATACTTATATACTGTATATTTATATACTTACAGGATGAGATGTGCGCTTCTGCTATCGAACCATCAGCCTCAAAAGGTGGGAATATTACGTATAACACTACATATAACACTACGTGTAACACTATATATAACACTATATATAACACTATGTATAACAGTACATGTAACACTACGTATAACACTATATATAACACTATGTATAACAGTACATATAACACTACGTATAACACTATATATAACACTATGTATAACAGTACATATAACACTACGTATAACACTATATATAACACTATGTATAACAGTACATATAACACTACGTATAACACTATATATAACACTATGTATAACAGTACATATAACACTACGTATAACACTATATATAACACTATGTATAACAGTACATATAACACTACGTATAACACTATATATAACACTATGTATAACAGTACATATAACACTACGTATAACACTATATATAACACTATGTATAACAGTACATGTAACACTACGTATAACACTATATATAACACTACGTATAACACTATATATAACACTACGTATAACACTATATATAACACTATGTATAACACTACTATTGAAACACTATATTTAACACTATGTATAACAGTACATATAACACTACGTATAACACTATATATAACACTATATATAACACTATGTATAACATACACTAGATATCTACAGTGAAACCAGGATAATTAAATGTTGAAGGCTCAAGAAAATTTTATGCAATTAGCGATTGTATTGAGTTGCCCAAACGTACTATAAATGTAGATTCAATAATACTAAGTGATCATGTGACTAGTCAATAATACTAAGTGATCATGTGACTAGTCAATAATACTAAGTGATCATGTGACTAGTCAATAATACTAAGTGATCATGTGACTAGTCAATAATACTAAATGATCATGTGACTAGTCAATAATACTAAGTGATCATGTGACTAGTCAATAATACTAAATGATCATGTGACTAGTCAATAATACTAAATGATCATGTGACTAGTCAATAATACTAAGTGATCATGTGACTAGTCAATAATACTAAGTGATCATGTGACTAGTCAATAATACTAAGTGATCATGTGACTAGTCAATAATACTAAATGATCATGTGACTAGTCAATAATACTAAGTGATCATGTGACTAGTGACTAGTGATCCCTCGAGACATTAGTCAATAGTCATTAGTTAATAGTCATTAGTTAATAGTCATTAGTTAATAGTCATTAGTTAATAGTCATTAGTTAATAGTCAATAGTTAATAGTCAATAGTTAATAGTCATTAGTTAATAGTCATTAGTTAATAGTCATTAATTAATAGTCATTAGTTAGTAGTCAATAGTCATTAGTTAATAGTCATTAGTTAATAGTCATTAGTTAATAGTCATTAGTATTTTGATGCTAATCATAATAACAAAATTTGATATTAATTACATGCACATATGGCCAAAAATAATTCATAAGTTTGCTTTGCTTTTCTTTTTTAAATTATTATCAATTGGTATAATGTATTATCAATTATTATTGGCAATAATCATTCAAGTAAGTACCAACAATAGGTAGTATCTTACCAATTATCGGCTATCTTCCTGCCATAATAACATGCTTAGATCTCGTTGACTTGATTAGATTGTTTTTTTTTTATTGCTTGTTGATAACCAGCCTTAAATCTTTGATACATACCGAAGTTGACTACATCTCGGTCATCAGAGACTCACGTGGTGAAGTTTCTTGCGAAGGCGTAATAGCGAGTGCATTTTAAAAATGTCATCAGCTACATAGCCTACAATCTTCGATTGTCAAAATTTCTGGTATTCAATGCTATAGAGAAACTGCTTGCCAACAAACACCATGCTTTGTCTGAGGCTTTTCACAGAATCTGCGCGACAATTGGATTAAAAATGGAAAAACTGCAGACTGTTCTGTTGAATTAGATATGATCAGATTGAAACATGGGTGATGCCACAGGCAGGGTGATGCCACATGCAGTGTGATGTCACATGCGGTGTGATGTCACATGCAGTGTGATGTCACATGCAGTGTGATGTCACATGCAGTGTGATGTCACATGCAGTGTGATGTCACATGCAGTGTGATGTCACATGCAGAGTGATGACATATTTCCCCACAGCCATGTTACATAAACATTGCATATATTTTAGAGCCACTGTCCAGTGATGAGCTCATACCATTGGTAGTAAGTATTCACTGTGTTTACTCTCTACGTCTATGCTTGTATAGTCAATGCTTCTCTGTATACTCTTCATGTCTATGCCAAGTGTACCAACTCTGCCATTCATATACGCTGTTGTGTATTTTATATGTCTACATATCTACGCTGTTGTGTATCTTATATCTCTACATATATACGCTGTTGTGTATCTTATATATCTACATATATACGCTGTTGTGTATCTTATATGTCTACATATATACGCTGTTGTGTATCTTATATCTCTACATATATACGCTGTTGTGTATCTTATATCTCTACATATATACGCTGTTGTGTATTTTATATGTCTACATATCTACGCTGTTGTGTATCTTATATCTCTACATATATACGCTGTTGTGTGTCTTATATGTCTACATATATACGCTGTTGTGTGTCTTATATGTCTACATATATACGCTGTTGTGTGTCTTATACGTCTACATATATACGCTGTTGTGTATGTTATATGTCTACATATATACGCTGTTGTGTGTCTTATATGGCAAAATATATACGCTGTAGATTAACACTCTGCTTTCAAGGAAAAGTGTCAGTTTTCCTTCCCTGCTACACTACATAGAAATATTTGGTGAGAGTGTTCTTCAAATTCATGAAACGTTTGAGTAAGTGTTTTCTGTCTTCTATATATATAAACCTGAAAAGCTTCTCTCTCAGTATGTCTGTCTGTGTGTCTGTGTGTCAGTCATTTCAGGCATATGCACGCCTAAACTGCTAATGAATAGCTTACCTAATGGATGGCAGGCTACACCTTAGCCTTGGCTACACAGCACTACACTGTACTATTTAGCCTTGGCTACACTGCACTACACTGTACTATTTAGCCTTGGCTACACTGCACTACACTGTACTATTTAGCCTTGGCTACACTGCACTACACTGTACTATTTAGCCTTGGCTACACTGCACTACACTGTACTATTTAGCCTTGGCTACACTGCATTACACTGTACTATTTAGCCTTGGCTACACTGCACTACACTGTACTATTTAGCCTTGGATACACTGCACTACACTGTACTATTTAGCCTTGGCTACACTGCACTACACTGTACTATTTAGCCTTGGCTACACTGCACTACACTGTGCTATTTAGCCTTGGCTACACTGCACTACACTGTACTATTTAGCCTTGGCTACACTGCACTACACTGTGCTATTTAGCCTTGGCTACACTGCACTACACTGTACTATTTAGCCTTGGCTACACTGCACTACACTGTGCTATTTAGCCTTGGCTACACTGCACTACACTGTACTATTTAGCCTTGGCTACACTGCACTACACTGTACTATTTAGCCTTGGCTACACTGCACTACACTGTACTATTTAGCCTTGGCTACACTGCACTACACTGTGCTATTTAGCCTTGGCTACACTGCACTACACTGTACTATTTAGCCTTGGCTACACTGCACTACACTGTACTATTTAGCCTTGGCTACACTGCACTACACTGTGCTATTTAGCCTTGGCTACACTGCATTACACTGTACTATTTAGCCTTGGCTACACTGCATTACACTGTACTATTTAGCCTTGGCTACACTGCACTACACTGTACTATTTAGCCTTGGCTACACTGCACTACACTGCACTATTTAGCCTTGGCTACACTGCACTACACTGTACTATTTAGCCTTGGCTACACTGCCCTACACTGTACTATTTAGCCTTGGCTACACTGCATTACACTGTACTATTTAGCCTTGGCTACACTGCACTACACTGTACTATTTAGCCTTGGCTACACTGCCCTACACTGTACTATTTAGCCTTGGCTACACTGCACTACACTGTACTATTTAGCCTTGGCTACACTGCACTACACTGTACTATTTAGCCTTGGCTACACTGCACTACACTGTACTATTTAGCCTTGGCTACACTGCACTACACTGTACTATTTAGCCTTGGCTACACTGCACTACACTGTACTATTTAGCCTTGGCTACACTGCACTACACTGTACTATTTAGCCTTGGCTACACTGCACTACACTGTACTATTTAGCCTTGGCTACACTGCACTACACTGTGCTATTTAGCCTTGGCTACACTGCATTACACTGTACTATTTAGCCTTGGCTACACTGCACTACACTGTACTATTTAGCCTTGGCTACACTGCACTACACTGTACTATTTAGCCTTGGCTACACTGCACTACACTGTACTATTTAGCCTTGGCTACACTGCACTACACTGTACTATTTAGCCTTGGCTACACTGCACTACACTGTACTATTTAGCCTTGGCTACACTGCACTACACTGTACTATTTAGCCTTGGCTACACTGCACTACACTGTACTATTTAGCCTTGGCTACACTGCACTACACTGTACTATTTAGCCTTGGTTACACTGCACTACACTGTACTATTTAGCCTTGGTTACACTGCACTACACTGTACTATTTAGCCTTGGCTACACTGCACTACACTGTACTATTTAGCCTTGGCTACACTGCACTACACTGTACTATTTAGCCTTGGTTACACTGCACTACACTGTACTATTTAGCTTTGGCTACACTGCACCAAAGTCTTGGTGCTGACGTACCTATATGATAGATGGTGAGATGTGCGGGTGGCTACACAGGCAGATGTAGCATGCCGATGTACTATAGCACATCGATGAGCTGCTATTGAACTAGCTAATCATACGGCACAAGGCGCGGGTTTTTGCCTGTTTCTTTTCCGACAACGAATTGCTTGTTTCCCTGATATAATAATGATAACAATAACTGCAAAACCCATTCACAATGATGTATGTTTGTTTTTTTCACCATAAAAACCATGACTTTTAATAATTATTTTGGTTTTATTTATTATTAAATTATCAGAATATTGCTATTATTTATCATTTATTTTATTGTTGTACTTAATTAATGATAATTAATTATTATTTATACTAATAAAAATGTTAAAATTATAAATGATCACTATTTTATGAGCCATTTAAAATAAGTTCACTGGACTGAATTGTTTTGGCAACAACTGCATTACATTGAAATTATTTTGGTGCAAAGAGGTGGATGTACAAGTTCTATAAGATCAACATTCCTTTGGAATTTGACATTGATAACAACGATAATATAATGTATACTCATTGTCCATGAAAAAGTTCTAGCAAAAATGTGTTGTAAATGGTTAAACTTGATGAGCTTGTGAACATATTTCGGACTTGACCAATCAGAGGGTACCGATGATCCTTCGGCATCGGGTATAGACCAACATGTTGGTTATGCTCACAATACGATGTGCAGATGTATTATGTATATTTGTTATGTCTTCCCAAACCGGAGATGTATTCTTTAATAATAATAATAATAATGTAGGTGGAGACAATCAGAGTTCGATAATTCAAGTGTCAAATGGATATGTATGCCACACTAATGAAAGTAGTGAACATTATTGTAAAAACTTTTTATTGGATTAAAGTCATGTTTGGCAGGGTTTGAATTTGCCGTTTATTCTCAAAATTTCATTTATGTCCCATACATAAGATCGCCTCCTGAATATTGGTTTTTGCCTTGTAGGAGGAGGGTGACTAATATGTTATTGCTAAGCTAGGGTTAGGCTAACTAGGTCTGGTGGTGACAGCTCAGCCTGGAGCCGCGCGAATGCGGGCTGCAGGAGGAGACAATTCAAAGCTTTGGTTGGTCAGTAGTAGATTACAGGCTTTGGTGAAATTTACAAGACATTAACTGCATTAAGTGCAAGAGCACCGTGAAAGTAGTTGGTTACAATCATGTATCCTGTGCAATAAGGTGACAGCTGACAACGTAAGATATCATTGAGAACCCTGAGAGAGTAGAGCTCGCTGGTATAGTGATACATTAATGCGACTGGTAATGCTGCTAGTAGTCTGTATAAACTATTACCAGTTCTACCTGCTCAATCAGCTCTACTCTCGGCCAACTTCCCACCTCCCCCTTCGCCCGCCCGCTCTACTTCTCACCCTCTGCGTTGCTCTACCCTTGCCATGTTCCACCCCTTCCCTGTTCTACCCTCTCCGTCTCTCCCCCACTCTCTCTCCACTCAATTTAGGATATGACACAGATATGTTGTGTGCTGGCACACTGCATTCACTACTGAGACAACTAATACCGCATGTACATAAAGCGATTACTAAGCGATTTCCTTAGTGATTGCGTGATTTTGCAACTTCAGTTTCCGGTAAAATCGCTGAGCAATTGCTAGCATTTTATTTGAGGTTATCGCTCGGTTTTGAGCAAGATAAAAAAATCGCTAGTTGATTCCGTGATCAACCAATTACAGCGCACAAATGCTTTATCCTTGCTTCTAATAGTGTCTCGTCATATGCAGCCCTCCGATCTATCAACAATCCTATAATAAATTGAAGGCTATGCTTTGTAACAGCGAGTTTGACCTGAATCGCTGAAGAATGGGTAGTAGTAAAAAGTTTCGCAATTTTGGGGAGGGGCTTCCCCTATCGCTAAGCAAAATCGCTAGCACGATAGCTATATGTACATGAAGTAGCTAGCACGGTAGCTATATGTACATGAAGCATACGGTAGCTATATGTACATGAAGTAGCTAGCACGGTAGCTATATGTACATGAAGTAGCTAGCACGGTAGCTATATGTACATGAAGCACACGGTAGCTATGTGTACATGAAGCACACGGTAGCTATATGTACATGAAGCACACGGTAGCTCTATGTACATGAAGCACACGGTAGCTATATGTACATGAGGCACACGGTAGCTATATGTACATGAAGCACACGGTAGATATATGTACATGAAGCACACGGTAGCTATATGTACATGAAGCACACGGTAGCTATATGTACATGAAGCACACGGTAGCTATATGTACATGAAGCACACGGTAGCTATATGTACATGAAGCACACGGTAGCTATATGTACATGAAGCATAACTTGGGCGCAATCTGTGCGTGCTGAAGAAACTAGTGAGTCATCAACCAGTCAGAATGGACTCTGCGCTGGTGAGAGTTCAAACTCAAGGAGTGTTTCCTGGACCAAATGACTTGAGCAACGCAATTATCTTCCCAAAAGAAGACAACTCTGCTAAAATAGTTGTTTCTACTAAGTATAAATGTATAAATGTTTCCCTTGAAAGATTAGAAAATTATCAAGAACTTCTGGGCTTGTAAATGTACAATTTTTTCTTCTATAACAAAAAATATGCTGCAGCACCTTGAGATGCTGACAGCATCTCAAGATGTTGACAGCATCTCAAGAGGCATCTTGAGATGAGTGTTTCAACTCTATTTTTTGTAACTTTTTTATTTGTTTCGATGAGAGTATTGCTATTTATTATAATTAAAGAAACCTAACCAAAACTGTACACACTTCTTATACACACTTAATAGCGCTACCGAGTTTTGCAAACTGATTCCAGGACCAAATAATGTTTGAGAAAGATCGTTGCAGTGCCCATTGTTTTATTGATACTCCAACCACTGCTTATTAACAGGATGTAACTGCTTGTGAGTCGTCTCCACCTTCATTATTAAAAATATTAGATCTACAAATATCCCCAGTTGGAGAAGAGATGACAAATCCTGCCATCCATCAAATTGGTGCAATAGAATTCTTTTCCAGCAGTTTTCATTTCTGCAGGCGTAATGTTTTGAGGATGAATACATATTTGACACTTTGACCCTTGAATTGACACTTTGACCCTTGAATTGACGCTTGGACCCTTGCATTAAAAAACTGCAATTGTCTCCACCTACATTATTATTATTAAAAGAATATTTAAACTACAAATATTCCTGGTTTGAATACAAATGACAAATTCAAACGCCTGCCATACATTAGTTTAATCCAATAAAATGTTTTACAGTAGTGGGGTCCCGGCAGAGTAGTTTCACTTTAGCGATGCAACCGGAAATAGCTTAGTCGATCGTTGAACTTATCATTAGAAATCACGACTTGCTTGACTATTATTCTGATGTGAGGAAATTTGAGCAAATAATGTGACAAAAATGATGTTGTTGAGAAAACTCAAAGAATCAATAAAGCCTTTCGAAGTTTTTTTTTTAAAAAAATTTGGTTTATTCAGTTAAAAAAAATAATTAAATATCACGTTCACGGGTAGAATCATAGTTTCGTATTTCGGGTTTGATTGAGCTTGCCAACGTAAACTAATGAAAGCTCGCCCGTGAACGATTACTGTGGTTTGCTTCCACAGTGCCGTTGTAGTGTCAGTAGTGTTACAGTTTATGTTGATGGCGCACCGTCAGTATTATACACCCCAAACTTATCAGTCGCCGTGAATAAAAAAAAAATTTCTTTGGTAACTGTTAAAATGAAGTGGCTTTCGTTTTAATAGTATTGCTGGTGGAAAACGGGCTTCCTTTTATTTAATACTAGCACCGCATAAAAAACTGCCGGGATCCCATTGCTACTTCTCTCAGTGTAGCGGCATAGGTGTCTGTTCAAGTGGAATGACACACACAGACATACAAACAGATGGTTTTTTATATATGCAGATTTATTGAAAGGTATATGATACATTTAAACCATATGTAAATGTATATGATACATTTAAACCATATGTAAATGTATATGAATCAGGCTATACATAATTTTGTATAATAATAATATATATATACACAGTTAAATACAAAATGTATAATACATAGTTGTATACAAAATGTATAATACATAGTTGTATACAAAATGTATAATACATAGTTGTATACAAAATGTATAATACATAGTTGTATACAAAATGTATAATACATAGTTGTATACAAAATGTATAATACATAGTTGTATACAAAATGTATAATACATAGTTGTATACAAAATGTATAATACATAGTTGTATACAAAATGTATAATACATAGTTGTATACAAAGTGTATAATACATAGTTGTATATAAAATGTATAATACATAGTTGTATACAAAATGTATAATACATAGTTGTATACAAAATGTATAATACATAGTTGTATATAAAATGTATAATACATAGTTGTATATAAAATGTATAGATTTGATAAGTGAATAATTTCCATATTAGGTTCACATTTGCCACATACAGAGCTGCCGTGTTGTATATCTCAGAGTACAAGCTTTCTGCAAATGAAACAAGATCAGGTGATGCTGACTCATCTGTGCTCACTTCAGTTCAGCTCACAGCAGTGAGTGTTTGTTAGACACATATTACAGTGATATATTGTATTGTACAGTGATATATTGTATTGTACAGTTATATATATTGTACAGTTATATGTTGTGCTGTACAGTTATATATTGTATTGTACAGTGATATATTGTATTGTACAGTTATATATATTGTACAGTTATATGTTGTGCTGTACAGTTATATATTGTATTGTACAGTGATATATTGTATTGTACAGTTATATATATTGTACAGTTATATGTTGTGTTGTACAGTTATATATTGTATTGTACAGTTATATATATTGTACAGTTATATGTTGTGTTGTACAGTTATATATTGTATTGTACAGTTATATATTGTATTGTACAGTTATATATATTGTACAGTTATATGTTGTGTTGTACAGTTATATATTGTATTGTACAGTTATATATTGTATTGTACAGTTATATATATTGTACAGTGATATATTGTGCTGTACAGTTATTTATTGTATTGTACAGTTATTTATTGTATTGTACAGTTATATATATTTTACAGTTATATACTGTATTGTACAGTTATACATTGTATTGTACAGGTATATACTTTGTATTGTACAGTTATATATTGTATTGTACAGTTATTTATTGTATTGTACAGTTATATATATTTTACAGTTATATATTGTATTGTACAGTTATATGTTGTATTGTACAGTTATATATTGTATTGTACAGTTATATATTGTATTGTACAGTTCCATCAGATTGGTACAATTGTTTACATGTGTTGAAACCTATTGTAGCCTGGGGACCACACCCACAGCACAGCCTTCTCTAAGCCAGTCAAGACTATGGGCACTACACCAGAACCCACGTGTGCATTCAACAGTTATGTGAGAGAGTTTAGTGAGCAGAAACCATTTACTTATTGCATGAATGGCACATCCGACTTGGATAGATATGAGCTCCTAGCGCTACTTACACACACACAGTAACTGACTTTATTCATACTCAGGGTAACAGACTAGTGTACGTATTATATGTCTATGTAGCTACTGGGTACACTCACATAGACATAGTAACTGACTTTATTCATACTCAGGGTAACAGACTAGTGTACGTATTATATGTCTATGTAGCTACTGGGTACACTCACATAGACATAGTAACTGACTTTATTCATACTCAGGGTAACAGACTAGTGTACGTATTATATGTCTATGTAGCTACTGGGTACACTCACATAGACATAGTAACTGACTTTATTCATACTCAGGGTAACAGGCTAGTGTACGTATTATATGTCTATGTAGCTACTGGGTACGCTCACATAGACATAGTAACTGACTTTATTCATACTCAGGGTAACAGACTAGTGTACGTATTATATGTCTATGTAGCTTCTGGGTACGCTCACATAGACATAGTAACTGACTTTATTCATACTCAGGGTAACAGACTAGTGTACGTATTATATGTCTATGTAGCTACTGGGTACGCTCACATAGACATAGTAACTGACTTTATTCATACTCAGGGTAACAGACTAATGTACGTATTATATGTCTATGTAGCTACTGGGTACACTCACATAGACATACATACGCACCACGGATGAAATATAACAGGATTGCCAGCTGCAGTTGTCTAATATAACTCTGACAACGATTCAAATGTAGCCGTTTATGGAAGTGCCTCGTAAAATAATTCGGCGCAATACCCACTTATTGAGAAGCCTGTCGTTATACCACACGATTCACTATCGCGTTCTTATCAGTGGTTATACACTTCAGCCACGGCGGCCATTACTTCACTATTTTGACGATTCAAGTGTAGTTACTTGTACCAGATTCGTGCCAAAAATTTCAAAGGACTAAGGCAAAGATAATATATCTGTAATCTTTGGTCATTGGGTTTTCTATTTTTAGATATCTACAACGACAGGGTTTTACTGCTACGTTTATCACTAGTCCATAGTATCCATTTCTAAAAGTCACGTAGTTTCCGCTTCTAAAGTTGCAATATAGTATGGCATAGACTTATCATGTGTTGTGTGCATAGACTTATCATGTGTTGTGTGCATAGACTTATTATGAGTTGTGTGCATAGACACGATAGTACCGAACAAGATAAATCAAATATATAAATTAATGTATTCGGCTAGACAATATAACATAAATGCATTTATCACAAAAATGGCAGCTGGTAATATAGTATTGTAATCAGCTGTTAGACAATATATATATATGTGTATAATTATATATGAATAAAATGGTGAATAATAGAAACTAGTATTTGGCAAGCACAGAACCAGCAACTTAAATATTAAAAGATAACAATAATAATAAAGCAAATAGCACGGCTGTACAACGAAGTGTAGGAGTTATCCTCTCTTGAAACTCTTGAGTATTTTAATAAAATGCATTATCAAATAGCCTGTCTCTAAGAAGATTCAAACAACAGATTTTGAGGCTTTACAAATGCAGTCAGATGTCTTTGAACGCTACAGTATAACAGCGTCGATAGTTAAACCAAAATGATTGCTTATAATACAAAAAATAATGTTGTGAAGACAACTCCCATAAGCAGGCAGTGAGACGGGTACAGTTTCCTCTGAGTAGATTGATGATTACAACATATGTCATCTTACCTTTAGAACTGTTTGCTAACACATATTGTGGATGGCAACATGGCTACAAATGCTGATTGTCTGTGAGGCTACGCAATGCTCTCTCTCAAATTGTCGAACTGCTCCTGAGTGAGGCTGGTGGGCCTGTCGGGCTCTTTCCCATGTCCTATGAATGATTGCTGACTTTCATCGCTTTCACTGCTGTCATCGTGATCAGATGACTGTCGGTGTCTGCCAATGCTGAGATTGCTCAAGCTATACGCTTCACCCATGTCCGATAGCTCTGGTTCCTCAATACCAATCACTGGTTGTGGTGGGGTAGCTGAATATAACTCTTCTTCCTCACTGTCACTCAAGTCGGGCAGGTGCAGATCTGGAGTAGGATTAACTCTAATTCTGATACTACACTCGGAGCCCTTGTATGTACCTGCTGAACTTCGTTTGGATCTGGTTGACTGCAGGCTGTCGCTACGAGAGCAGCGCTTCTGGAAATCTCTTTCACTAAGGAATGGTTCAGGAGATGTGTTGATGGCATTGTCTTCTAATGTCGCTTTATTTAACCACACCCAACCGGCATCAACCTTCTCACTGCCATCTGCACTTGCTGCCATTCGTCCCTCTATTGTCTTTTGCTTCTGGTTTTGCCGATAGGCGTAGATGAGACAGTTGGTGACAAAGACTGAGGCCACGACTCCAAGCACCCCCATCAGCACAAACATTCCTGTCTCCAGCGGACTCAAAGCAGCATTGCTGTCTGCAGATGGGTCCACAGCCACCCGCTGAGGCTCATTAATAACAGTCTTTTGCTTTCTGGAGGGAGGCTTAGTTTTTATCACAGGCTTCACTGGTAGAAATGGCTTGGCCCGATTTGGTTGAACATTGCGGCTGGGGTACGCCGCGTCATTGACAAATGAAGCAAAAGGTTTGGAGAGCTGAGAGACGATATGTGAATAGCCAACAGCTAGATACCTGGAGGCCTTCTTCTGGCACAAAGGAAGCATGTGTAAGGTGAACTTGAGCACTCCTCTACCACTTCCAATAGCACGTACGGCTATGTACCTGTAAGTAGAGAAACATGTCACTTCTACATGAACAGTTTGTGCACTGCTAGTACTTATTACATCAAGTCTTGTGGCTGCATTTCTATATGCAGAATATGAGTGAACACCACGAAAGATTTAGAAAGGCGATGCTCACCATGAAACGATTAGAAATAAAGTAATCGCGTTATTTTACACTTGATTTGGGATATTTATACCTTATACATACCTTATACCTACCTTACACATACCTTATACATACCTTATACATACCTTATACATACCTTATATATGCCTTACATATACCTTATACATACCTTATACATACCTTATATATACCTTATACATACCTTACACATACCTTATACATACCTTATATATACCTTATACATACCTTATAATATATACCTTATACATACCTTATATATAATACATGATAGCCCAATAAGGTTTTATGCAAGTGACCAAAATGGCAGCTTACTGTTTTGTGACATCTTGTGAAGCAGCGTTATAGAAAACAATTTCATTTTGTTTCAACCAGAAGTACTTGTGGAAAGGTTTTGCATATAATGAATGAACTCAAATTAATATCACATAGGTACCTGCTCTTGTAATCATGTGAAGGCAACTCTAATATAGCTGGTTTCTCATTATCCATGTCTAATCTATAGCTCTCTCTGTTAAACGCAGACAGGGGTACAACTTTGCCATCAGTGAAATGTACCCACAACTCCAGTACTCCTTGCTGTCAAGTATGACAATGAATGCTGTAATACTATAGATTATATAACCTTATAGAGCATCATATGGGTGAGCTAATATAACACACTTGAGGATACTTGTCAGTGAAGGCAGTAGGCTACATTAATCAATGTTTGAGCAACACTCTCACATCGCTTTGGCTACCGACAGCGATGGTCTTACATAGCCTCAGCTACTGACAGCAATGGTCTTACATAGCCTCAGCTACTGACAGCAATGGTCTTACATAGCCTCAGCTACTGACAGCAATGGTCTTACATAGCCTCAGCTACTGACAGCAATAGTCTTACATAGCCTCAGGTACTGACAGCGATAGTCTTACATACCCTCAGCTACTGACAGCAATAGTCCTACATAGCCTCAGCTACCGACAGCAATGGTCTTACATAGCCTCAGCTACTGACAGCAATGGTCTTACATTGCCTCAGCTACGGACAGCAATAGTCTTACATAGCCTCAGCTACTGACAGCAATGGTCTTATATAGCCTCAGCTTCTGACAGCAATAGTCTTACATAGCCTCAGCTACTGACAGCAATGGTCTTACATAGCCTCAGCTACTGACAGCAATAGTCTTACATAGCCTCAGCTACTGACAGTAATAGTCTTACATAGCCTCAGCTACTGACAGCAATGGTCTTATATAGCCTCAGCTTCTGACAGCAATAGTCTTACATAGCCTCAGCTACTGACAGCAATGGTCTTACATAGCCTCAGCTACTGACAGCAATAGTCTTACATAGCTTCAACTACCGAGAGCAAGTCGTGCATAGCCTCAGCTAGAGGCAGCGATGACTGTTTAGCTGGTGAATAAGCACAGAGAATGCAAGGAACCATAATGGGGTCCCGGCTGAGTAGTTCCACTTTAGCGATGCAACCGGAAGTAGCTAGATCGATTGTTGAACTTATCATTAGAAATCTCGACTCGCTGGACTATTAACCTGATTCGAAAAAAATTGAGTGATTGATATGACAAAAATAATGTTTTTGAGAAAGCTCAAGGGATCCATAAAGCCTTTGAACTTTTCTTTTTGAGAAGATGTTGATTTATTCACTTGAGAAAAATTAAATAAATGCTATGCTCATAATACTACCTAGTGGCGCCATAGTTTCTTATTTCGATTTTGATTAGGTTTGCCAGCATAAAAAAATAAAAGTGCGCCCTTGTAGTAGTCTGGTTACGCCAAGTTACAGTTGGGATGTACTGAGATGCTTTATATGAACGGCGCATCATCATTATTATACACTCCGTACCTATCTACTGGTCACGAATCGTTGATCAAGGATTTCATAAATCTAAATAAAAAAGATAGACTTTTGTTAATATTAATAGTACTTTAGTATCCCAGTCTCGTAGTATCCTAGTATCGTAGTATCCTAGTATCGTAGTATCCTAGTATCGTAGTATCCTAGTATCGTAGTATCCTAGTATCGTAGTATCCTAGTATCGTAGTATCCTAGTATCGTAGTATCCTAGTATCGTAGTATCCTAGTATCGTAGTATCCTAGTATCGTAGCAATAAAACTCTCAGTCTCTTCACCCTATAAACCTGCCGGAACCCCATTGATAGTTTGCTTATAAGTCAGCAATGGCAGCTGGTGTATATATATTTGTGATCTCTGACTGCATGTATATGTAAGTTTACATGTAAGTATACGTGTAAGTGTAGCTATACACTTAAGTATACTGGTAAATGTACATGTACGTAGACATGTAAGGTTTCGATGCCCTCAGCATTGTTGTAAGAAGTGAGAGAAGAAGACAAGACAGATGGTGTTGAGGTCTTCAGGACTTGGCAGTGTAAATAGACATGCATTCATTTCATCTTTTAGATAATACAGATTTGTCAGGTAGGACAGGCATGTCAGGTAGGACAGGCATGTCAGGCAGGACAGAAATGTCAGATAGGACAGGTATGTCAGGTAGGACCAATAGATATTTTTCAGTGTTTAATTTCAGTTTCCTAATTATACTACAATAACCTTATTGGTTGTTGATTGTGTTTTCATTTAAAAACCCCCACTTTTCAATGCAAATTAATTTACAAATCTCCATCTTTGAGTGAAATGTCACCATTCCACTGATTTAGTATCATTTCATCTATATATTGATTAGTTCAACAAAGTGCATAGGTAGTTTTATGTGCTAAAATGTATGCGTATCACCTGGTCTACCTTCACCATCATTTGATCAATAGCAGATGACGATGCTGTTGTTGACAATACCATAGGTATGTCATTGCTTTACTCTGTATGTAGCGATGCAAAAAAGGATGTAAAGAAATGACAACTTCATATACCTTGAAGACAATTAAAAACGGTGCTAAGTATTATCTGTTTGTATGTGGAGTCAAAGTATCAGTAACATCAATCACTCCTTCCTGTCAATTGATGGCTTCATCGGTTAGCTTAGCAACTGGCTCTTTGATATGCACTCGTCCATCAGAAATAGTTATGCAGTTATGCAGTAGTTGTATATATCTACTTCACTTATATAGTTAGTAGTTGTATATATCTACTTCACTTCTATAGTTAGTAGTTGTATATATCTACTTCACTTCTATAGTTAGTAGTTGTATATATCTACTTCACTTATATAGTTAGTAGTTGTATATATCTACTTCACTTCTATAGTTAGTAGTTGTATATATCTACTTCACTTCTATAGTTAGTAGTTGTATATATCTACTTCACTTATATAGTTAGTAGTTGTATATATCTACTTCACTTCTATAGTTAGTAGTTGTATATATCTACTTCACGTATATAGTTAGTAGTTGTATATATTAATTTTGGGCTGCTACCTTCTGAACAACACAAAAATCACAATTTTTGTGTTAAATGAAGGATTGTAGTAGATGCTCAGACGGAGATATCGATGTTATAATGTTACAACAACTTGAAGTTAATAGAAGACAATATGCATAGATCGTTGCTGCAAAACTGCTGTTGTAAATATATCAGAAGTTGACCTGTATGAAGGAGAGTCACAACACAACATCACTGATCAGCTGCGCCATAACATTATTTTATCAATTGACTGGCACCAGACATCATGTCACAAGTGCTAGGCAGGTGATTAAGCAGTTGTTTATACAGTCAACAGTGAGTTGGTAGTGCAAGAGCGGCAGCAATCCCATTATGTAGGTACTCACAGAGAGCTTGTCTGAGAGACTCCTCTCATAGCTGTATGTAGCCACCAGCAGGCCTGCCTCGGAGCTCTTGCTCACTGCCATATCCATACCACTGACAAAGTTGGTACTTATTCTGTCTATCTCTGTCTTGCTTGATGTCACCTTCACATCAGCCGCTGCCAACGTTGAGCCACGAGGGCTGACGACCTAGAGAGAGAAAGACAGAAAGTAACAACCTTTGTATCAAACAGACAAACCGACTGATTTCTTCAATATGTCGGCCATTATATTCAAACAGTTTTGTAGCTTTGACAGCTACATGACAGCATTAGAGTGAAGTACAAACTAGAAGCAGACAAGCTGCCTCTATGTTTACCAACAATCTACTATAGTAATCTCAACACTAAAGAACTGTTATCAGACTTGCTCCGTACGAGCTGTGCCAACTAAACGATTCACGTCTATATATCTCAGCATGCGCTTATCTAATTGCTTGGGTGCATTTCCTGTGAGTAATTCCAGAACTCATTACAGGATTCACCAAATGCTAAACTCAATACATAGGACTAAACTAATACTGAAGGCTAATTATGGTGACATTTATTTCAAAGCAGTTCAAATCAGTCACGAATGAAATAGAGTAGACAGCTCCATATATAATCCTTATTATCAGTTTAATAATAATGAGATAATATCGTGTTTTTTAGTGGCAGTCTGTTACCAAAGCCGTAGCAGCAGCAGTATTATATAATAATTGTTATTTGGCTACACGTAATATTATAACATACATTGTTATGGAAAACATGACATCGGTGTGACATGACAATTTCACCACATTAAATAAAGTTAATGATAATAATTATTATAATAATAAATATCATGATCTTGTGCAATGAAAGTAATATTACAAATAAACTGATCATTTTGACAAAATGAAAGCTGATTCGTTTTGTTCAATAACAAAAAACATTGCATTAATAGAAATTAATTAATAATAATTATATATATAAATGGAGTTATTTTCTGTATTTCATCTGCAATCAATTCGAACTGCTTTGAAATAAACGTCACCAAGGCTACCTCAATCTACACCAATACCCAAGGCTACACCAATACCTAAGGCTACACCAATACCCAAGGCTACACCAATACCCAAGGCTACCTCAATCTACACCAATACCCAAGGCTACACCAATACCCAAGGCTTTGCCTATACACACCTTTACTGTAGTCTTGCCAGGACTAACGCCTCGTAAGAAACCATCTTCAAACTTTGCAACAGATTGGTCGGACGTCTGAATAAGATGGCTGACATAAGATGTGATGTCCGCAAACACTTCTACCTTGCCACCTCTCATGTAAACGTCTTTTCTTTTGTCAACCGTGTAAAATTTTGTGTAGACTTTTATGGCTGACAGCTGGTACTGCAGATTACACTCAACATGAGAGTTGTCTGACTCTACCTCGTTCCTGTCAACCATTACAGTTTATCAATACAGGTGACATGTACATTATGTATACCTGTAATACATACTATATTTTACATACTATCAGTAATACCCATCGTATTTAGCTATGCCTTCCCATTCTACCACCACCCCCAACAGGCCTCGCCTCCGTCGGTTCCAGTGCTCAACATAGAACTTTCTATTACGTTTATTCTTTGGTTACATTCAATTTGAGTTGAGAAGCTAAAAGCGTAAACTTTCATCTCAGCTTCTACTTCAGAGATCAACAAGACACTTTTATCATGCAAACCTCTCGTCAACGTACATAGTCTGTGCATAGACTAGAACTGCTTTAGATAGTCTGTGCATAGACTAGAACTGCTTTAGATAGTCTGTGCATAGACTAAAACTGCTTTACATAGTCTGTGCATAGACTAGAACTGCTTTAGATAGTCTGTGCATAGACTAGAACTGCTTTACATAGTCTGTGCATAGACTAGAACTGCTTTAGATAGTCTGTGCATAGACTAGCACTGCTTTACATAGTCTGTGCATAGACTAGAACTGCTTTACATAGTCTGTGCATAGACTAGAACTGCTTTAGATAGTCTGTGCATAGACTAGAACTGCTTTACATAGTCTGTGCATAGACTAGAACTGCTTTAGATAGTCTGTGCATAGACTAGAACTGCTTTACATAGTCTGTGCATAGACTAGAACTGCTTTACATAGTCTGTGCATAGACTAGAACTGCTTTACATAGTCTGTGCATAGACTAAAACTGCTTTACATAGTCTGTGCATAGACTAGAACTGCTTTAGATAGTCTGTGCATAGACTAGAACTGCTTTACATAGTCTGTGCATAGACTAAAACTGCTTTACCTTAGACCTGATCAGACAACCAGGTAGCCGGAAGGAGCGCAACTCCATATGTATATATGAGTGATAGATACGGCATATCATAATATATAATAGGTACAAGAAATGTGTGCTGTATATTATATATACAGTACCCTGTATATATTATATATCTAGTATACTGTATATTATATATCTAGTGTACTGTATATTATATATCTAGTGTACTGTATATTATATATCTAGTATACTGTATATTATATATCTAGTGTACTGTATATTATATATCTAGTGTACTGTATATTATATATCTAGTATACTGTATATTATATATCTAGTATACTGTATACTATATATCTAGTATACTGTATATTATATATCTAGTATACCGTATATTATATATCTAGTATACTGTATATTATATATCTAGTATACTGTATATTATATATCTAGTATACTGTATATTATATATCTAGTGTACTGTATATATTATATATCTAGTATACTGTATATTATATATCTAGTATACTGTATATTATATATCTAGTATACTGTATATATTATATATCTAGTATACTGTATATTATATATCTAGTATACTGTATATTATATATCTAGTATACCGTATATTATATATCTAGTATACCGTATATTATATATCTAGTATACTGTATATTATATATCTAGTATACCGTATATTATATATCTAGTATACTGTATATTATATATCTAGTATACTGTATATTATATATCTAGTATACTGTATATTATATATCTAGTATACTGTATATTATATATCTAGTATAGTGTATATTATATATCTAGTATACTGTATACTATATATCTAGTATACTGTATATTATATATCTAGTACACTGTATATTATATTCAAATGAGTATGCTGTCTATTTCAAAGAAGCCTGCTCAGAGCCATCTCTCTGCTGCCAACTAACTGCTGCCAACTATCTGCTGCCAGTCTAAGTGATGCCACAGTCTGTTAATAATCAGTATTAATTAGGAGAATCAATAATTCATAAGCATTACAATAACAATATCAGATGTTGAGTCTATAGAAATTAGAATGGCTGGTTGTGTAGAGGTACGTTTAGAGCACGTCTAGTAACTCATGTGTGCATTATACACACTCACTCACTCACAAACATATACTCATGTGATATATGATTAATGGTATAAGTATACTAACTACTACATGTCAGTACTGACTGCCACACTTCAGTACTGACTGCCACATGTCAGTACTGGCAACTATATGTCAGTACCAACTACTATACGTCAGTGCTGACTACCATGTGTTCGTGCTGACTCAGCAACGAGCAAAAACCGTAATAACAGAAGTAATGTAACTCTTACGTTTCTTTTTCCACTTTCCATCCTTTTATTCCGCTGAGTTTGTCATCAGTGAGTTTGATGGAAAGTTGTACGTCTGGATACCAGACTCTGACATCTACAGTTTGTTTGATGTTGGAATATTCCATAACTACCTCTACAATCTCGGGGTCACTGCCCTCTCCACTCAGGTATATCATGTCACATAGCTTGGACACCTGCATAACATGAGGTGTACAGTACATTAGTGTGTAGTACATAGGTGTACAGTACATTGGTGTGCAGTACATTGGTGTACAGTATATTGGTGTGCAGTACATAGGTGTACAGTACATTGGTGTGCAGTACATTGGTGTGCAGTACATGAGTGTGCAGTACATAAGTATACCATACAGTAGTATATAGCAGTGTACCATACAGTAGTATATAGTAGTATACCATACAGTAGTATATAGTAGTATACCATACAGTAGTATATAGTAGTATACCATACAGTAGTATATAGTAGTATACCATACAGTAGTATATAGTAGTATACCATACAGTAGTATACCATACAGTAGTATATAGCAGTGTACCATACAGTAGTATATAGTAGTATACCATACAGTAGTATATAGTAGTATACCATACAGTAGTATATAGTAGTATACCATACAGTAGTATACCATACAGTAGTATATAGCAGTGTACCATACAGTAGTATATAGTAGTATACCATACAGTAGTATATAGTAGTATACCATACAGTAGTATACAGTAGTATACCATACAGTAGTATATAGTAGTATACCATACAGTAGTATACCATACAGTAGTATACCATGCAGTAGTATATAGTAGTATACCATACAGTAGTATATAGTAGTATACCATACAGTAGTATATAGTAGTATACCATACAGTAGTATACCATACAGTAGTATACCATACAGTAGTATACCATACAGTAGTATACCATACAGTAGTATACCATACAGTAGTATACCATACAGTAGTATATAGTAGTATACCATACAGTAGTATACCATACAGTAGTATATGGTAGTATACCATACAGTAGTATACCATACAGTAGTATATAGTAGTATACCATACAGTAGTATACCATACAGTAGTATACCATACAGTAGTATACCATACAGTGGTATACCATACAGTAGTATACCATACAGTAGTATATAGTAGTATACCATACAGTAGTATACAGTAGTATACCATACAGTAGTATATAGTAGTATACCATACAGTAGTATATAGTAGTATACCATACAGTAGTATACCATACAGTAGTATATAGCAGTATACCATACAGTAGTATATAGTAATATACCATACAGTAGTACCTCCAGTATGCTTGCTTGCAGGGAATAACAGTTAGCCATGTGATTCACTTGTAGGATGGCACCACTGCTGCCGACAGCATATAACCATACAGGAATGGCAGTGACAGAGTTGGTGAATCTCCTCAAGCTGACTAGTTCATGCGTCTACAACAACAGCAATGAGTCATACAAACAGCGTGTCACTAGATTAGCTGTTACTTCTACCATACATGTATGTTACATAACATACATGTATGTTATGTAACATAGAGTAGATTCTAGCAGTGTATAGTTTACTACCAGTAATTATACCTGCGCACTCTATTCTTGCTTGGCTCCAATGAGTCCAATAGAATGTTTTTGCAGAAATTTTTAATTCTCTAGGTGTAGTAGTTAGTGTGTAGTAGTTAGTATGTAGTAATTAGTGTGTAGTAGTTAGTATGTAGTAGTTAGTGTGTAGTAGTTAGTATGTAGTAGTTAGTATGTAGTAGTTAGTGTGTAGTAGTTAGTGTGTAGTAGTTAGTATGTAGTAGTTAGTATGTAGTAGTTAGTGTGTAGTAGTTAGTATGTAGTAGTTAGTATGTAGTAGTTAGTGTGTAGTAGTTAGTGTGTAGTAGTTAGTATGTAGTAGTTAGTATGTAGTAGTTAGTGTGTAGTAGTTAGTGTGTAGTAATTAGTGTGTAGTAGTTAGTATGTAGTAGTTAGTGTGTAGTAGTTAGTATGTAGTAGTTAGTATGTAGTAGTTAGTGTGTAGTAGTTAGTGTGTAGTAGTTAGTATGTAGTAGTTAGTATGTAGTAGCTAGTGTGTAGTAGTTAATGTGTAGTAGTTAGTGTGTAGTAGTTAGTATGTAGTAATTAGTGTGTAGTAGTTAGTATGTAGTAGTTAGTGTGTAGTAGTTAGTATGTAGTAGTTAGTATGTAGTAGTTAGTGTGTAGTAGTTAGTGTGTAGTAGTTAGTATGTAGTAGTTAGTATGTAGTAGTTAGTATGTAGTAGTTAGTATGTAGTAGTTAGTGTGTAGTAGTTAGTGTGTAGTAGTTAGTGTGTAGTAGTTAGTATGTAGTAGTTAGTGTGTAGTAGTTAGTGTGTAGTAGTTAGTGTGTAGTAGTTAGTGTGTAGTAGTTAGTATGTAGTAGTTAGTATGTAGTAGTTAGTATGTAGTAGTTAGTATGTAGTAGTTAGTATGTAGTAGTCAGTATGTAGTAGTTAGTATGTAGTAGTTAGTATGTAGTAGTTAGTATGTAGTAGTTAGTATGTAGTAGTTAGTGTGTAGTAGTTAGTGTGTAGTAGTTAGTGTGTAGTAGTTAGTGTGTAGTAGTTAGTATGTAGTAGTTAGTATGTAGTAGTTAGTGTGTAGTAGTTAGTATGTAGTAGTTAGTGTGTAGTAGTTAGTATGTAGTAGTTAGTGTGTAGTAGTTAGTATGTATGTAGTAGTTAGTATGTAGTAGTTTAGGTGTAGTAATTTAGGAGTACAAACATACTAGACACATTATTATTAATAAAAAAATAAATTAAATCTACAAATATCTCCAGTAACAAATGGGAAATTTAATATAGAGAGTATAGTATTGTATAGTGCATTCTAGTACACTGTATAGCATATAGTATAGTATTGTATAGTGTATGTTGGTATGTATGCTGTATAGTACATAGCGTAGTGTTGTATATTGTGTAGTAATGTTGGGTAGCGTTGTATATGTAGTGTATACATGTATGTTGTATAACACAGTGTAGTTTATACTAGTGTATAGTACTGTATAGTATGTATTTCTACATCGTATAGTATATCATGTAGTATTGTATCCTGTGTAGTGTATAGCAGTGTTGCACTCATCCATATTATACATGTACTATGCCCGTGTCTATTGCACGTAGCTGGTTTTCATAACAAACAGATCTTTGTGTTATTAATCAGTGAATGTGAATGTTGTGAATGTTTTGAATGGAAGCTAGTTAAAGAGCTCAACTGTTATTTGAAGCTTTTATAAGCTGCAGTAAAATCATCTTCTCTTCTAAGACTCACTCACAACAGATATATCATTAAATCACATGATATAAACTCCCTCTGTCTCAGCAGCGGCATCACACCACTGCAGCAGCCCAAATACTTCACTCAATATGCTTTTCAACTGTGTTGTTTTATACAGATAATTTTATACCGTTTGCTTGAAAAATTACAGCAACCAAAGTCTGGGGTAGGATATAAAAAACAGAGAAAAGTTATAATGAAAGTTTGTGGTAGGTAAATAAGTAGGTAAGTAGGTATGTAGGTAGATATGTATGTAGGTAGGTATGTATGTAGGTAGGTATGTATGTAGGTAGTTAGGTAGGTGTGTAGGTAGGTAGGTAGTTAGTTAGTTAGGTAGGTAGATAGTTAGGTAGTTAGGTAGGTAGTTAGGTAGGTAGGTAGTTAGGTAGGTATGCAGGTAGATAGATAGGTAGGTATGTATGTAGGTAGGTAGGTATGCAGGTAAGTGGGTAGGTAGGTAGTTAGGTAGGTAGGTATGTAGATAGGTATGTAGGTAGTTAGGTAGGTATGCAGGTAGATAGATAGGTAGGTAGGTATGTAGGTAGTTAGGTAGGTAGGTAGGTAGGTAGGTATGTAGGTAGTTAGGTAGGTAGGTATGCAGGTAGATAGGTAGATAGGTAGGTAGGTATGTATGTAGGTAGTTAGGTAGGTGTGTAGGTAGGTAGGTAGTTAGTTAGTTAGGTAGGTAGATAGTTAGGTAGTTAGGTAGGTAGTTAGGTAGGTAGGTAGTTAGGTAGGTATGCAGGTAGATAGATAGGTAGGTATGTATGTAGGTAGGTAGGTATGCAGGTAAGTGGGTAGGTAGGTAGTTAGGTAGGTAGGTATGTAGATAGGTATGTAGGTAGTTAGGTAGGTATGCAGGTAGATAGATAGGTAGGTAGGTATGTAGGTAGTTAGGTAGGTAGGTATGTAGGTAGTTAGGTAGGTAGGTATGCAGGTAGATAGGTAGATAGGTAGGTAGGTAGGTATGCAGGTAAATAGGTAGGTAGGTAGATACCTTAATAACGGATACAAGATTGGTTACTTGGTCAGCTTTAGATATAGGGATGGCTGTGTGTATGGTCTGCTCATAGAAGTGGCTGGCATCAGTGGTGGGCAGATACTGCAACGTCCACTGTATGTCACCTTCCAATTTCACTGTCCATTTGGCTACTTGAAACTTGCACTGCACCACTTCTTGCATTCTACAAGTCAAATCACACCATTACAATGACTTCTCCACATCCCTATCACTATGTGACGTGAGCTGACAATAGTCTCTTCATACATGAAACTCCACTGAATACCATAGCTGCTTTCTCCCAAGCGATTGCTGATAGGAAAGAGTTGAGTAAAGTGCAAAAACGCCTCAACTGCGTACAGAAAGGAGCCAACTCAGATTCAACTTTTCATGCTTCCTATCAGGCATTTTGGCACACTAGGGAAAAGACGACTTATGGTAAACGTTTCATAACAAAATTTGATTCGAAAAGTTTTGATTGTATCGTACATGCGATGACCCTCCAATGTCACAGTAAGGTGTGCGATGACCAAATATTATAATTATTTTGTATTGATTGAATAGTAAAAAATGATGGCAGACAAATAAATGCACAGTCACTGCTGCTTTCCACTATCAAAGTATTAAATAGCCAGAAAAAGCCACAACAAAGGTATGACATGGTACGACATGGTAAGACATGGTACGGCATGGTAAGACATGGTATGGCATGGTAAGACATGGTGAGACATGGTATGACATGGTACGACATGGTAAGACATGGTAAGACATGGTAAGACATGGTAAGACATGGTAAGACATGGTATGACATGGTAAGACATGGTAAGACATGGTATGACATGGTATGACATGGTAAGACATGGTAAGACATGGTATGACATGGTGAGACATGGTACGACATGGTACGGCATGGTAAGACATGGTATGACATGGTAAGACCTGGTGAGACATGGTGAGACATGGTACGACATGGTACGACATGGTACGACATGGTAAGACATGGTAAGACATGGTAAGACATGGTATGACATGGTAAGACATGGTAAGACATGGTAAGACATGGTATGACATGGTAAGACATGGTAAGACATGGTATGACATGGTACGGCATGGTAAGACATGGTGAGACATGGTATGACATGGTGAGACATGGTATGACATGGTAAGACATGGTACGACATGGTAAGACATGGTATGACATGGTATGACATAGTATGGGTTCACTGGCAGCTTTTGAAGACTTCCTACATGAATGGCAATCCAACTGCTACTGTTTATAGTTCACTCCAGCTTCAAAACCTCAAATATTTCTTGCCTAATGCTCAGCGTTTCCTTGTATTGGACCACCAGTATATACCCAGCGTACAGTGAGTGTATAGTGGGTGTATAGTGGGTGTATGGTGGGTGTATAGTGGGTGTACGGTAAGTGTATAGTGGGTGTATGGTAAGTGTATAGTGGGTGTATGGTAAGTGTATAGTGGGTGTATGGTAAGTGTATAGTGGGTGTATGGTAAGTGTATAGTGGGGGTATAGCGGGTGTATAGTGGGTGTATGGTAAGTGTATAGTGGGGGTATAGTGGGTGTATGGTAAGTGTATAGTGGGGGTATAGTGGGTGTATGGTAAGTGTATAGTGGGTGTATGGTAAGTGTATAGTGGGTGTATGGTAAGTGTATAGTGGGTGTATGGTAAGTGTATAGTGGGTGTATGGTAAGTGTATAGTGGGTGTATAGTGGGTGTATGGTGGGGGTATAGTGGGTGTATAGTGGGTGTATGGTAAGTGTATAGTGGGTGTATGGTAAGTGTATAGTGGGTGTATGGTAAGTGTATAGTGGGTGTATAGTGGGTATATGGTGGGGGTATAGTGGGTGTATAGTGGGTGTATGGTAAGTGTATAGTGGGTGTATGGTAAGTGTATAGTGGGTGTATGGTAAGTGTATAGTGGGTGTATAGTGGGTGTATGGTGGGGGTATAGTGGGTGTATAGTGGGTGTATGGTAAGTGTATAGTGGGTGTATAGTGGGTGTATGGTAAGTGTATAGTAAGTGTATGGTAAGTGTATAGTGGGTGTATAGTAAGTGTATAGTAAGTGTATGGTAAGTGTATAGCGGGGGTATAGTAAGTGTATGGTAAGTGTATAGTGGGTGTATGGTAAGTGTATAGTGGGTGTATAGTAAGTGTATGGTAAGTGTATAGTGGGGGTATAGTAAGTGTGTAGTAAGTGTATAGTGGGTGTATGGTAAGTGTATAGTGGGTGTATGGTAAGTGTATAGTGGGTGTATAGTAAGTGTATGGTAAGTGTATAGTGGGGGTATAGTAAGTGTATAGTAAGTGTATAGTGGGTGTATGGTAAGTGTATAGTAAGTGTATGGTAAGTGTATAGTGGGGGTATAGTAAGTGTATAGTAAGTGTATGGTAAGTGTATAGTGGGGGTATAGTAAGTGTGTAGTAAGTGTATAGTGGGTGTATGGTAAGTGTATAGTAAGTGTATGGTAAGTGTATAGTGGGGGTATAGTAAGTGTATAGTGGGTGTATAGTAAGTGTATAGTAAGTGTATGGTAAGTGTATAGTGGGGGTATAGTAAGTGTATAGTGGGTGTATGGTAAGTGTATAGTAAGTGTATAGTGGGTGTATGGTAAGTGTATAGTGAGTGTATGGTAAGTGTATAGTGGGTGTATAGTGGGTGTATAGTAAGTGTATAGTGGGTGTATAGTAAGTGTATAGTGGGTGTATAGTGGGTGTATAGTGGGTGTATGGTGGGTGTATAGTAAGTGTATAGTGGGTGTATAGTAAGTGTATAGTAAGTGTATAGTAAGTGTATAGTGGGTGTATAGTGGGTGTATGGTGGGTGTATAGTGGGTGTATGGTAAGTGTATAGTGGGTGTATAGTGGGTGTATGGTGGGTGTATAGTGGGTGTATAGTAAGGGTATAGTAAGTGTATAGTAAGTGTATGGTGGGTGTATGGTAAGTGTATAGTGGGTGTATGGTAAGTGTATAGTAAGTGTATGGTAAGTGTATGGTAAGTGTATAGTGGGGGTATAGTAAGTGTAAGTAGTAATATATGAGCAGATCTCCCTACCAAGTGTTTTTTTGTGGATCTGACCTTGGAGTTTAGGCAATGGGTTACGACGTTGGATGAATTCGCCGAGTTTATATTGTATTTCATTTGAGGGGTACTTGAGTGGCATTTGAGTGGCATTTAAGTGGCATTTGAGTTTTGATTATTTTTTTACTTAATTTGAACTTATAGCATATACATTTTGAATGCATGACATTCAAGTTTTGATAATTTTTTTACATAACTCGAACTCATATGATATTTTGAGAGAGAAGAGAAGAATGAGGAGACTACATTGAATCAATATATGATTATATACATTTATTACATAATAAGTAGCAAAATATTCTTGTATAATATAGCTAGAGTTAGTAAATACTAAGTAATTCAAAGCACTACAACTTGTAATGACAATCAATGGTTGATAGTCTTTTTCTTTACAATGTTGTCATTGTTGTACTGATGTTATAACTAGGAAGGAAGACTTCTGTTCTATGTACTTTTGATTCCATAATGAACTAAAATCAAAAGTTATGTATTAGTATAGGATGATTAAACAAAAATGTAAAATAATTACATGAATTTGAATTATAGTTCTTTTTACATTGGTTAGTTAACATTATATAGTAAAGGGAAGTAACTCACCTCACCAAGTTATATTGTTCAGTTTGTTTTTTCTTGAGCATAATTTTCATCAAGTGTTTTTGATTCTCTCTCTTCTATCTAAAGCAAAACAAAAAATAATTGCTTTATAAGTAAATATTATCTAATTGGAAGTATTACTTATATCAGTTAGTTTACATTAAATAAAAAATACTCACTATGTTGTCTTGTCTGACATGCTCTTTTTGAATATAGTTTTCACCAGGGGGCGCTGGTTCTCTCAAAGATGTAGAAGATGTGTTTCCCACTCCCATTGAAAGCACTAAGACCTTGTTCTCAACAACCTCATCTGTAGTAAAGTACTTCATCTGGTTGGAATCATCAAGTTTGTTGGATAGGTTTTGAGCCGTTTCTATCGCTTGTAATGCTGTGAATGTGATTATATCATGTCGATGATAACCAAATCTACTAACTTCACGATTTCTTACAAGTATGACTCCTGTTCCAATTTGTTTGATGTTGCTAGCGTGTTTTTCAGGTATATATAGAACTCCCATCATCAAACCATCATATTGCAAACATCTATAGTTTACCAGTAGCGCATTCATCACCACATCTCCATTAGGTAATGTTAACTGAGTTGATATTTGAGGAGATTCAAAACTGATTACACTTCCAACAGCAAATTGCGAGAGCGTTGCGATACGAACCATACTGATCAACTGAGTAGGTGTTTTTTTTTTTATTAATCTACTTAGCTGTTTAGCTTCCTCAAGGGAAATATTGGATGGGAAGTTGATAGGGTGAAAGATTGGATGCTTGTCTGAATCGAATCCCATAAAAACCACCAGTTTTGGAACATCCGGTTGTGTTGGAGCTAATTTGTTGTAATCCTCATTTCTCACCATAGACCTCACTTGTCGTCTGTTGCCAAATGTTTCGATATTGTAGCGGATAATGCATAAGTTTTTATATACATCCTCAGTTGGTCGTTCGATGGAGACTATCTCGAGAAGTGATGGCGTTTGATTTAAGTGAAGTGGTTGAAACCTTCCAATCATTACTCTGTCATTGGTATCGCAAGAATTGAGCAAACTAGCAGCATTTTTTGACAAGCAGGAAAGATGAGAAGGAGATGGTGCTTTCAAAGTCCAAGTATAGTCAATCGTTTTATTTCTATCCGAATCCCATGGCTTTGGTCGAATTGTGTTCAGTTTCCTTCTTATTAAATGTGAATCAGGAGGGATATTTTCTTTATCATCAGAGTATGGTTCGAATGTTGAGAGAAATGAGGTATTACGGTCTTCATTCATATTCAGAGCGTTCAGTCGGAAGTTGGAACTGAAAAGAGAGTAAAAAATATGTAACAAATGGGTGGAATTTGAAAAATATTTTGAAAAGAATAAACTAACTAGATATTTATAAAATAAACACATAATCAAAACCATAATAATTTTTCTGATGCGTTATGGTGAAACTATTTGATCTTTTATTAATAAGAACAAAATATTAAAACATAAAATTAACTTTCTGAAGTATTATAGCAAAACTAGTTGAAGTTTTTTATCAGTATATGTTAAAGAATTATTTAGTGATTCTCACCTTATTGAGTTTCAAGTAAATGTAGTAGTTGGTGTGTAGATGTTGCTTCCTTGCTAGCTATTGTAGAACTGGATGCTTTCTGTGTGAAAACACTGGTTCTTAAATAGCTAAAGCTGTACTAATTAACCCTATGAAACCTTTATAATATATCTATGACTCAGCAGTTTTTTCACGCGATATTCCCGCGAAAGCTTTGGTTTTTATTCGCGTGAAAATTATTTTTTTTACTCCCGCGAAAGCAATGGTTTCTATTCGCGTGAAAATAAACTATTTATTCCCGCGAAAACATTGGTTTGTATTCGCGTGAAAATAAAATATTTATTCCCGCGAAAGCAACGGTTTCCATTCGCGTGAAAATAAACTATTTATTCCCGCGAAAACATTGGTTTGTATTCGCGTGAAAATAAAATATTTATTCCCGCGAAAGCAACGGTTTCCATTCGCGTGAAAATGAAGTATTGATTCCCGCGAAAGCTTTGGTTTGTATTCGCGGGAAAATAAAATTTCTATTCCCGCGAAAGCAACGGTTTCCATCCGTGTGAAAATAAATTATTTATTCCCGCGAAAACATTGGTTTGTATTCGCGTGAAAATAAAATATTTATTCCCGCGAAAGCAACGGTTTCCATTCGCGTGAAAATGAAGTATTGATTCCCGCGAAAGCTTTGGTTTGTATTCGCGGGAAAATAAAATTTCTATTCCCGCGAAAACAATGGTTTCTATCCGTGTGAAAATAAATTATTTATTCCCGCGAAAACATTGGTTTGTATTCGCGTGAAAATAAAATATTTATTCCCGCGAAAGCAACGGTTTCCATTCGCGTGAAAATAAAGTATTGATTCCCGCGAAAGCAACGGTTTCCATTCGCGTGAAAATAAAGTTTTGATTCCCGCGAAAGCTTTGGTTTGTATTCGCGGGAAAATAAAATTTCTATTCCCGCGAAAGCAAGGGTTTCAATCCGTGCGAAAATAAATTATTTATTCCCGCAAAAACATTGGTTTGTATTCGCGTGAAAATAAAATATTTATTCCCGCGAAAGCATTGCTTTGTATTCGCGTGAAAATAAAATTTTTATTCCCGCGAAAGCAACGCTTTCCATTCGCGTGAAAATAAATTATCTATTCCCGCGAAAACATTGGTTTGTATTCGCGTGAAAATAAAATATTTATTCCCGCGAAAGCAACGGTTTCCATTCGCGTGAAAATAAATTATTTATTCCCGCGAAAGCATTGGTTTGTATTCGCGTGAAAATAAAATATTGATTCCCGCGAAAGCATTGCTTTGTATTCGCGTGAAAATAAAATTTTTATTCCCGCGAAAGCAACGCTTTCCATTCGTGTGAAAATAAATTATCTATTCCCGCGAAAACATTGGTTTGTATTCGCGTGAAAATAAAATATTTATTCCCGCGAAAGCAACGGTTTCCATTCGCGTGAAAATAAATTATTTATTCCCGCGAAAGCATTGGTTTGTATTCGCGTGAAAATAATTTTGTTATTCCCGCGAAAGCAACGGTTTCCATTCATGTGAAAATAATGCTGATTCATAGCAGTGCAACTTAAGCTATATAAGAAACACTGTTTTCATACAGAAAGCATTCACTTCATCGTTAGTAACTGAAGGAAGAAGATCTACTACATCATCATCTACTACAGCCCTCCTTCTTCATCATTTGAGTTACATAGGAAACAGCTGAAGTTCAAACAACTATGTATATAATTCATCTAATTCAAAGAACAACAAGTCTTCATTTATGATGTAAGTATTTATATTTCGTTTTAATTGTAATCAATTTAAGCGTGAAGACATTTTCTGAACAAAAAACAAGATTATTCACTATTTAAGATATCAAAAGATGTTGTATGTAAGTTTTAATTATGGTTATTCTTATTATTTCAGGGCTTCAAAATGAAAAAAGTACTCCTTCTTCATCCGAATTTTATAGAAAGCAGCTCTCAAGTTCAAACTAACTGAAGGAAGAAGATCTACTACATCATCATCTACTACAACCCTCCTTCTTCATCATTTGAGTTACATAGGAAACAGCTGAAGTTCAAACAACTATGTATATAATTCATTAAAGAAAAACAAGTCTTCATTTGTGATGTAAGTATTTATATTTCGTTTTAATTGTAATCGATTTAAGCGTGAAGACATTTTCTGAATAAAAAACAAGATTATTCACTATTTAAGATATCAAAAAAATGCTGTATGTAAGTTTTAATTATGTTTATTCTTATTATTTCAGGACTTCAAAATGAAAAATGTACTCCTTCTTCATCCGAATTTTATAGAAAGCAGCTCTCAAGTTCAAACTACTAGGAATATCATTCATTTTAATTCAAAAGAAAAGACAAGTCTTCATTTCTGATGTAAGTATTTACGTTTTATTATAATAGTAATCAATTCAAGTATATTGAAAAAAAATTGAAACCTTAGTCTTTTTTTATTTTTTTGCTATAAAGCATTATCATTTTTTTTTAGAATAACAACGAACTAGATCAAAGGAAAAGAACTTTCCAACAAAACTTCAACTTGAGTAATAACTGAAGCTACTACTTATATTATATATAAATAATGTGTCGAGTAACAAACAACAGATATGTAGCAAACACTATTTATAATGAAAAAAGAGAAATGCAAAAAACTCGAAATTGTTTTGAAAATACTAAAGACTGCGCTGAATGGATAGATGATAGTTTACTCGTTACTTCATCGTTGTTTTTACAACGAAATTTTCCTGATACCACTGCAATAACTTATGTCGTCGCAACTTATCCGGATAATCACTGTAGTCTTTTGTCATTAAAATTACAAAAAACTATTGCGCAACTTTCCCCATCGGACTTTTTCAAGTTCATTTACAATGAACTCTCTTTTTATGAAAGAGAGGCTTTAATGCTTGATGAAAGTTATCGAAGAAAATCATTTCTTACAAATTGGAGACGAGTAGGTAAACATTGTGGTGAAAACATGGCTGCAGCTGGTTTCTATAACCTTGAAAAAGACAACGCTGTTCGATGTGTTTTTTGCCAAGGGGTATTACTAAACTGGAAGGATGAAGATGAACATCCGATGAAAGAACACGCTAAAAGTTTTCCGTTTTGTCGATTTGTTAGAGGATTTAACACTCACAATCGTCTGTATAGACCTAGGAAACTACTTGCAGATGAAATGAAAAACATCTCAATTGTCAAAAGTTATACGATGGAAGAACAAAAGATCAGAAGAGGAGATTTAACTGCAGAAGTATTACCTCTAGGTATATCAATTGATCGTGCTGATACACCACGTTTTGCTACTGAAACATCTAGAGAAGACAGTTTCAAACAATGGAAGGGTAAAGTCTCCATGAAACTCCTTTCCAATGCAGGTTTCTACTATACTAAGTTCGGAGATAGTGTAAAATGCTTCTTTTGCTCAGGTGAACTTAAAGAATGGAAAGAGAGTGATCTACCATGGGAGGAACACTGTCGATGGTTCCCAGACTGTTATTTTTTACTCGGGAGTAAAGGTGAAGAGTATGTTGAGGATGTTTACATGCGAACGGAAAAAGGCAAAAGGTGTAAGCGACGGGTTGAAAAATATCGAGAAAAAGTAAAACAAATAACGCGCAACAATGACACCGAAGAAATGAAACTTATTTGCAAAAAACTAGGATACAGTCAAAACGATATCGAACAAGTTTTAGTGTTAAATGGAAAACCTTTTGAGCGAATAGGTTTTATGATTGAAGCCTTACATATTTTTGAAAATGATTTTACAACTGTTGAGAATTCGTCAACACTGTTAAAAAATGATGCTAAATCAATTGATCCGTTAAAAAAAGATAAAGATCCACTGTTAAAAAATGATGCTAAATCAATTGATTCGTTAAAAAAAGATAAAGATCAGACTAAGCAAAGCAAACTCGCTCAATGTGTGTCTGAGACGCATGAAAAAAAAGTAATTGCAAATCATATCTCTCTTCCGTGTGGTCATCTCATTTACTGTAGTGAGTGTAAGGAAAAAGCGCTTACTGAATGCTCATCAGAAGTAAAACCTTGCCCAATCGATGGTTGTCAGGTTGAAATTAAAGCATTTATGAAGATCTACATGAGCTAGCATAACAATTAACCTCAAAAAAAAGAAAAAGTAATGAATGATTAAATAGATGTTTCAATTTGAAAACGTATCATTCGCGTTTTGTAATTTAACGGAATAACAACAAATATGTTACGTGTTGAAGACTTTGCTCACCAAGAAGCTTCCGATGCTATAGGTCCTAAGACTTTTTTGGCTGAGGTTTCTGATGAAATGTTGAGGATTTATTTTACGGAGGAATGTGTATACTGTGTACTAGGAGGAAGTTTTTACAAGCAAGCAACCAATCTATCGCTACTAAACTGTTACTGTTCACACGTTGATGACAAATGTATCACTTGTAAAAGATATGCTGAAATGGTTGAAGGCGCTACACCTACCAAAAAAGAATTGGGTGATGCTATCGACTGGATTGATAGAAGACAAGTTTTGAAAAATGCTAAAATGGGTTTTTTGGTGCATGATGAATGGATTAATGCTTTTTTGGATCTTTCCACTGATGATTTGAAGTCTCCCTTTTTGTTAACAAATTTGAGAGCACGATTAAATCCCTACCTATTACCTACTAGTCAGAGCAAACTGGCTTATCAACGACTAAAGGATAAATTACTTGCGATAGCAGAAGGATATCCATACGCTTACACTCTTGATGAAAAAGAAGACTCAGTCAACCCGATAATAACTATTGATTCGACAAATATATCTGAAGACTCATAAAAGAACTGCTACAAAAAAAGTTGCTTCATTTATCTCTGAACTACAGCAGAAACATGAGTGGAAAAACTCAAGGATTCAAGTCAATTGGTACATTGGCTGATTTTGTTCCTAAGTTCATAAGGACTCATTTTGAACACATTCCTTTAGAGCGTTCGAATCCTCTTTTTGTTCAACTCATCACCGAAGAAGTATTTTATTTTGTGTTAGGATTCAATCTAGTTCGTAAATCAATACAAAGCATGCTTTTGAGCTGTAATTGTATTTCAAGAGCAAATCCTCTCGAATGCTTAAACTGTTCTAGGAGCTTTGATCCAAAAGTATGCTGTCCGCAAGACAAGTTGATAGATTTTGAAGATCTCAAAAGAGCGATCGAACTGGTTGATATAAAGCAATGTTTGAAAGATGCTGAACTGGGTGATTTGATAGATATTTCGATTTTAAGAGGTTTGACTTCATTTCGCTGGACAGAAACACATGTTCTTTTGTCTCAATCTCGATTGGAACCATACTTACATTTTGGTAACCACTTTGATGAGATTGTTTCACATCTTCAAAATCGGTTGAGAGAGCTGAACAAGCCGCTAGCCTCTTACGTATAAATAGAAAAAAACATCAAGAAAGAAAGTATTCAACTTTCAACACTGAAAGCGAAAACATTTTAAAAAATGAGCTGCGTATTTATCTTGCTACTGGCACTAACATTTCCCAATGTTAGTGGAGTATTCTATACCAACGAAATTGATGAATGTATAGCCGGAGCTATGGATAAAAATGATGTCTTGTTTTTTTCACCTTTCGAAAGGACTATACGATATAAAGATGAAAATGGAAAAAACTGTGTGCGACTCTACCCTCCCGACTTATTATATTGTGGTTTTTTCATCCCTCAAAGCGCTTCTTGGATCTGCAAGGAAATAACTTCTACAGATTCTGTGTCTTGTGATACACCAACAAAATACACTCTGAATCAGGAGGAATGCGCAATAGGGGTTAAAAATAATACGGAAGGTCTTACTCAAAATACAAAACTATTTTTGAATGATGAATTATGTGTATTTGAATACAACACCTCACGTTTGATTTGTCCACCAACAGAAGAGTTTGAGACAACCAACTTTGCATGTGTGGAATGCAATCGTTTGACCAACAGGGAGCCGAAAATAGCTACTATCATCACTAACATCAATGGTATTGAAGGTGTAAATTTGTCATTTTCGAGTTTTGAAAGTTTGAAGTCTGTTCAAAACAAGATTATCATCAGTATCACATGTCAAGGAGATACCAAAGACAAATGCAATCCCAAGGTTATAAATATAGAGCTTTAGTTGAAGCATATTAACCAAAGACCACCGAAATGCAAGACAGTTAACTCTAGATGATGAAAGCATAAACTAGGTTAAAAGTCTCTCTCTCTGAATAAAAAAAAAATGAGATATTGCATCTATCTCCTATTATTCCCAATCCTAAGCGGTTATTGTCTTGTAACAGAGTTTACACCATTCACTTTATCTCATAGAGCGTCTGGATGTTTTTGGGGAATTCTTAATATGGAAGCGGTTGATTCAGTAACTCGTATTTTAAGAAAAAACTTAAAATATCGTATGCGTAGACTCACATGTTTCATGGAACCTACTCACCTACGTAGAAGCTGTGACACTTATGATATGTGGCCTCAACACTACTTTGTTTGCAAAACCGACGAAGCTTTAAATTACATTCGTTTATACGATGAAGGATTACTAACTACGACTCGAAGAACAACTCCAACAACAACCACTGCAACTCCACATACAACGACAACAATCACCACAACTCCACAGACAACGACGACAACAACCCCGACGACAACCACTACAAACAAGCCAGTAGTTCCGGCTTTATCACCATCAATTCCATCTCTTCCACAAGCTCTGGGTTTAGTCGATTTAATTTTGGAACAACCAAGCCCTACAAACTCTACTATATACAATTCTGAAGAAATCGAAACTACTACTGATTGTGTGTGTGATAGATACATCATATGCGAAAACAATTCAGTATCAATTACAAATTCAACACCGTCGATTTATAGAGTTTTTATTTATAATGATTTGGAGGGTTTTTCAAAACTTTCTCTGTCTATATCGGAAAATAGTAAACTTAAGCTTGAAGAAAATCTTCTCATCATCATTGAACCTGAATGTGACGATATTTCTTGTAAAGTCATCAAATACTTTACAGATTAAAAAGTTTTTATAGACTTTAACTCTATATATTCAACTTATTACACTCTATTATGATATCTATTTTATCACATTCTCCTTTTTTGTAAATTTGTACAATTAGATGAAATTTAACCATTTAGAGAATGATTTCTTTTTGCAAAAAATTTATGAAAATTGAATGAAATGAAAAAAAGACTATGTATTAATTGTTATTACTTAGTATTTACTGACTCTAGCTATATTATATGAGATTTTCCCTACTTATTACACAATAAATGTATATATTCACATATTCTTTCATTTTTAATCACTGTATTTATTCAATGTAGATATATCTCCTCTCTCTCAAGATATCATATGAGTCGGAATTACAGAAAATTATCAAACCTTAAATGCCTTACATTCAAAATCTAGATACCCTATGAGTTATAATTATGTATACAGTTATGTAATAATTATCATAACCTAAATGCCATACATTCAAAATTTAGATACCATATAAGTTCAAATTAAGTAAAAAAATAATCAAAACTCGAATGCCACTTAAATGCCATTCAAATGCCACTCAAGTACCCCTCTCTCTATGTAGATATAAATATAGCCATAAATATGTACATAACTAACCATATATACATGAATGTATAGAAAACTAAAAAATCTCTCTCCTCTCTCTCTCTCTCCTCTCTCATCTCCCATCTCTCCTCTCTCCTCTCTCCTCTCCCCTCTCTCTCAAGATACCATATGAGTTCGAGTTATGTAAAAAAGTTATCAAAACTTGAATGCCATACATTCAAAATCTATATGCCATATAAGTTCAAATTAAGTAAAAAACTAATCAAAACTCAAATGCCACTTAAATGCCATTCAAATGCCACTCAAATACCCCTCAAGTAAAATACAATATAAACTCGGCGAATTCATCCAACGCCGTAACCCATTGTCTCAACCCCAAGGTCTAATCCACAAAAAAACACTTGGTAGGGAGATCTGCTCATATATTACTACTAGTGTATAGTGGGTGTATAGTGGGTGTATGGTAAGTGTATAGTGGGTGTATGGTGGGTGTATAGTGGGTGTATGGTAAGTGTATAGTGGGGGTATAGTAAGTGTGTAGTAAGTGTATAGTGGGTGTATGGTAAGTGTATAGTGGGTGTATGGTAAGTGTATAGTGGGTGTATAGTGGGTGTATGGTAAGTGTATAGTGGGTGTATAGTAAGTGTATAGTGGGTGTATAGTAAGTGTATAGTGGGTGTATAGTGGGTGTATGGTGGGTGTATAGTGGGTGTATGGTAAGTGTATAGTGGGGGTATAGTAAGTGTGTAGTAAGTGTATAGTGGGTGTATGGTAAGTGTATAGTGGGTGTATGGTAAGTGTATAGTGGGTGTATAGTGGGGGTATAGTGGGTGTATAGTGGGTGTATGGTAAGTGTATAGTGGGTGTATAGTAAGTGTATAGTAAGTGTATAGTAAGTGTATAGTGGGTGTATAGAGGGTGTATAGAGGGTGTATAGAGGGTGTATAGTGGGTGTATAGTGGGTGTATAGTGGGTGTATAGTAAGTGTATAGTGGGTGTATAGTGGGTGTATGGTAAGTGTATAGTGGGGGTATAGTAAGTGTATGGTAAGTGTATAGTGGGGGTATAGTAAGTGTATAGTAAGTGTATGGTAAGTGTATAGTGGGTGTATAGTGGGTGTATAGTGGGTGTATAGTAAGTGTATAGTGGGTGTATGGTAAGTGTATAGTGGGGGTATAGTAAGTGTATAGTAAGTGTATGGTAAGTGTATAGTGGGTGTATAGTGGGTGTATAGTGGGTGTATAGTGGGTGTATAGTAAGTGTATAGTGGGTGTATGGTAAGTGTATAGTGGGTGTATAGTGGGTGTATAGTAAGTGTATAGTGGGTGTATAGTAAGTGTATAGTGGGTGTATGGTAAGTGTATAGTGGGTGTATGGTGGGTGTATACCCGCTGTGTATGCTGGGAGGCTGTACGAAACCTTGGTCTATCTGTGAAGGCTGAATGGCTTTTGTCAGCATGTAATGGCTGGGTCAGCATGTAATGGCTGGTGTCAGCATGTAATGGCTGGTGTCAGCATGTAATGGCTGGTGTCAGCATGTAATGGCTGGTGTCAGCATGTAATGGCTGGTGTCAGCATGTAATGGCTGGGTCAGCATGTAATGGCTGGGTCAGCATGTAATGGCTGGGTCAGCATGTAATGGCTGGTGTCAGCATGTAATGGTTGGTGTCAGCATGTAATGGCTGGTGTCAGCATGTAATGGCTGGTGTCAGCATGTAATGGCTGGGTCAGCATGTAATGGCTGGGTCAGCATGTAATGGCTGGGTCAGCATGTAATGGTTGGCGTCAGCATGCAATGGCTGGTGTCAGCATGTAATGGCTGGGTCAGCATGTAATGGTTGGTGTCAGCATGTAATGGCTGGTGTCAGCATGTAATTGCTGGTGTCAGCATGTAATGGCTGGTGTCAGCATGTAATGGCTGGTGTCAGCATGTAATGGCTGGGTCAGCATGTAATAGCTGGTGTCAGCATGTACGGTAGCAAAGAGTGAAAGTGACGGTGAGTCACCTGGATGTAAACAAGTTTTCATGCTTTAGCAATACTCAGTAGCGATTGACTTGACTGGCTGCGAAGGGCGTTAATCATTGACGCTACGACAAGGTGGTAAATAACCATTGCAATGCATTATGGGACAGAGCTGGCCAACCTCTGGCCAAAACTTTGCTGGAAAGATGATGTCAAACTCAACCAAACTTGTTAGGCTTCAGCGCTGACAGAATTTGACCGCTGACAGGATTTGCCCACTGACAATAAATGGCCGCTGACAAGATCTGACTGCTGACAGGACTTGATCGTACAAAGGATGTAGAAGAAAGCTGGTAGACTCAGAGATAAAACGTACTTGGAAGAAGTGTAGGTGCTGTCTATCAGTGATGCTTCAATGTCCACTGTGCTGCCTCCACTATCCTTTCTCATCCTCACATTCCACCTGTCCTTGTCAGCACTAATTACAGATTTGAGGGAAAGACCATCTCCCACTTGCACCCTGCAAACAGTGACAACCCTACTGTTTACACTGGCAGTCTACCAATAGCAAACAGTGACAACCCTACTAGCAGTCTACCAATAGCAAACAGTGACAACCCTACTGTTTACACTGGCAGTCTACCAATAGCAAACAGTGACAACCCTACTGTTTACACTGGCAGTCTACCAATAGCAAACAGTGACAACCCTACTGTTTACACTGGCAGTCTACCAATAGTAAACAGTGACAACCCTACTGTTTACACTAGCAGTTTACCAATAGTAAACTGTGACAACCCTACTAGCAGTCTACCAATAGTAAACAGTGACAACCCTACTGTTTACACTGGCAGTCTACCAATAGTAAACTGTGACAACCCTACTAGCAGTCTACCAATAGTAAACAGTGACAACCCTACTAGCAGTCTACCAATAGTAAACTGTGACAACCCTACTAGCAGTCTACCAATAGCAAACAGTGACAACCCTACTGTTTACACTGGCAGTCTACCAATAGTGAACTGTGACAATAGTTAACTACTGTATGTTGTATGTACGCTGTAGTTTCACTATATGTACATTATATGTGCACTATAAGTACACTGTATGTACACTCTACATATAGTGTGTACAGAGTACATATAGTGTACGTGTAGTGTGTACACAGTACATATACTGTGTACACAGTACATACACTGTACATACACTGTTGTACAGTGTATGTACACACTATATGTACAGCGTATGTACAGTGTATGTACAGTGTACACAGTATATGTACACTGTACACACTACATGTACACTGTACACACTATATGTTCAGTGTATGTACACTGTACATATGGTGTACATACACTGTACAACAGTGTACATACCCTGTACACAGTATATGTACACTACATGTACACTGTACACACTACACGTACACTACACGTACACTGTACACACTACACGTACACTTTATATATACTTCTCTCACTGCCATTAATATTAAAAAGAAAGAATCTTACCAAAGTAACTCAAGTGTCACAAATCTGCCACAAAGGAATTGCGCAACCAAAGCTGAGAGAATATTCACTTTTGTATGAAATGTTTTGGTAGACAAAATGGCCATTAGCAGTTACCATTGCAGCGAGTGAAGCGACTCGTCCGTTATTTATTGCCCCATTAATATAGTTGGAGAGAATTTATGGTGTGACAGGAAGCACCTTTTGATCTCTTCATTCACACACTAAATATGCGCTTGATCGAATCAAAGTGATTAACACATACGGTTAGCGCAAAGGCCTGTGTTAGGAGCACACTCGCTACAGGTGACTAAATGCACACACCTCTATTCATACGCACCAACACACATTCACACTCATTTGCCCTTTTTGTTCTGCGACAAGTGTTATGGATAGCTTTCGTTGCGTCTGACCATGAATGTTCGGCTCAGGCCTTTCATGTCATTTTATGTCGCTAGTTTCATCTGATATGAATAGGCTTATCAAGTGTTCATACGATTAATGTTTCTTTTTTACTAACTAATCACTGCATGCTAAGTGACAGGGTTATACTAACTAATGTGTACTAACTACTGTATACTAACTACTGTATACTAACTACTGTATACTAACTACTGTATACTAACTACTGTATACTAACTACTGTATGCTATTTACTGTATACTAACTACTGTATACTAACTACTGTATACCAGCTACTGTATACTAACTACTGTATGCTATTTACTGTATACTAACTACTGTATACTAACTACTGTATACTAACTACTGTATACTAACTACTGTATACTAACTACTGTATACTAACTACTGTATGCTATTTACTGTATACTAACTACTGTATACTAACTACTGTATACTAACTAACTACTGTACATTGATACCCATTGGTTTGTGACAAGGCGCACACCACAACAAACTGAGTAAAGAGTAAATATATAATAGATGGTGCTGGAACTGTGCTCTAGCCAGACATCTGAGGCATTCCTGTGGTAACAATTATGAACTGGTGTCTGCACATAGACACGTACACAAATAGACATGTAAACACATAGACATACATCTAACATACACTGCAGTGCTAAGATAAATCGTAAAGGGTACCTGATGACAAATATCTGTAGAGAGGATCCAGGATGGAGTTTGAGGGTAACTTTAAAATTGCTCCCGGCCAGTTGGGGGCGGGCAGGTATTGCCAGCCCAATATTTCTATCTTCCGTTATCTCTTTGGTGGCTTGTCTGTCATCAAACATCAGCACCGCTTCTCCGATGTAGTAGGCATCATCTGGCAGCAGGTATGATGCATTTGGTATGTGATTGGATACTGTTGTACACTGGGCAGCACTATGTATGCTGTAGTATACATCCAGGTCTCTAGAAGACCACCATTCATAAGGCAATGCTACTGTCACCATACACACTACAGCGGATCCTTCATTGCTGCTGTCCCCTCCACCATTTCTCAATATACAGAAGTCTGACACAACCTCTTTCTCACTCCTTTTAGCAAACACTCTTGCGCAGCGATCGCTGCTCAGCTTCTTATCGCTGTGTATAAGCACGTTTAAGTTGGGTCGGGTGTTGGTAACAGTCAATTGAACCAGATGTGCGGTGATGTTAGCCCCGTCTTCTAAGTTGACAACTTTAAGTGCCAGAGGATCGGCGCTGCTGTAGTCATTGAGTGTGTAACTGATGTTCTGTTCGGCAGAAAGACTGCCAAACTGTGACGCCACTTTGGTGGCCGTGTTTTGGTTGTAGATGTAAAATTGTTCTGTCTCCATAGACTGACTGTCAATGGGATAGCGGGTTGGCACAATAGAGTTGACGAGAAAACCTTCTCCATTGGATACTTTTAAATTATCACTGAACACTGAACCTGCAAAGACAGTAGAGAGATATGAGATACAGGAGGGGAGGGAGATATTGTACAGAGATGAGGTACAGGAGGAAAGGGAGATATTGTAGAGAGATGAGATACAGGAGGAAAGGGAGATATTGTAGAGAGATGAGATACAGGAGGGGAGGGAGATATTGTACAGAGATGAGGTACAGGAGGAAAGGGAGATATTGTAGAGAGATGAGATACAGGAGGAAAGGGAGATATTGTAGAGAGATGAGGTACAGGAGGAAAGGGAGATGAGGTACAGGTGGGGAGGGAGATATTGTAGAGAGATGAGATACAGGAGGAAAGGGAGATATTGTAGAGAGATGAGATACAGGAGGAAAGGGAGATATTGTACAGAGATGAGATACAGGAGGGGAGGGAGATATTGTAGAGAGATGAGACACAGGAGGGGAGGGAGATATTGTAGAGAGATGAGGTACAGGAGGATAGGGAGATATTGTAGAGAGATGAGATACAGGAGGGGAGGGAGATATTGTAGAGAGATGAGATACAGGAGAAAAGGGAGATATTGTAGAGAGATGAGATACAGGAGGAAAGGGAGATATTGTAGAGAGATGAGATACAGGAGGAAAGGGAGATATTGTACAGAGATGAGGAACAGGAAGAAAGGGAGATATTGTAGAGAGATGAGATACAGGAGGGGAGGGAGATATTGTAGAGAGATGAGGAACAGGAGGAAAAGGAGATATTGTAGAGAGATGAGATACAGGAGGAAAGGGAGATATTGTACAGAGATGAGGAACAGGAGGAAAGGGAGATATTGTAGAGAGATGAGATACAGGAGGGGAGGGAGATATTGTACAGAGATGAGGAACAGGAGGAAAGGGAGATATTGTAGAGAGATGAGATACAGGAGGGGAGGGAGATATTATGGAGTAGGATGGCGGAGAGGGATGGCGGAGAGGGATGGCGGAGAGGGATGGCGGAGAGGGATGGCGGAGAGGGATGGCGGAGAGGGATGGCGGAGAGGGATGGCGGAGAGGGATGGCGGAGAGGGATGGCGGAGAGGGATGGCGGAGAGGGATGGCGGAGAGGGATGGCGGAGAGGGATGGCGGAGAGGGATGGCGGAGAGGGATGGCGGAGAGGGATGGCGGAGAGGGATGGCGGAGAGGGATGGCGGAGAGGGATGGCGGAGAGGGATGGCGGAGAGGGATGGCGGAGAGGGATGGCGGAGAGGGATGGCCGATGCACACGTATGTAACTAAATGACTAAGTATTAGGTGTTATTGCTGCACTCATTGATGCTCATGTTTCCATCAGTCAAACAAGATTATTTGAAATAAACATTACAGAGCCAAGTGGACAATAAAAGGCAGTAGTAGCTTCATAAGCGCACAGCTTGAAAGGAAATTAAAGTATTGATTTTCTAGAGTACGCAGCAATCAGTCAGTGCTTAAATCTACATGCAATAGATAAGAGATAGGCAGCATGGGGAGAGAGAGTGAGGTCAGCTGTATGTATCAATGAGCCATGTTACAAAACAACAGCATTATCTCATTATTTATACAACTGTAGCATTTAGACAAAACTCTTGTGCATAGAAGGCTACAAAAGCACTGACAATATATACAGCATATGTAGTACATACGGTACATATACAGCATATGTAGTATATATGGTACATATACAGCATATCATATATATTCAGTATACGGTGAGATTATACTAAATGCAGTATTTAGTGAGATACAGTACAGAATATGCAATGTATACTCCGCTTTGGTAGTGAAATATAGTATAAAATATACAATGCATACCCACCTCTGAAAGTGAGATATGGTACAGAATATACAACGTGTACTCACCACAGGCCTACTGCAGAAAATTTGGTGGATTTTGGACCATTTTTTTTAATTTTATGTTGTGTTTTGTTGTTGGTGTTTGGAAAGTGAGTCATGATTTGACAGACTTGTCTTCACGTTCTGGCCTGCTGGCTCAAAAATATTTTGGGCAGCGCCCCACCAAGAAAATACCAAAAAGTAAACCCTCTGGGCTGTCGATACTGACTTTTTTTATTCCAATCAGATGACTACCTGAGAAGCAGCAACCTCGTGTTTCCAAATTTTGTGCTTGCACAAGGCGCGTCACGCAAAATTTCTTCACTTCACCCGAGCCTCCTAAACTGACAAATCCTAACCCACGGGAATGACGAAAAGTCCTCATCTCAGCTTTGAAATTACGATTAACACGTATTAGTGTTGTGAGGATCCACAACACATTACTGCCAAAGAAAATAGAGATGATGCGCCCGGTAATACTTAATCATTTTACCGTTTTCCAACTATTCGACGAGAGCGCTCGGTCAGTACAATCGGTAGGTAATGGCTGCAACGTTTTTACTTTTTTCGGCAAACTGTCGAATCTCCTCTTGTGTATCCTTAGAAAATTTTTCGCGGGCTGTTACGAGTTACCAATAATGTTAAAGCTGAGATGAGTATCCTTTGTCGCCCCCCGTAAACTAGGACTTGCCAGTTTAGGAGATTAGGGTGATGTGAAGAAATTTTGCGAGACGCGCCTTGTGCAAGCACAAAATTTGGAAACACGAGGTTGCTGCTTCTCAGGTAGTCATCTGATTGAAATAAAAAAAGTCAGTATCGACAGCCCAGAGGGTTTACTTTTTGGTATTTTCTTGGTGGGGCGCTGTCCAAATTATTTTTGAGCCAGCAGACCAGCACGTGAAGACAAGTCTGTCAAATCATGACTTACCTTCCAAACACCAACAACAAAACACGACATAAAATTCAAAAAAATGGTCCAAAATCCACCAAATTTTCTGCAGTAGGCCTGTGGTACTCACCTCTGGTAGTAACAATCAAGTAAGCCACGCACAATGTGCCAGCAAGTTTCAATCTAGCTCTTGCATACATCGTACTTGCCCCTCTAACATAATCCACAGCAAACTTTGTTCTCAGTCTACAGAATGAAGTCATATTTTTACATACGAGGTGTATCAACTTACATTCAATAGCAATAGTAAAGTTAGACCATAACGTATGTGGTATTTACATGCGCTGTTTGTATTACGTGTACTGTCGGTACCATGTAGTGCCTGTACTATGTAAGTCTATATTTTGTATGGATGTACTACCCTGTAAGTACATACACTGCAGTGTACGTACTACCCTGTAAGTGCATACACTGCAGTGTATGTACTTACAGGGTAGTACGTACACTGCAGTGTATGTACTACCCTGTAAGTACATACACTGCAGTGTACACACTACCCTGTAAGTACGTACACTGCAGTGTATGTACTTACAGGGTAGTACGTACACTGCAGTGTACATACAAGACGGTATCACAATAAGACTAAAGTCAGCCAGTTAAGCAGAAGAAATCCATTTAATTCTGCTTTCATTTCTGTTGCAAAACTACCAACTACTTACTAACTACAAACTAATTGCAGTGTAATTCAACGGGAAGTCAACCAAAGTAGCAAGCCAAGGAATGTGTGTGAATTGACAGGTAAATTAGGTTAGATGCAATATAAACACACCACTACTCAAGTGGATAAACACACCACTACTCAACTGGTACCTTGGGTTAGGAATGAAGCTGCTTTCTACAATAATCCTTTGCTCACTCCTCTATCTGCTGACAGACTCGTTAATTGTTGCACTAGTACTACTCAGCTAGTCACCGAATCCATTCAGAATCTCATCGCATTGTTTGCTTTCAACGCTCTACTGAGTATCCTAACACCAATGAGAGAACACCTGCGGGCACTTCTTTCACTGCCATATCACATATGTTAGTGCGCCATAAAAACCAGCTAGTGAATTGTAACATAAACCATTTGAAACAAGTCTATGTTACACACTGCCCTGATTGAGGAAACATTTGTTGGCAGAATTTTTTCAGTGTCATTTCGTTTAAAAAGTTCCCAGCTAAAAGCTACTTTAAAAACCAGTGCAAGGATCTTTGTGTCTCTGAGGCATATTGAGCGGTTTCACTTTCCCATTGAATTTGCAACTGGAAAGACAACTTTTAAAATGTATGCAACACTCACTTGGTAAACCCAATATCGGAAACCAAGACTTCAAGCTTAGAGGCCAAATGTTACATTCCCATCCCCAGATTGCCAGCTAAGAGACCCACCCTATTTGAGAAATATTCACACTGCTTTTACTACAATTATGAAGAACTATACATTCCAAGCAAAATCTGACTAGACTAACTCTTGGTTGATGCAGCTGTAGTGCAGCATCAGAATTGTAAAAGTTGGGTGAAGCCATAACTGCAGGCCAGGTGTAAAGTAATATGGATGGAGGGGCCAAGTATGACTGGTCAAAGAGTAGGCAGTCTACACACTTTCACATGCAAATCCAAACTTGGCATTTTGCATCAATAAAAATATCATCAATTGGTACTCTTTTGGAAATGATCAATCGATCTGGTCGCCGATTAGTTGGTATTTCTCTGTTGCGAGAGTATTACCATATTGATTGCTTCTACGATGGGAGAGGGAAGGTTATTGTACGCTCTTCACCAATACACAGTAAGCATCTAGCAGTTAATGGAAATATCTAAAACTTCACCGAAGTCGGTTTGTTAAATAGCAACAGCTTTGCGCACCAGAACATGCAAGAGCACCTGTCCAGTTTATTGACATCCTACCGCAGGTTGATGGTTTGGAATGCCTACATCTACTGTTATGTTTGGATAACTGTCAGCAATTATGTGCATAATATATATAGATGTTATATAATATATAGATGTTATATAACAGTAGAGTATATATAATATATAGATGTTATATAACAGTAGAGTATATGTAATATATAGATGTTATATAACAGTAGAGTATATATAATATATAGATGTTATATAACAGTAGAGTATATATAATATATAGATGTTATATAACAGTAGAGTATATATAATATATAGATGTTATATGATATATAGATGTTATATAACAGTAGAGTATATATAATATATAGATGTTATATGATATATAGATGTTATATACCAGTAGAGTATATATAATATATAGATGTTATATAACAGTAGAGTATATGTAATATATAGATGTTATATAACAGTAGAGTATATATAATATATAGATGTTATATAACAGTAGAGTATATATAATATATAGATGTTATATAACAGTAGAGTATATATAATATATAGATGTTATATAACAGTAGAGTATATATAATATATAGATGTTATATAATATATAGATGTTATATAACAGTAGAGTATATATAATATATAGATGTTATATAACAGTAGAGTATATATAATATATAGATGTTATATAACAGTAGAGTATATATAATATATAGATGTTATATAATATATAGATGTTATATAACAGTAGAGTATATATAATATATAGATGTTATATAACAGTAGAGTATATATAATATATAGATGTTATATACCAGTAGAGTATATATAATATATAGATGTTATATAACAGTAGAGTATATATAATATATAGATGTTATATAACAGTAGAGTATATATAATATATAGATGTTATATAACAGTAGAGTATATATAATATATAGATGTTATATAATATATAGATGTTATATAACAGTAGAGTATATATAATATATAGATGTTATATACCAGTAGAGTATATATAATATATAGATGTTATATAACAGTAGAGTATATATAATATATAGATGTTATATAACAGTAGAGTATATATAATATATAGATGTTATATAACAGTAGAGTATATATAATATATAGATGTTATATAACAGTAGAGTATATATAATATATAGATGTTATATAACAGTAGAGTATATATAATATATAGATGTTATATAACAGTAGAGTATATATAATATATAGATGTTATATAACAGTAGAGTATATATAATATATAGATGTTATATAATATATAGATGTTATATAACAGTAGAGTATATATAATATATAGATGTTATATAACAGTAGAGTATATATAATATATAGATGTTATATACCAGTAGAGTATATATAATATATAGATGTTATATAACAGTAGAGTATATATAATATATAGATGTTATATAACAGTAGAGTATATATAATATATAGATGTTATATAACAGTAGAGTATATATAATATATAGATGTTATATAATATATAGATGTTATATAACAGTAGAGTATATATAATATATAGATGTTATATAACAGTAGAGTATATATAATATATAGATGTTATATAACAGTAGAGTATATGTAATATATAGATGTTATATAACAGTAGAGTATATATAATATATAGATGTTATATAACAGTAGAGTATATGTAATATATAGATGTTATATAACAGTAGAGTATATTTAATATATAGATGTTATATAACAGTAGAGTATATATAATATATAGATGTTACATATCAGTTGTTGTATATCACAGTACACATTGTATGAAGACAATATACAATATATATTCCGGTATAGAACATGGCGTTTAATGGCTAAAACAGACAACAGGTACAAACTAGATAATACAATAAAGTAAATAAATATATTATGTAATACTAGCCCGGCAGCAGAGCTAGACGGAGCTAATACATCGATACAAAAATACTCATATACGATATTGGCACAAATAGCTAGCTGTTTGCCACAGTTTGATTGGTCAGTATTGACGATGTATCCTTGAGCCAATCATGCACCTTCTGCTGCGCTGTACGCGCTGCTTTTAGCTGCTGTCCAGCTCTGTTCAGTTTGCTGGCATTACGTCTCAGGTACTGCTGGGTATCAAACTGCATCTGTTGAAGCTTTATCTCCTCTATCTCGTTAAGCATGAACTCTTCAGACATGTATGGGTTAAACCTGAAGTAGCTCTCTGCAGGTAGTAGGTCATTGAGTACAGTGTGTACGTCTGCAACGAGCACAATTGACATCTTTAATATATAACATACAGGTAGATGTACAGGTAGATGTACAGGTAGATGTACAGGTAGATGTACAGATAGATACACAGGTAAGTAGACTTACCTTCAGTATTAGTAGCACTATGAATGAAGGTACCAAGCTTGTGCTTGAGACTAGTGATGTCTTGTACATTGACAACAGAAGTAGGCTCGTACCTTCCATTGCCCACAGACACTATACATTGTACCTTCTCACCCGGCCATAGCGCCTTGGCCTCATGTAGGGCTATACCTGATGGGTTGTTGTTTAGCACTCCTCCATCCTGTAAGTAACAGCACCAGATCTCGGTCTAATCTTCCATACATGATACAGATGTATAGTTTACAATGCACTGCGTGGTGTGTGATATGTAATACAGCGTATACAATCTACACAATACCTGGTGAATGTGGCTACCAAGCTTGAACTCTTCAAAATAACCTGGAGCTGCAGAAGAGGCTCTGATAGCCTCCCACACCTTGGCATTGCAGCCTCCTGGGTATTGGGAGGTAGAGGTGACCTCGTGATTGTAGTTACGAAATACATAGTTGTACGGGACGTCGGCCATGACAGTAGAGACGAGACCTATCCGGGGACATCTGTCCTCTTTGGATGTGGATAGCATAGTTCTTTCTGCTCCAATCTCATCTCTGCAATGTGGTTAATAGAACATTATGCTAAAAATGTAAAAGATCGCACAAATAGTCCAAAGACAGATATGGAGAGGTATAACCATGTAATATTGTATAACCTGAGTATTGCTTCCCACACCGACATATCATAGTAGCAGTGCTTGGTGAGTAGGTTGGCTGTGCCAGCTATTGCACTCTGGTTGAATATTTTCTGGCTACACTCCTTGTACACCTGCTCACACCTATCCAAAAAATACACGCACAGCTAAAGGTTTTGAGGCTAGAGGGGCTGAGGCTAGAGGGGCTGAGGCTAGAGGTGCTGAGGCTAGAGGTGCTGAGGCTAGAGGTGCTGAGGCTAGAGATGCTGAGGCTAGAGGTGCTGAGGCTAGAGATGCTGAGGCTAGAGGTGCTGAGGCTAGAGGTGCTGAGGCTAGAGATGTTAAGGCTAGAGGTGCTGAGGCTAGAGGTGCTGAGGCTAGAGGTGCTGAGGCTAGAGGTGCTGAGGCTAGAGGTGCTGAGGCTAGAGGTGCTGAGGCTAGAGGTGCTGAGGCTAGAGGTGCTGAGACTAGAGGTGCTGCGGCTAGAGCTGCTGAGGCTAGAGGTGCTGAGGCTAGAGGTGCTGAGGCTAGAGGTGCTGAGGCTAGAGATGCTGAGGCTAGAGGTGCTGAGGCTAGAGGTGCTGAGGCTAGAGGTGCTGAGGCTAGAGGTGCTGAGGCTAGAGATGCTGAGGCTAGAGGTGCTGAGGCTAGAGGTGCTGAGGCTAGAGGTGCTGAGGCTAGAGATGCTGAGGCTAGAGATGCTGAGGCTAGAGGTGCTGAGGCTAGAGGTGCTGAAACCAATACGCCCACTTCAAGTGACTTCATAACAAAGAAACTCTTGCAGAACTATGCTCTCCTCACCTACATCTAAGTGAAGTAATCAAAGTGTGGTCAGCCGTTTCCAGCGCTATTTTATATGAGGACAACTCAACTGGAGCCAAATTTCACAAAAGCTCATATAAGTCATCGTTGGCTGAAATAGTTTTTATGCATTCATTCAATATTTGTTTCATAAAATGAAATTATTTTAGCAGTATTATCTGTGTGAACATCTTTGGTTTCATTCTAGCATAAATTTTATCAAGTTGAATTTTGCACCAAAACTTTGTTTAAAACTTTTAAAAGTCATTGGAGCCGGGAATAAACAAGGAGTCATCTCCCCTTCGGAGGGATAACTCTCTATTGAGCAGTAAGGGACACGGAGATGTTTGCCGATCCATTTGCTAAAGATGACGTGACCTGTACTGCACAAATGTTCACTTTCAGGCCAGTAAGCTTACGTGACCTTTTGTAATTGTATACAGGGTGCACAGTCGTGTTAGTAAGCACATATACGGCAGACAACCGAAATATTGAAGTGCCACTTGGTTTTGTAGCTAAAACAAAATAAGTGAAATAATCCTGTGATACTTGTAACTAATATCATTAAAAGTGCAGTATTTACTCTTTGAAACCGGTGTTTGTTGTTAGTGTGTTGCCGCTGATGTGAATCAGCAACGCATGATTTGAAAAAAGAACTAATCCGCTTTATTTATTTTACCCTATTTATTAATTTTCTTTCTTCATAAACAGCTGACTGAATAACAACAACCCGCAATAGGCTACTCCGAAGTGAAGTATGAATAATGTCAAATAAATAGTATTCTCATTTTGAAAAAAAATGATTAATTTAATTGGTACCGTAAAAAATAACTATTTTTGGGAATACTTACGTTTTTATTATTTAAACTATTACGAGATTATTCTTCTACGATTAACTGTTGGCTATTGCTAGTATATATACTTATAACCTATTTGTTATTTAAAATTTGATATGAAAGTTTAATGGTACAAGAAAAATAGTTTATAATTAATATTTTTTTTATAATACAAGCGGTAATATAAGCTGCTCTGTATTTCGGTCATTATTACTTTTCTTTAAATTAAAAGTTTTTGTTTTAAAGTCTCTGGTGAGCTAGGAGACATCCTGAGCTTTCAGATGAATGGTTGTTTTAAGCTTTAACTTGTCAGTTTGCAGCGTTATGAGCTGTTGAATATGAGCCTTTTTATGTAAGTTATAGCGTAGTCACTCAAGCATTTGGCTCCAGAGGGTCACGTGACAAGGGGAGTTTACCACACTTTGGTTACTTAACTTAGTCCAACATGTACTTGGACAGTATAAGCGCAATAGATGCTGACTTGTACACAACTACTTGTATTAGGTCATAAAGCAGAGTTGAAAACATTGGCTTGTTCACGTGGAAGGAGGGCCTCCCAAGGAAAGTCACCGTGCAGAGCCTCCAAAGTTGGGTTTGCATTTGTTTTAGATCTTTTGGACACACTGGTGTTCAGGTGGTATTGCGTACACACTGGTGTTCAGGTGCTATTGTGTACACACTGGTGTCCAGGTGCTCTGCTATTGCGTTCACACTGGTGTTCAGGTGCTCTGCTATTGCGTTCACACTGGTGTTCAGGTGCTCTGCTATTGCGTACACACTGGTGTTCAGGTGATCTGCTATTGCGTACACACTGGTGTTCAGGTGCTATTGCGTACACACTGGTGTTCAGGTGCTATTGTGTACACACTGGTGTCCAGGTGCTCTGCTATTGCGTTCACACTGGTGTTCAGGTGCTCTGCTATTGCGTTCACACTGGTGTTCAGGTGCTCTGCTATTGCGTACACACTGGTGTTCAGGTGATCTGCTATTGCGTACACACTGGTGTTCAGGTGCTATTGCGTTCACACTGGTGTTCAGGTGCTCTGCTATTGCGTACACACTGGTGTTCAGGTGATCTGCTATTGCGTACACACTGGTGTTCAGGTGATATTGCGTACACATTGGTGTTCAGGTGCTCTGCTATTGCGTACGCACTGGTGTTCAGGTGCTCTGCTATTGCGTACACACTGGTGTTCAGGTGATATTGTGTACACACTGGTGTTCAGGTGCTCTGCTATTGCGTTCACACTGGTGTTCAGGTGCTCTGCTATTGCGTACACACTGGTGTTCAGGTGATCTGTTACATGACCAATATCTCAAAAACTAAAACTGGTTAACAGCTAAAATAATTACTTTCAAGTTAACTGTCATCAAAATATTGAGATTATTTAAATACAAAATTTGTCTGGGAAGAGTAACAAGATACCACATTCGCTTTTCTGTGGCTGTTTTTGTTGTTGCAATCAACAAAAACAATAATTAGTTATAAGTTGACTGAAACATAAAATTAAAATGAACAAAACCTAATATGAGCTAATGCACGATTATTTGTAGGGATTTGATATTAGCTACGTAGCGCGCTTTGTCACCAAGGAAAGACAACTCCTGCAGAGTGAGTCGTGTAAAGTGAAGAATTATCATACTACAAAGTGTCATAGCACAGATATCGATGTCTCCATACAGCCATATACATTATTGTGGTAAATTTTTACGAATAAAGTCTGTAAAAACTGATCTCTACAAGCACTCAATGCTATCTCAATGCTGTCTCTGTGGTTTAGAGACTTCTTCCTGCACTGGGTGAGACTACCAACAAGCGATTGCTTGTTCTGTTGCTAGTACCATATTGACTATTATTGCTCTCCCAGTATTGAACACCATACAGGGCAGGCACTAATGATTCAAGGGCCAATATTGGGCCGATACTGGGATGGTATTGATCTGGTATTGTGTCATACGGGGCAGACACAAGATGGCTGCCTAGCCTGAGGGGCTTATCCTCAGCCTGAAGGATCGAGAAGAGCCTATCCACCACTATAATACCTCAAGGAGAGGATACATACAAACCACCAGCAATGGAGAGCCAGAGATCCTACCAGGAGATGGAGATGCACCTCTGAGCAGCTTTCACCTATTAACTCTGCCTCCTATTACCAGGCGCCCTTACTATTTAAATAGATGCGTACTATATGTTATTGGCTGGTATTTTTAAACCCTCTTGTGGAACCACTTTCTGCGTACTTGATTGACCGTATTCTGTATTCTAGCTACCTGATTGGATATGAAAATGTTTACTTCCTGTTTAACCAGCCAATAAAAAGCTGGATTTCCATATATTATTAGCCTTTGTTTTTGTATTGCGTACGTGCTCTTGCCATCATACCCTCCAGTGGATGGCCACCATAGTACGTACAGAATACAAATACACGTTTTGGAATATCAATAAATGGACTGATATGTGTGAACCGAGGGCTCTCATCTAGTTGATAAAGTATATATCCGTACAATGCAAAGTATATATCTGTACAATGCAAAATATATCTGTACAATACAAAGTATATACCTGTACAATACAAAGTATATACCTGTACAATACAAAGTATATACCTGTACAATACAAAGTATATATCTGTACAATACAAAGTATATACCTGTACAATACAAAGTATATACCTGTACAATACAAAGTATATACCTGTACAATACAAAGTGTATACCTGTACAATACAAAGTATATACCTGTACAATACAAAGTATATACCTGTACAATACAAAGTATATACCTGTACAATACAAAGTGTATACCTGTACAATACAAAGTATATATCTGTACAATACAAAGTATATATCTGTACAATACAAAGTATATACCTGTACAATACAAAGTATATACCTGTACAATACAAAGTGTATACCTGTACAATACAAAGCATATACCTGTACAATACAAAGTATATACCTGTACAATACAAAGTATATATCTGTACAATACAAAGTATATATCTGTACAATACAAAGTATATATCTGTACAATACAAAGTATATATCTGTACAATACAAAGTATATATCTGTACAATACAAAGTATATACCTGTACAATACAAAGTATATACCTGTACAATACAAAGTGTATACCTGTACAATACAAAGTGTATACCTGTACAATACAAAGTGTATACCTGTACAATACAAAGTGTATACCTGTACAATACAAAGTGTATACCTGTACAATACAAAGTATATACCTGTACAATACAAAGTGTATACCTGTACAATACAAAGTGTATACCTGTACAATACAAAGTGTATACCTGTACAATACAAAGTATATACCTGTACAATACAAAGTATATATCTGTACAATACAAAGTATATACCTGTACAATACAAAGTGTATACCTGTACAATACAAAGTATATACCTGTACAATACAAAGTATATATCTGTACAATACAAAGTATATACCTGTACAATACAAAGTGTATACCTGTACAATACAAAGTGTATACCTGTACAATACAAAGTGTATACCTGTACAATACAAAGTATATACCTGTACAATACAAAGTGTATACCTGTACAATACAAAGTGTATACCTGTACAATACAAAGTGTATACCTGTACAATACAAAGTATATACCTGTACAATACAAAGTATATATCTGTACAATACAAAGTATATACCTGTACAATACAAAGTGTATACCTGTACAATACAAAGTATATACCTGTACAATACAAAGTATATATCTGTACAATACAAAGTATATACCTGTACAATACAAAGTATATACCTGTACAATACAAAGTATATACCTGTACAATACAAAGTATATACCTGTACAATACAAAGTATATATCTGTACAATACAAAGTATATACCTGTACAATACAAAGTGTATACCTGTACAATACAAAGTGTATACCTGTACAATACAAAGTGTATACCTGTACAATACAAAGTATATACCTGTACAATACAAAGTGTATACCTGTACAATACAAAGTGTATACCTGTACAATACAAAGTGTATACCTGTACAATACAAAGTATATACCTGTACAATACAAAGTATATATCTGTACAATACAAAGTATATACCTGTACAATACAAAGTGTATACCTGTACAATACAAAGTATATACCTGTACAATACAAAGTGTATACCTGTACAATACAAAGTGTATACCTGTACAATACAAAGTATATACCTGTACAATACAAAGTGTATACCTGTACAATACAAAGTATATACCTGTACAATACAAAGTGTATACCTGTACAATACAAAGTGTATACCTGTACAATACAAAGTGTATACCTGTACAATACAAAGTATATACCTGTACAATACAAAGTATATACCTGTACAATACAAAGTATATACCTGTACAATACAAAGTATATACCTGTACAATACAAAGTATATACCTGTACAATACAAAGTATATACCTGTACAATACAAAGTGTATACCTGTACAATACAAAGTATATATCTGTACAATACAAAGTATATACCTGTACAATACAAAGTGTATACCTGTACAATACAAAGTATATACCTGTACAATACAAAGTATATACCTGTACAATACAAAGTATATACCTGTACAATACAAAGTATATACCTGTACAATACAAAGTATATACCTGTACAATACAAAGTATATACCTGTACAATACAAAGTATATATCTGTACAATACAAAGTATATATCTGTACAATACAAAGTATATACCTGTACAATACAAAGTGTATACCTGTACAATACAAAGTATATACCTGTACAATACAAAGTGTATACCTGTACAATACAAAGTGTATACCTGTACAATACAAAGTATATATCTGTACAATACAAAGTATATACCTGTACAATACGAAGTATATATATGTACAGCATAAGATAACTGTGTACAGTACGGTGGTGGATGCCTTACAGTGGCGGATACGGTACAGTGATGGATACGTAACAGTGGTAGATACAATATAAGGGTGGATACAAAACAGTGGTGGATACAGTACTGAGGTGGATGTGGTACAGTGGTTTATACGATACAGTGGTTTATACGGTACAGTGGTGGATACGGTACAGTGGTTGATACAATACAGGGGTGGATACAGTACAGTGGTGGACACAGTACGGGGGGGGGGTATACAGTGCACACACACACCTGTCAAGAGGGAGTTTCATGGGTCCAAGAAGCACGGCAAGGAGTCCACCTGTACTCACACCACAAATATAGTCAAACATGGTGTGTATTGGAGCTTTACACAATATTTCCAGCTGTTTTAGAGTTTCTATGGCAACCAAACCTCTGTAATATCACATACAGATAGATACAAGTCACAGCTCTCTATTGCATACATCGGACCCATACATATAGACACAAAGGCCTAACAGACCTTGTACCACCTCCGTCTATGCTCAATATCTTAATACCCTTCGAGTTTAGACGTTGTGAATGTCCCAGAACGGCCAGGGTCTCATTTATGATTCCATTTAACCTCTTTGTATCAGCTAGCCTCTTCTCTCCCGACCTACCTTCCTTCCTCTTCATCGCAAGTAGAAACGGGATAATCCCATGCTAAAAGCAGTAATTGCATAGTTGTGAGATGCTTGCAATGACAAAACCGACAGGGTAAGGGGTAAAAGCAGAGTTGGAGTTGTCAGTACTTACATTAATAGCAATGAGACGGGATGATGGGTTGTTCTTCACATAATCACACAACTCCCTAAGTCTGGTTGACCTTGACACAATGCTTATACCTGATGCCAGAGCATTTAGTGTCAGTGAATTCATCTTACGTTCTGTATCAGCCATTGACAGTCTATTACGTTTTGCTTCAATAATTCTAGTCTTTTTAGAGGCTATTGCGGCTGACTTCCTGTCAGGCTGTTCAGTCGATAATATGATCTGTGAGATAGGTTGAGCTTGTTTAGTGACAAGACCATAATACTGGTTGACACTGGAGTGACACTCAGACATTGCATCAGCCAATGTCTGTCCACGGTCTATACTGTGATTGTCATCCTCTCTTTTTCTGCCCAGTCGTATCATGTGACCAGAGAGCATCTGCTTACTGACACTAGCCATAGATGTCTTCAGTAAAACCTTCAACTTATCAACTGTTTGTGTGCTTGTCATAGAAACAGACTCCTCCTCTTTAGAGACCACCGGTGCGTTTAGACTAAGAATTGGATTTCTGTCTGAGATAGGATTCGCGGCAGGACTTGCACTGGCCTCTATAGACTTGGAAGTCATCCACCTGGGGGAGAAAGCTCTTGTCAACCGGCCTGTACTTGCAGTCATCGTTACAATGGTTTTCTGACTCTCGGCAGAACTTTCTAGAAAATAAACAGTGAAGAGAGGTCAATGCGTGCTGACAGCAAACAGGCACACTTGGTGACTCAGCACTGACAAAGCTACTTAATAATGAAAACTGTCAAGTGAAACTGGATAACAGCCAAAACAAACAATGTAGTATGATTGAACAATTCAGACTGCTAGCTCAATGTGTGAGGTTGGAATGATGTGTATTATGTAACTGTAGTTCCATGGTCTGCTTTTACAAACAAAAATTTGAACTATTGCCAAGAAGGGGTTTAACCAACTGACCAACCACATTCCTCACAGGTAGTTTGTGGTACACAGTCTAGAGAGAAGCACTGGTTGTGGTACAGTCTAGAGAGAAGCACTGGTTGTGTACAGTCTAGAGAGAAGCACTGGTTGTGTACAGTCTAGAAGGAAGCCCTGGTTGTGGTTCAGTCTAGAGGGAAGCCCTGGTTGTGGTTCAGTCTAGAGAGAAGCCCTGGTTGTGGTACAGTCTAGAGGGAAGCCCTGGTTGTGGTTCAGTCTAGAGGGAAGCCCTGGTTGTGGTACAGTCTAGAGAGAAGCCCTGGTTGTGGTACAGTCTAAAGGGAAGCCCTGGTTGTGGTTCAGTCTAGAGGGAAGCCCTGGTTGTGGTACACAGTCTAGAGAGAAGCCCTGGTTGTGTACAGTCTAGAAGGAAGCCCTGGTTGTGGTTCAGTCTAGAGGGAAGCCCTGGTTGTGGTACACAGTCTAGAGAGAAGCCCCGGTTGTGGTACAGTCTAGAGGAAAGCCCTCGTTGTGGTACAGTCTAGAGTACGGTGGCTCAGAATGTTTTGTGTTTTGCATTTTAAAACGTCTGAACGATTTCCAAACAGTTAGAATGCTTTTGAAACAGTCTGAAGTTTTGCAGATCTTTTGAACCCTTTGTGAAATCGTTCATACGCTTTGAAAATTTTGAGCCGATTTGCTGGTTTGCTCTATTGATCACAGATCTCCAGCCATTTACGAGTAATAATGTTTTACTGAACACCGACCAGTTGAAGTTTCTTTGAACATATAAAAAATTGTTTTTATTTATTAAATATTATTTGTTTTATAATATTTTAAATAATATATACAACCTAATTATAATTGTAAAAAATTAATTTCAGAAATCATACTTAACAACAGTTTTATACAGTTTAATTAATTTGATTGATTTAATTAATTTGCTAAAGTTGCATAGAGGTTATAAAAAAAATGACGGCGATCGCTTTGGTTCGAAAGCCATGTGCTATGCAAACCCGTGCAACTATTTCAAAATAGCTTAGATTATTTTAAAACGGTTCAGACTATTTAAAAATAGTTTATACGGTTTGTAAATAGTTCGTGCTTTTTCTAAAGCGTTAATACGGTTTGTAATTTTCTAAATCATCTGAATCATTTCTGAACCGTCTGAATTATTTGCAAAACAACTATACGCTTTGCAAAATTACGATTGCTAGACAGAAAATACAGTTTTACTGCACGAATCTCGCAACTGCTAAGGCCGATGATTTACTGATTACAATCATCAAGCCTGTTTTTCAACATTTTAAACAATTATTTTCAATGTAAAAGACGCTTTGCAAACTGTCTAGACTATTTCAAATCTGTTCATGTTTTGAAAACGAAACCGTATAACATTATGAGCCACCATACCAAAGGAAAGCCTTTTTATGGCACACAGTCTGAAGAAAAGCCCTGGTTGTGGTACAGAGTCTAGAGGGAGCCCTTGCTGTGGTACAGAGTCTAGAGGGAAGCCCTTGTTGTGGTACAGAGTCTATGTGGAAGCCCTGGTTGTGGTACATAGACTAGAAAGAGGCCATGGTTGTAGTACAGAGACTATAGAGAAGCCCTGGTTTTAGTACAGAGTCTAGAGGAAAGTCCTGGATAAATCTGAAGCAGTAACATATTTGTTGGCTGTTCATTGTGGTAAACAATGTCACACAAAGTAAGCTTTCTGCCCATAATGTATCCAACGAAGAGTATGAATATGTTAGAAAATGCACGCAGCATGAGCTGTTCACCTGGCTGAGGCGTTATCTATAATATCTTGTAGAATAAGTAGTTCATTCATATCTATTTTACACGCTGGAAAGATCCTCCACCCTTGCCTAATGCAACAGACGCTGCTGTAGAAAACATCTGGGATAACTAGATTTTCTATTACTTTAGACTGTTGAAGAAAGAAATACCACAGCAGCAGAGATGTCATTTGAAAGGTGGTTTACTGACAGAGATGTGTCTTGTGGGGATATATCAAAGCATGCATTTCTGCCCACAGTTCAAGTTTAAAATCATCTAATGGCCCACAAAGGGCAGCAGTGTCGAGTCATTGCGCTACTCCAATAACACGATCATGTAGAGTTACTTCCCTCAATAATATTGTGGTTGGAGTTAGTAGTTCCAGCTCCTTTTTTATGCGAAAATTAAGGTAATATCGTATTCAACTGTGTTTGATCTTGGATGCATGACTGACTACTTAATTTATTATAATGATTATAATTTGTTTTAGCGCTTTTAATTCATCATCAGTTGTTTACTTTGTGCTTATTATTTGATCAATAACTGACAATAATAATTCAAATATATAATTAATAATAATCATTATTATGATAGCGGTTATAATAATGGTGATACTTTGTTCACCTACATACTACTATAGTATTATTATTATTTAAAAATAATCAATGGGCAATAAATAATAATTAGTTGTTAATAGCTAAACAAACTTAATTTTAATAAACTACAAACACAACAAGTAGTAGTAAGTAGTAGTAGTAGTTTAATTAATAGTAATAATTTGTGGATGATGCTGATGTTGCTCTCACAACAATCATCGTAATCATCACATCACCATTAATAACTAACTAACTAATAATATTAAATAATAAAAAGTAAATGTTATTAATTATTATTATTAATTTATAATAATAATAATAATAAAATACTATAATAATAAATTTAATAATTAATAACGATAATAATTATATTCAATATAATGTAATTATCGTTATTATTAATATTGTCATAATCACACATCATGACAAAAATATACAATACTTTCATTGCCACCAGTTGAAATCAGTTTAATATCGAAGTGCATGTATTAAATGGCATGATATTATTGCGAGGTAAGCTGGCAATGATCATGCCATATTATTATTGCATATATGTTCATGTCCATGTCACACAAGGAATCACCACCAGCGTAGTATAACGCGTTAAAATTGGGGCGTTGACAACAACGGATGGTTCACCCAAAGCCGACGTATTTTCATAAAAAAAATTAAGATTATGGGTTACATGTTTATGTATCACGCCATCCGCATGGCGAAAAATTTATTATTCATTCTTTGATTTTTTGATTGGCTGGAAAGGGTGTGATGCAGAAGTAAGCAACTCCAACAATGTGTCAATTTTGAACTCGGCCAATGGGGATAGCTTTATTTATGGGCCTCAGTCAGTCAGGGTTGACCAAAAAATAAAAAATACCAGAGGCATTACATCCTGTACTAAAATCATTCATACCAACCTAGTGCTAAGTAAAGTAATCACTTAGACCTAGCCTTTTCAAAAGTGTGGAGGTTTGAAAACGCTAGGTTAGTACGAATATTTTTATTACAGGATGCGTTGTCCCTGTTATTCTTTTCGGCAAACCTCTGAGGCTTGTGGAATGTGGATAGCGACCAGAGTCTATGCCTAGTGTACACCTACCGATTACCTACCAATTTTCCCCAACTGATCGGAAATTACGACAGGGTATTTCCCTTATTCTCCATTCTACTTGCCATTCTCAAGCAATCCTGGTCAAAATCGCTATATATTTGATGTCATAGTTAGCCATAAAATACTTGGCAACAACAAAAAAAGGGGCGCTCATGAGCAACACTCTTTACACAAATACTGTGCTTGAGAAACAGATTCATTGAAAACGTTGAAACTGCAAGGAGTGATATGATTGGATAAATCACAAAATGCCTACCAATTTTTTGATCACAATAAAAACCTACTGATAGCCTCAAATAAATGCTACACATTGTTTTTTGCACATTTAATGGAAAACGAAAATAGGGAAATCCACAATCGGTAATCAAAATCAGTAGATAATAGATGTAGATGAGGTATAAATATACACACATATCACGCTGATAGCGAGCGACTATCTTTCTCAATCGGTTCAATTACCGGAAACAGTTTATCGCCAGATCTAATTTTATACAAAGATACTTATGAGATTTTTTATTTAATTTGTTCTGATATACTTGCTTATGCATCTAGAAGGAAAGCGTATTAATTTCAATGTAGAAATAAAAAAAACGTGCCAAAGAACTTCAGTCAGCAACTTGGACTGATACGTAAGTGGCAATAACTCTTGTGTTTTTATGAAACAAAGACGCATGGTTCCTCAGATACTGTCACATAAAGCTTTGAAAATTATTGATAGTTGTATGACTGTAACGTCAATGCCAAAGACAGTAGTTTGTATAAACTATCCTCTCTGTCATCTTTAAAATAAATGCCACCAATGAGCTTGGAGATGATATTCCTTGATAGTTGCTGTTGGGGGAGTCCTACTCCAAAACAGCTCGAAGTTCTAAGTCTATTTTAATTTTCAGCCAACAGAATCAGTTACCTGAAACTCATGCGACTCCTTGCGTCTGTACTCTTATTGGCACCTCTCTGTGACTCTGCCTCTCTGTGACTCTGGCTCTCTGTGACTCTGCCTCTCTGTGACTCTGCCTCTCTGTGACTCTGCCTCTCTGTGACTCTGTCTCTCTGTGCCTCTGCCTCTCTGTGACTCTGTCTCTCTGTGCCTCTGCCTCTCTGTGACTCTGTCTCTCTGTGACTCTGCCTCTCTGTGACTCTGCCTCTCTGTGACTCTGGCTTTCTGTGACTCTGCCTCTCTGTGACTCTGGCTTTCTGTGACTCTGCCTCTCTGTGACTGTCTCTCTGTGACTGTCTCTCTGTCACTCTGCCTCTCTGTGACTGTCTCTCTGTGACTCTGCCTCTCTGTGACTCTGCCTCACTGTGACTCTGTCTCTCTGTGACTCTGTCTCTCTGTGACTCTGCCTCTCTGTGACTCTGCCTCTCTGTGACTCTGCCTCTCTGTGACTCTGCCTCTCTGTGACTCTGCCTCTCTGTGACTCTGACTTTTTGCAGGTGGAGCAAATGGGCTTGGGGATGGAATGGGGCAGGGCGGCAGAGGATGGAATGGGGCAGGGCGGAAGGGATGAGTAAAATTCTCTCACTGTCGTTGCACCAATCCTTGTTTACTAACACAAATCATGGCCAGAGTTGATTGAGGATATATAATCTAGTTATATAGCTCTGGTCTTGCCCATTGAAGCAGTAGCTTCGCCAGTTAGAGCAAAAAATACTGAAGATGCAGGTAGCATGTATATTACATGTACAATAACCATCTATTTCAATGAAAAGTTGAACTTTGAAGAAACATGAAGTGTTGAAACAACCAACCATGCTTATATGTATAACTTAGATCAACCGATGACTCCTTCACCTGCCCAGGAGTTGTCATGCCATTAACTGGTAAAGGCATGACAACTCCTGAGAGACAAAAAGATTGTTGCTTGATGTATATGTAACTTGAGTGTACGAAATATCATCTCAATATATGACTCAAGTAGACTATATATTTGTATATACAATTGAAGCGTACTGTATATTTGCATATATCAGTCGAGTATATAATATCTCTGTATATATGTATTTTGCTTAAATGATTTACTTATCAAAAGTGTGTAGAAAAGACTGGTGTGGCAGAGATTGAGACAAAAAAAGCGACAATAAATATAAATATTTAGTGAGAAAGATAAGATAATCATGTGTGAGTGCTCAATGCCTGACTGCCTAACCATGTAGTCAAATAATGCTCACTTACTACAGGCAATGTTTTCTGAAATATAGATAGAGAGTTGTCTACCCCACATGGTTATTTACTGTGCCTACACCACTACGAGTGCATGCACTGCTGAGCTGAAAGATTGAGTTGTAAGAATAAACTAGGAAATAAAGTACAAGACAGTATATGGGCTGGTTGCCACCTCCACCCTCTCTAACTGTGAGTTGTCATGTACTTGGATAGATCCTGAGCTATGTGTTGCGAGTACACAATGAGTAAGTACATAGATGTATGATATATAGTAAGTACATAAGTGTATGATATATAGTAAGTAGATGTATATACAGAGAATGTAGGTAATGTTATTGGCAACAGTTAAATAACGCTGACTACAAGCATATATCATGTAATTGCTGCTTTGTACATTCCTCACATTGCACATAACAACACCACTGAAACTTGCATCGGCAGCGTTCTTTTATGGTCACAGTCTTTTGTATAGAGCCTCTACCACAACACAAACTATCGCAGTTGTCTTCTCCTGAACTACTAGCATTGCACCGTCTACCGATCATGCTATCTGACGGCTCCCCGTTAGCCTTGGGCTTGCATACATTTTTCGAAGCCTTCATATATATAAGCTCTTCCTTGCTCGCTCGTCTTTTCGACCTTTTGGATTTGGCTCGGTTTCTAAGACCAGTTCCATCTTTATTAAACCCAACTTGCATAGCAATGTTATAATTGCTTTTCAGTTTGTCACCAATATTGCGAAAAGGAGACAACTCCTGCCAGCATGTCTTTAATGAGCAAGAGCCACTTACTCCGTGACATTTACAGCTAATTGTGTCTTCTTTGTACACAGTCTGCAAAAGAAAAGAGAAATCATGTTTGAAAATGTAGGTACACAATGTACAGTTGTAGGTACACAGTCTACAGTTGTATGTACACAGTCTACACTTGTATGTACACAGTCTACAGTTGTAGGTACACAGTCTACACTTGTATGTACACAGTCTACAGTTGTATGTACACAGTCTACAGTTGTATGTACACAGTCTACAGTTGTAGGTACACAGTCTACACTTGTATGTACACAGTCTACAGTTGTAGGTACACAGTCTACACTTGTATGTACACAGTCTACAGTTGTAGGTACACAGTCTACACTTGTATGTACACAGTCTACACTTGTATGTACACAGTCTACAGTTGTAGGTACACAGTCTACAGTTGTATGTACACAGTCTACAGTTGTATGTACACAGTCTACAGTTGTAGGTACACAGTCTACACTTGTATGTACACAGTCTACAGTTGTAGGTACACAGTCTACAGTTGTAGGTACACAGTCTACAGTTGTACGTACATATAACATTATATAATTCAGTGTGGTTGGTGACTTGGCACAATGCCACTGATGGTACTTAGCTGGTAGCGATAAGTGAAAGATTGAAGCCATAATTTATAATCAGTCTATTTATATGCGTCTGAAGTTGGCTTTCCCTGTCGTGTAATTTCTATTGCAGTGAGAACATTGTTATTAATTATTTATGGGGTTTTGATGTTGTAGTCAGTCGATGAAAGGTTACAAACACCTCTCTCTTATTATGCCTTCTACTCACTTGATATCCAATAATAAACCATTAACAAATAAATCACAAGCGATGATCGGTGGAGTCACTCAGGTGAGTGGGAATGCGCAAGGCGCTGGAATCACTGAATGGCTAGACAATTTGGAGCCCCAGTTAACTCATTTGTATCTAATCATTATGTTTGCTTGAACCTTGCTTGGTGGGACACATCTTGCTTGGTGGGACACACCTTGCTTGGTGGGACACACAATTTTTTTCCTCTGAAGCATGCTGACACATTGTTAGATGGGTTATACTGCAGTAGGCAGCCATTGTTCACCCCTGACCCCCGACCCCAACTGAGTCAGTCAGGGGGTCAAACTAATAAGAGTTATCCACTCACCCTTCGACCAGCCTCGTTGTTGTGCTTGTTCATGAGCGTGAGAGCCAGGCTATCCGACCCTTTTGGATGATTGCTCTCCTTCTCTCTCAGATCGACAAAAGCAGAGGCAAACTGATAGCCATAGTTTACATTATCTCCACATCCGCCCCAAACCCAATCCATATTGAGGTTGTCTGGTCGCTGCATATCACTGCACGAGCACTTGCTGATAAGACCATTGCGACAGCCCCTTGAGATGGCATGAGCTATGCCTGCTGACGTGGCAGCGTGTATGAATGCATCTTCTTTGGACGCTACAACAAAGTTCTCTTTTATATCACACATTACGTACATTATATATCTGTTACCTCCATTGTGTAGCTATTACCTATATTATATATATGACCTACATTACATGTTACCTACATTATATGTATATTACCTACATTATATATATGTTACCTACATTATATATATGTTACCTATATTATATATATATTACCTACATTATATATCTATTACCTAAATTATACATGTGTTACCTACATTATATATATCTATTACCTACATTATATATATATTACCTACATTACATTTTACCTACATACACTGTTACATCCAATCTGAGGTGCCAAACAGAAATGAATATTTTATGATCTACAGAAACTGCTGGTATGCAATGTTATGATTGTGTGCTGCCGACAGCAGCTGCTCACTGAAACAGGATACTTGGGTTTATTCACTCTCTGGTACAAAGCACTAAATCTTTGATTTTGTTTCATTGGTAGGCAGCTTGGTATGCAGTAGGTGTACATAGACTTTTACTTGTTATGTAATTTGTGGCATGTAGCCACTTTTGAGTAAATGTGTTGGTATGTGGCAGCAACTGTTGGCAGCGGTCACACCTGCTCTATCCTTTCACTTAAACATTTCTACCCGACCTTTATGCCAAAATTAAATCTTATTAAGAAATCTTTTTCTTGTATACATAAAATTCCTATACATACATACATTCATACATACATACATACATACATACATACATACATACATACATACATACATACATACATACATACATACATACATACATACATACATACATACATACATACATACATACATACATACATACATACATACATACATACATACATACATACATACATACATACATACATACATACATACATACATACATACATACATACATACATACATACATACATACATACATACATACATACATACATACATACATACATACATACATACATACATACATACATACATACATACATACATACATACATACATACATACATACATACATACATACATACATACATACATACATACATACATACATACATACATACATACATACATACATACATACATACATACATACATACATACATACATACATACATACATACATACATACATACATACATACATACATACATACATATACATATACATATACACACATATGAGTATATTCATACATGCATATATGTATATACTCTTGAGTTCCGCTTAATGAAAAAAACTACCAAAACTGAATAGTTGCATGCCATAGATGTGTACAACAACATTTATGTGTACACTGACATAGATGTGTACAACAACATAGACGTGTATAACAACATAGATGTGTACACTGACATAGATGTGTACACCAACATTGATGTGCACAAGAACATAGATGTGTACGATGACATAGATGTGTACATCATTATTTCACACGATTTGTATATTGTTGATGGTGCTCAGCACTGCTTATCTAGCTGTTCTCACCACTTCAACATCGTTGGATGATTACGGCTGTGATTGGCCAACAGTTTTTTCAATTGCGTTTTAGATTTTCAATCGTTAGAATTGCTCAGTCTGTCCCATTCACTAACAATTATATAAGATATAAGTCAGCTATAACCTTTATGTTACACATTTATTCCTAATCCTGTGGTGGTATGTACAGCACATCCCCCAGCACCCTCCCCAGCACCCTCCCCAGCACCCTCCCCAGCACCCTCCCCAGCACCCTCCCCAGCACCCTCCCCAGCACCCTCCCCAGCACCCTCCCCAGCACCCTCCCCAGCACCCTCCCCAGCACCCTCCCCAGCACCCTCCCCAGCACCCTCCCCAGCACCCTCCCCAGCACCCTCCCCAGCACCCTCCCCAGCACCCTCCCCAGCACCCTCCCCAGCACCCTCCCCAGCACCCTCCCCAGCACCCTCCCCAGCACCCTCCCCAGCACCCTCCCCAGCACCCTCCCCAGCACCCTCCCCAGCACCCTCCCCAGCACCCTCCCCAGCACCCTCCCCAGCACCCTCCCCAGCACCCTCCCCAGCACCCTCCCCAGCACCCTCCAGATCATTGATAGATAAAATGAAAATATCAGCCAGTTTCCATAAATCATTTACTATGATATTTTGATATAAGCTGCCATTTATTCAGGTAAAAGTTTTTGTGTAATTTTGTTATGAAATCAGCACCTACAGTAGGCACAACATTGTATCACTTTTTACAGGTGTGATAAACTTGTGAAATAGCCCCTAGGTAGGTTGAGGGGGCTGTAAACAGTGAGCACTTGCGCTATAAAAACATGGAGGTCGATTTTACTAGCGCCGTCTCTTAATTGAGTTAACTAAAGTTAAAAATGGTCGTTCAAGAACTACGATTTGTTTAAAAATTTATTTTATGCAAAATTAATTTCATTTTGAGATTAAAATTCTATTATATAAATCAATATAAATAGTCAATTTTGGATTGTTAGTTGTTAGTTGTTAGTTGTTCGTTGTTAGTTGTTCGGTAGAAGGCTATCACTGCGTGAGCAAAAACAAAATCTTTGCAAAAAAACAAATCGCAAGCAAACAAGTGCGAGTCAAATTGTTTCCAATCTTATGCTCAAATACCGTCGCACACAACAACTACAAATCATTAAAAAATAAAAGCCCGTTTTTTCAACTTTGGACTACGAAACTAAATGTGCATAAAAGAGTAAAATGAGATGTTTATAAACATTGTTTCACCCAAAAACAATTAAACTGTCAATTGCAGATTAAAACATGTAGCAGGGAAGATTAATCGATTACTAACTGCCAGCAGGTGGCAGCACTACTATCTCTGCCAGCAGGTAACAGCACTACTATCTCTGCATTATGCTATGTTTCTACATTTGTTGGTTTTATTGGCTGCTAAATTAAAGGTAAACAGCAGCAGCAAAGTTGTCATAAACAATTGCAATTTTCAACAACAGGTGGTTTGCTCAATGCTCTACACGAGGCGTTTAGACCACTTCTGTTGTATAAAGGTGAGAACTGGTGAGTGCAGGGGTGCAGGGGGTGCAGGGGGTGCAGGGGGTGCGGGGGGGTGCAGGGGGGTGCGGGGGGTGCAGGGGGTGCGGGGGGGTGCAGGGGGGTGCAGGGGGTGCAGGGGGTGCAAGGGGTGCGGGGGGGGGGGGGGGGGGGGGGGGCGCAGCTCTCTTCTCTTACAACACAATCGTTAGTCATAAAACTGTTTGATATGTCTGTTACATTGTCTGTCTGTTACATTGTCAAGCATTTACGAGAAGCTTAGAGATAACAGCAGCTGCAACTCACAAAACTGTCAACACAAAATGTCCGCCAATAAAAACAAACAGCATCAATGAATTGTTACAAAGTTACAAAGTCCATCAGTTTTCTTTTTCTTTTCTTTCATGTACAACTTGGGTGGTCGGCGATTGAGACAGACAAAGCGACAGTCACTGCATGAAAAATAAAATTGCTGGTCTGTCAGAAAAATTGTTAGGATGTTGACAAAGAAGCTGTTGGCACTGAAATAGGTTACTCCTGCGCCGAGTGGACATCATTTATTTATTGCTTTCAGCTACAGGCTAGACAAAGGTGAATGCCTTGAGAAGAAATTATTTGTTGTTTGAGAAGAAAAACTGATAGATTGTAGTTAATTGATGGTGGCACCACAATTTGAGGCTCATTAGACGTGGAAAGACATAAAGAGATAGCCCAGGCTGTGTGTAGAAGGATGCACACTACCACGTACACACCACGTACAGTGTGTGTGTGGGTAGACACAGGGGCACTGTGTTTGGCTCTTGCAACCACAAAGTCATAAACACAGAGCCAAGGGAGCCATTGCAGACAGTCTGGTGCTATAAGTGATTCACTGCGGTGGACAGAACTCTACCTGCTCTCTCGCTGTCTGTGTCACCCCGTACAGAAGGTAATCGCTGCTGTAGAACTGGGCCAATTGCCAGCGCTAACTGCTGACAATAGCTGAAGATGCTGACGGATTCTTTTGAGTAGCTCAGGTCAGCTGGTAGACTGAAGGTCTATTAGAGAGAAGGGACGAAGACCCAGTGCACAAATACACAGACATATACCGCAGTCTTATTACCACATCTATTGAGTGGCGATTAATGCACACGCATCTCCTCGTATCATTGCACATTCTATTGAAACTTTGTGCAAACTATTTTATAATTTGTTTCTTAATTATCCTGAATTCATTCATTTTAACTCATTGCATTGATTAAACAAAGTGCTATTTGCTTTACACGTGCGCAGCCCGCAGCACATTTACTAAAAATACAATATCATGTTTGATCAGCGCTTAGCAACAAAACATCCCAAACAATTATACTTTGCTCGCTAAACAAAAACCATTTCAGTTTAAGGAATAATAAACAGTGCAGGAATGTGATAGACAATTGTAGCAATGAATCAGCTACGGTATTGTCAGGGTACGAGAAATAGAGGGCCACATGACAGCAAATAGATTAATAATTAGAATCTCTGTGCATTTAGTGAAAGCATCAGGTAATTTAAACACAAACCAATCACAAAGTACCAAGATCTACAGCTGCTGCAAGCTTCGCTCTGACTAACCCTATAATATACATCTAAGAAACAACTGTTTGCCCTCAGTGACTCCACGCTCTAACACGTAGATGTCTATGGCTGTACAGCTAACCCGCACTAAAAACAATGAGAGAAAACATACGACTAAACAATCACTTCAATAGTTAATATCAGTTGGCTGACACATAACACCTGCAGCTGTCGGCAGCTGCCGGGCTCTTAATATCTTTTAATTCAAAAATTTCATACGGTTTATGATTTGTAACTTCACAGGTAATCTATTTTTTCGCTAAGACTCGTATTTCAATTATTGCAAATGACACGGAAGTTTGAGTCAGCGATGCTGACACAGCCGTGACTAGCCATGCGTGACTAGCCATGTGCACTAGTAGATGTATGCTCAGGAGAGATAAATAGGACATAAACCGAAGGAGTTCTCACTTTAATATGGTGACAGGCAGACAGGACAGTCTCTTTGTAAAGTTTGCATATGGGATAATCCTGCAGCTAAGGCCTAAAACTTGTGATAAGATGTCATCTAAATGGACCATAATCAGCAGTTGGTTTGCTATCTGCTCTCACCTAAAGGTCTTGTCATCTATTGCCGAGTTAAGGGGAGGCGACCCTCCCACCCTTTCATTTATTATTACCTTTGTTTACATCAGTCAGTGAGCACTGAAATGCTGAGAGCGGCCAGTAAAAGGACAGCATATATAATAAGGCAGCAAAAGCTGATTGGCTGGAATGGCTAGTAGGAATTGATAGACGTTACACCCCTATTTACAACACATCTACTTTGGTCTCTGGGCCGACACGCTTACATTTCCTTCATCAAGTGTGTGTTACTGCACTGATGAGCAGCTAATGATACCCTATCTTGCCTACTATACTACTGCATTCCTTCTGTGAATGTAACAATTAGTAGAGGGAGATAATAAAAGGCTAGGCGTTCGCACGCACAAAGTAATGGCCATTCTCAGTTGGCCAGAGCTAATGAATGGCTGATGCACCACCCACCAAACTATGTCGGCAGCGGCAGCGATCTTTAAAGAGTTTTTATGACAAACCGGTGGGTGGCACCAATAACTATAATTGTTAGCAATAAGCAGTCAATAACAAGTAGATTGCCCTGCACTCATGCTAGCTCCTTACATACTTGTACCCCCCCCCCCCCTCCTCCTCCACCAGTCTCACTGCTACAAGCTAACAGACTATTCGGTAGTTATCTCCCTTACCTTCTATGTCCTTGATACCCTCTAACATAGACTCCAGTTCTACAGATGAACAATTCCACTTGTTGGTAGAGAACTGGTGCTGGCACTCATTCAGCGCTAGTAATAGCCCCACATTTACACTGGTCATGTGGTCCATATAGTCTGGGTTTGTGCACATCACATTTTGTAGGGCAGATAACCTAGCCTTAGTAGCTGTACACTTTGGTGCTGCTCCCAGTAGGTAGAGCTGGGGGTTGAGCTGCCAAGCTTTTAGACTCGACTGCCTGCAGTAAATAGACATGACATTATTGATAGCTGGTCAGGTGGATGTGCCTCCTAGAAGGCTATGAGCATTGGCATTACATGCGCCCTCTTTCCTACATCTCTCTGATCACCACCATACCTACCCCTTTTCTATACACCCCCAGATCTACCCCCTCTCTATACACCCCTAGATTTACAGTGACTGTTCTGGAAGGAAGGCCCAGCTGTACATATTTCTGTGCTGTTTGGTTGACTGAGAGAATGCCAGCTATATCTGTGCAGGCAGACAGGCTCTGGCAGCACTGACACTTTAAGGAAGTGTAATATCAAGATTAGAACAAGCGGATTACTGTCGTAGTATTGTGAGTTAGGTTAGCGTGACGTGAGCAGACGTGAGCAGCAGTATTCAGCTGTTGAGCAGATGTTGTGCTGACAGTGCAAGTGCTATATTAGAGGACATGTGCTGCGCACACTGTATGCGCTTATTCATGCTGAGTGCACACACACATACAGGTAGTGAGCCTGAAGTGTGTGACCAAGTTTTTTTTGTTGTATCTTAAACTGTTTTATTTCGTTTTAGCAATAAATTATAGGGAAAAAATAAGTAAATAATGGTCATGAAGAGATGGTGTACAAACACAGAGCAGTGCAGACGTAGAAGGTGAGCTGAGATAAATGGTGTACAAACACAGAGCAGTGCAGACGTAGAAGCTGAGCTGAGATAAATGATGTACAGACGTAGATGGTGTAAGGACATGGTTCAGTTGTGAAATAGCCAACTTGTAGGGCTCTAGAGATGTGAAACAGTCAACAAATTGCTCACAAAAGCTTTGATGTCTCTTTTAGTGATAACAAATACCAGCCTTCTTTATATCAGCTCAAATAAAATGGTGATAAAGAGCAGTTGTGATGTAGCCTTTTGTTAGCAGCACTGGATGCCTCAGGTAATAAATATGGTGATGAGATAGTAGCGCAAGTGCTTGCTCACAAACAGCCTTGTTTGGAGGGGGGGGGGGGGGCAGGAGTGTGCGTTCCTCAGTGCCTCCCAGGCTGTCGACATCATAATAGACAGACTATTATGGGCTACACTCGCAGCTCAAACAGTCTGCTGAGAAGTTTTGTTACATCAATTATTGCTGCCCCTTATTGGTGATGACTGCTGACCTCCAGCATACATCACATGCTGCTGTCGAGTATTCACCTCTGATGTACACCCACAATTGTTTCACCGAGTCCAATGTAACAAACCGTGCCCAAGGCAGATATTGTTTACGGCTCAGTTCGTTGACTCTAATTGATTTCTAATGAATAATTCATTCATTGACACGAACCACTCACAACTTTCCGCCTCATCAATTACACAAATCAGTCATCCCCGTGCAGCAAAACTTATCTCATCATTATTTTTCTATGAAGGACTTGATAGAGTTTTGAAAAAGCAGGTACACTTGTAGCGTGTGTGCTTTTCCATAGTACACAGTACACTAAACCTCCTGTTGATTGAGCTCGCCAATTAGTTTGGACAATTATTGCCAAATGTCCATTCTCAACAGACTCTAACCAAACTGGCTGTCGCTCATTGCAGACCTAAGTCTATAACAATAGAAGCAATAAATACCAGCCGCTCCTAAATCAACAGGAAGTACACTGTAAAGTGTAAAGTGATAGGTAATGGAAGTGCTAGAATTCAAATACTGAAACGTAATGGTTTAAAAAAGTAATTGTCAACTAGTTATTAAAAAAATCAAAAGCTGCTGATAGCCTCAAATATAAGACACACATGGGTTTATTATACAATTTACAGGAAAGTGACTTTGAAGAACCAATCAGTCAGCGGGCTGTGGAGTATCATGATTATGATTGGTCAACTGTGCTAAACTAAAAGCTGGTGCAAAAATAGCGATGCAATGTGAAGGCCAGCTGTCAACCTCTGTAAGGAATCATAGGTAGCATGTACCCGCTGTCAGCCCAAATCATAGCGTCATGCATTGTTTTAGAGTAAATGATTCATGTTGTGCGCAGTGAGTTTGTGCAAAGGCTATTCGTTGTTGGGTCAAATAGGTTTGTTGTTGGGACAGCAGTGCCTGTGTCATACGTCATACATCATATGTCATATGTCCTATGTCATGTGTCCTATCCTATGTCATATGTCCTATGCCATGTCACATGCCAGATGTCATACATCGTGTGTATGCATCACCTGATGGTCTCTGCTTTCTGTTTGTAGGTTTGTATTCTTTCAGTAGGCTAACATGATGAGTAAATAATTGGTGCAAAGTATAATTTTTACTCAGTGCCACAGGTAAATGTACTACAGGTAAACAAATTTACTACAGGTAAACAAATGTACTACAGGTAAGCAAATGTACTACAGGTAAACAAATGTACTACAGGTAAACAAATGTACTACAGGTAAGCAAATGTACCACAGGTAAACAATTGTACTACAGGTAACTACAGGTAACTACAGGTAAATCTCAAAAACAAATTCAAGCACTAAATAGTGATTGAAAGTAATTTTTTATTTCATTACATTCACCGAAAAAAACAAAATAATTAAATCATCTATAAATATTCGTTTCTGCTTTAGGGTGCAATATTTTGATTTTTAACTACTGCAGTAGCTGGTGAGGTGAGGCTAACGGTAAACTTTTAAGCTGTGACATCAAGGCGCCCTAATCAGTTGGCTGTAGGTAAAAGATTGTAAAGAAACTGTTGCGTGCAATGCTGCATTTAATTTGGTGGGCAACTGGCTGGAGCCTGTTGAAGGATATTGTAAATAGAAATGGACAGGTAGTATGTGTAATATTTATTCTTTACAGCAAGTCCAATGACCTGTTACTAAGTTATTATATTAAAGTGTGCGTGTAAACATGCAATTATGGTAGTACGCACACAGCACTCCAAGCACCTGTTACAGGTATAAAGGCAGCAGCATTTTTTAAATTTGATTTCTATCAAACAAACTTTGTTTTTGTTTTATTATTGTTTAGTATTATCAAATGTAGATGTTATCTTTTCGTCACCATTGCAGCCCTACATGTCAGCGTTATTTAGAATTTAATCTCAGCCTTACATCTGTGACTAAAAGGCACAATAATGGGATAGCTGTTGTCACTTGGATAGAGCAAAGCAATGCATGTTTAGGGTTGCGTTCGTATGACAATAGAGTGGATAAGTTACATAGCATTGTAGATGCCACTCTGGCACTGAGCCAAATAAACTACAATTCTATAATACTTCATATTTGAGAAAGAACATGTTAGATGTGAGTTTAATATTTCAGTTGTCGATTTCAACAACTACATTACACATGCCTACAGATATAGCTACACTGATACACGATAGGCATCATTTGTGACACTTCATTTCACCAATAAAATACTAGCCAGCTGCGCTATATTACATTGTTACATTGATGTTTCACATCATTACCTTCTTCTAACTCGTAATGAAGCGTGCAAGCATTGATGTCTTCCCTTTCATGTACATGTATAGCTATAGAGTTGTGTAGGAGGCCTGGCTTTGGAATGTTACGCAGGTAAAAAGGTACATGTGATGTTTTAGTGAATGACCAACATGCAGTTGTCACTGAATGGGCTTGTGAATGGTACAAGTGCCAAGTGGCTAGCGTAGAGCAAACACTAGCTACACTAACACTGGTTTATCTGCTCACCTGTTAAGGTGATACAGGTGAACAGGCTGCAGGGGAAGTGTAATTAGTATATGGGCTTTGCACTGATAAGTTAAGAATGTCCCTCAATTGACTGGCAATGGGACAGAGAGGACTTCTTAGCCCTCTGTTTGTTGGCTGCAGGTACGATATTTACCCCAACATTTATGTATAAATGATGGGTGCAAGGTTGATGCTCACCAGCGGAGGCCAATTCATGGACATGCTAGATGCTGGCCACATTTGAATAGCAACAAATAACAAGGGAAGGTGTGAATGGGGTGCAAACCACCTGCACTATTACTCATCTCTCTACAATCATCTCTCGTATTTATTAATCTTCGAGCCCATCCGGAGATGTTACATTTTTTGGGAACACCTCAACACGGCCATCAAATTAAAGCCATATTATTTAACATTTTTGACAGATAGGGGAATGGCTCAGTGCACATCCGGAGAAAATTTAATAGATGACAATCAGTCAGTCAAGAGTCATAAATCAACAGGAAGCTTTGATAAATAGCCTTTGGGGCACCAGCGAGGTGCGATAGGTGCTATTTGCTAGAAATCGCCGAAGTGACAAACGCATAAACTGTTAACACTAAGAGTTGGCCATTTCTTTCCACCAGTTTCAAAAGCCCACCATTCTTTGTGACAGAGATTGGCCTAGGGTAGCGGGCAAAGAAACAGGGGGTCGGGGGTAAAACAGGTAAATGGCAGATCAGCTGGCCGTATATGCCAGTATGTGCTGCATACCACGACCTGGTTGACCTTCTGTAACGCTGCTAACATTTCTTTCTCTGACATGTTGGAGTGGCAGCGGGCTGTCAGCGTATGCTTAGAGATTTCTCACTGCATTTCTGGTAATGCGCAGCAAACATTTTTAATTCAAACAAAAATGAGATACGGTCGATAATTATTGTTGATAAGGAGATAAATTTACCAAAAGTGGATCCGTTTAGCAGCCAAGGTAGTAATTCACCAGTCTAACTCTGGCAGCAGTTTGTTTTGTTGTGGTGCAACTACCTGCAGCTAATGAGGTTCTGAGTCTGCCCTCAACGCTGTCGGTATTGCTCACAGATATAACGTAGAGTACAAACAACGTTGGTGAAGCTTGGCCATGTTTGACGGAAAGTATTTTATAAGAAATCAGGCTAACATGTTCGACACTAACCAATGTTGTGTGTTATATTTGGGTATTGTTTTACAAACTGTGTTTGTATGCCCGTGTGCCCATGTGTTACTGCCTCGGTGGGCAGATTGTTGTGCTGATGGATAAGTTACTGCTGCCGTAATAACAATAGATACACAATACCTTAATAGCTGCCAGCTCATTGTCTCAGGTCAGCAGGCAGCTATGTATCGCTGTCTCCCTCACACACCCATCCACTCATATCTCATCGTCACATCAAACAAAATTTTAAATAACTGGTAACGCTTCGTGCTGGTTAGCTAGAGACAGCATAAATCACTCGCTGTCTAGGTCGTGGGCCGCCCTCAACCATTTGACTGCTGCCACTTATATCTTGTTTTCTGCTGCCAACTGGTTGGAGCGGCAGAAAACGAATAAACAGAAGATATGCGCTACATCTGAGGTAAGAAAGCAATGAGATACTCACCATGACTGAGCTCTGGCGAGATTCAGTATACAGCTAACTATATAGAGTAAATAGACGAATGTTGTTGGATTGTCTTTCCCTTTCCGACGCATATCTACAGGTATGTCTGTGCTGGCTGACCCCTACGCAAGCTGCTGAGAAGAATGTTTGCTGAGACAGCGATCTCTGAGTAATGTTGTGTATTCAACGCCGAGTGGAGATGTTGATGTGTCCAAGAGGCTCCTTGAGATGAAAGGATTATGGCCGCGTGTTTGTATATGCGTAATGTAATGAGTGGAGAGCTGTGTGGTGTATCAACGGTGCGAGCCCTCTAAACCTTCACGTATCAATGATCCATAGCGTGTAAATATTGCATTCATAACAGCGCTCAACGCAACACGCCCACAGGAAGAAACCTTTTTCATTACTTCACAATGTCAACTGCTCAGCCGAAAGGTGAATTATTTGTGAGCATAATCAATACTGGGCTGTCATATCGCCATGCATATCAAGCCTAATAAAGTTTAAAAACACTTTGTCCCCTGTCTAGTCAATGGATACATACTGCTAGTGTCACACTGCAAGCAATGGATACATACTGCTAGTGTGACACTGCAAGCAATGGATACATACTGCTAGTGTGACACTGCAGGCAATGGATACATACTGCTAGTGTGACACTGCAAGCAATGGATACATACTGCTAGTGTAACACTGCAAGCAATGGATACATACTGCTAGTGTGACACTGCAAGCAATGGATACATACTGCTAGTGTAACACTGCAAGCAATGGATACATACTGCTAGTGTGACACTGCAAGCAATGGATACATACTGCTAGTGTCACACTGCAAGCAATGGATACATACTGCTAGTGTCACACTGCAGGCAGAAACTAGTGAATACATGAGAGCAAAAACTTGTGCTCTACTCCACCCACCCATCCCCAATAGTGGGCCTTGAGTTTCTTTCTGTGGAGCACCTCGCAGATGAATACCTTCCATTGATTGGCCGCTATGCCGAAGATGAAAAGAATTCATAAGAAATGTGTGAAACAACCGTTCAATAGAAAAAAACTGCAGCTAAAACCAACAATTGTCCATTGAATGCATTGCTGCCCGACGGACGACAGTGTATGCGCCTATTATATGTCAGGTGAAACCTTGTGATATCGGACACAGGCTCATACCAGCTCCCTGAAATATGCAATATAGCTGGTGTACTCAGATCACTGGCCTTCTTTTGGTTAGCTTATTCATTGCTATGTCTGTATTGGATTCTTTGTGGTACAGTAAGCTTACAGTTATGTACAACAATACGTACATGTATATGTTACGTATGTACAACAATATCTACATGTATATGTTACATATGTACAACAATATCTACATATATATGTTACGTATGTACAACAATATCTACATGTATATGTTACGTATGTACAACAATATCTACATGTATATGTTATATATACAACAATATCTACATGTATATGTTATATATACAACAATATCTACATGTATATGTTATATATACAACAATATTACTATGTATATATTACATAGCCTAAGCCTAAGCCTGTAGCTGTCTTTCGGAGTTGTCCGCGACAGTAGAGACTCACCCCACTTTACACCCCCTCCCTCCCTGCCAATTCACTGAGAAGAACCCACACACTTTGCTCAAATCCATCCCCCTCCTATAACCATCCCACAGGTGCCTACAAATGGAAAACGTACTTGAACATAAGAGTTTTCCCCTCTCGCCCCTGTTTAAAGCGTGTAGTGGGTAGGAAATTCAATTGTCTATAGTAAACTTGTTTACGTTTAAATATGAAAATCAGCTAGAACTTTAAATATGGCTCTAGCTCCACTTCTATCTATATAAACATGGCTCTAGCTCCACCTCTATCTAGATAAATATGGCTCTAGCTCCACCTCTATCTAGATAAATATGGCTCTAGCTCCACCTCTATCTAGATAAATATGGCTCTAGCTCCACCTCTATCTATATAAATATGGCTCTAGCTCCACCTCTATCTATATAAATATGGCTCTAGCTCCACCTCTATCTATATAAATATGGCTCTAGCTCCACCTCTATCTATATAAATATGGCTCTAGCTCCACTTCTATCTAGATAAATATGGCTCTAGCTCCACTTCTATCTAGATAAATATGGCTCTAGCTCCACCTCTATCTAGATAAATATGGCTCTAGCTCCACTTCTATCTATATAAATATGGCTCTAGCTCCACTTCTATCTATATAAATATGGCTCTAGCTCCACTTCTATCTAGATAAATATGGCTCTAGCTCCACCTCTATCTGGGTAAATATGGCTCTAGCTCCACCTCTATCTAGATAAATATGGCTCTAGCTCCACCTCTATCTGGATAAATATGGCTCTAGCTCCACTTCTATCTAGATAAATATGGCTCTAGCTCCACTTCTATCTATATAAATATGGCTCTAGCTCCACTTCTATCTATATAAATATGGCTCTAGCTCCACTTCTATCTAGATAAATATGGCTCTAGCTCCACTTCTATCTAGATAAATATGGCTCTAGCTCCACCTCTATCTGGATAAATATGGCTCTAGCTCCACCTCTATCTATATAAATATGGCTCTAGCTCCACTTCTATCTAGATAAATATGGCTCTAGCTCCACTTCTATCTATATAAATATGGCTCTAGCTCCACTTCTATCTAGATAAATATGGCTCTAGCTCCACCTCTATCTAGATAAATATGGCTCTAGCTCCACTTCTATCTATATAAATATGGCTCTAGCTCCACTTCTATCTAGATAAATATGGCTCTAGCTCCATCTCTATCTAGATAAATATGGCTCTAGCTCCACTTCTATCTGGATAATTACAGCTCTAGCCATACCTTTATCTAGATTCTATCGAACTGGAGTTAAAATTTATTAATTAAATTGAAAGATGTTATCTAAACTTGTAGCAGAATCGATGACAGAGATGGGGAATTATTTGATTGGTCAATAAGTAAGCAGACAAAACAGTGCAAAGGAACATACAAGCTGACTCAACAGAAAGGACAAGTAATGGCTCACTAAACATAACTGTTGTAACACTGCTTTAGTTGCCATTTTACTCTATTTATCTGCCGTTGAAAGCATTGCTAGTAGTTAGTTTCATTTAGGATGCACCACATGATGTGTAACCCTGAGAGCAAAGAGAGTTCAATGAACTGTTAGTTGGTTGCTTTACACTCTGTTGCTTGTCCAGTTGGTTGCCTGTTGGTTTGTGGGGATAGAGAGAGTGCAGGTTTGGTGCAGGTTTGGCCTGGGAGATCCCTGGGAGAGGCCTGGGAGAGGACTGGGAGAGGCCTGGGAGAGGCCTGTATATATGAGTTTTGGCCCAGTAGTGGTTAGACAAAAGGCACTTGTCAGGTGGAGGTGATGAGTGCTGACTGGCTGGAATAGGGTGATTTGAGCAGCGATGGTCACTGTTGAGAGGAGTTTTGGGAAGTTAGCAATGATGTTGTGTGTGGTGACTGCTTCTGATAAGCTGCGGTCTCTCATACTTTTGTGCAATAATACATGGGTGTATATATTATATACAATACAACTGTATGTACATGTATATATTATACGTAATACAACAATATGCATACATATACTTTATACATTACAACTGTATGTTCATGTATATAATATATACAATACAACTGTATGTACATGTATATATTATATGTAATACAACAACATGCATACATATACTTTATATATTACAAATAGATTTCTCTCAATTTAAAGCTTTGCCGGGTGGGGTAGCTCCAACAATTTCTCTAGATAAGCTATTGTGATCTGGACAACGACAACTAACTAACAGCTCAGTCTTGCTGCAAATGTTTGCAATAACACACCCTTAGCACTCTGTACAGGCCTAGGTAGTGTGTCCAACTGTCTGCCCTTAGCACTCTGTACAGGCCTAGGTAGTGTGTCCAACTGCCTGCCCTTAGCACTCTGTACAGGCCTAGGTAGTGTGTCCAACTGTCTGCCCTTAGCACTCTGTATAGGCCTAGGTAGTGTGTCCAACTGTCTGCCCTTAGCACTCTGTACAGGCCTAGGTAGTGTGTCCAACTGCCTGCCCTTAGCACTCTGTACAGGCCTAGGTAGTGTGTCCAACTGTCTGCCCTTAGCACTCTGTATAGGCCTAGGTAGTGTGTCCAACTGTCTGCCCTTAGCACTCTGTACAGGCCTAGGTAGTGTGTCCAACTGCCTACCCTTAGCACTCTGTACAGGCCTAGGTAGGGTGTCCAACTGTCTGCCTGGAGTCGAGTTCAACTGTTACTACTTCTGTAGCCTTGGTGCCTTGCTATAGCGTAGACCAGTAGGCTAAAAAGGTACTTCTCTTGTTATGTGTGCACCAGTATTCTAGAATGGTACATCTACTGTTATAGTGTAGACCAGTATTCTAGAATGGTACATCTATTAGTATAGTGTAGACCAGTAGGCTAGAATGGAACATCTATTGTTATGGTGTGGACCAGTAGGTTAAAGTGATACATCTATTGCTATAGTATGGACCAGTAGGTTAAAGTGATACATCTATTGTTATAGTATGGACCAGTAGGTTAAAGTGATACATCAATTGTTATAGTATGGACCAGTAGGTTAAAGTGATACATCTATTGTTATAGTATGGACCAGTAGGTTAAAGTGATACATCAATTGTTATAGTATGGACCAGTAGGTTAAAGTGATACATCCATTGTTACAGTGTGGACCAGTAGGTTAAAGTGATACATCTTTTGTTATAGTGTGGATCAGTAGGTCAAAGTGATACATCTATTGCTATAGTATGGACCAGTAGGTTAAAGTGATACATCTATTGTTATAGTATGGACCAGTAGGTTAAAGTGATACATCTATTGCTATAGTATGGACCAGTAGGTTAAAGTGATACATCTATTGCTATAGTATGGACCAGTAGGTTAAAGTGATACATCTATTGTTATAGTATGGATCAGTAGGTTAAAGTGATACATCTATTGTTATAGTATGGACCAGTAGGTTAAAGTGATACATCTATTGTTATAGTATGGACCAGTAGGTTAAAGTGATACATCCATTGTTACAGTGTGGACCAGTAGGTTAAAGTGATACATCTACTGTTATAGTATGGACCAGTAGGTTAAAGTGATACATCTATTGCTATAGTATGGACCAGTAGGTTAAAGTGATACATCTATTGTTATAGTATGGATCAGTAGGTTAAAGTGATACATCTATTGTTATAGTATGGACCAGTAGGTTAAAGTGATACATCTACTGTTATAGTATGGACCAGTAGGTTAAAGTGATACATCTATTGTTATAGTATGGACCAGTAGGTTAAAGTGATACATCTATTGTTATAGTATGGATCAGTAGGTTAAAGTGATACATCTATTGTTATAGTGTGGACCAGTAGGTTAAAGTGATACATCTATTGTTATAGTATGGACCAGTAGGTTAAAGTGATACATCTATTGTTATAGTATGGACCAGTAGGTTAAAGTGATACATCTATTGCTATAGTATGGACCAGTAGGTTAAAGTGATACATCTATTGTTATAGTATGGACCAGTAGGTTAAAGTGATACATCTATTGTTATAGTGTGGACCAGTAGGTTAAAGTGATACATCTACTGTTATAGTATGGACCAGTAGACCAGGCTACTCATGCTGCAGGTGTTAACCAGACAGGCATAGCTATCACTCTGGGTCAGGTAACTCTGGGTCAGGTAACTCTGGGTCAGGTAACTCTGGGTCAGGTAACCAAGTCATGATCTATTACTATATTAGGCTTCCTGGTTGTTAGATTTGCATGTGGTACATTTGAATAACTGGGTAGCAAAGGGGTGGATGTAGGAGTTGGCAAGTGGTGGATACAGGAGTTGGCAAGTGATGAATATATAGGAGTTGGCAAGTGGTGGATATAGGAGTTAACAAGGGGTGGATATAGGAGTAGGCAAGTGGTGGATATAGGAATAGAAAAGTGGTGGGCATAGGAGTTTGCAAGGGGTGGATATGGGAGTTGACAAGGGGTGGATATAGGAGTTGGCAAGAAGTAGATAGAGGAGTTAGCAAGGGGTGGATATAGGAACTGGCAAGAAGTAGATAGAGGAGTTGGCAAGGGGTGGATATAGGAGTTGGGTGGTTACATTGAACACCGATTAAATACCTATCAATCACTTGCTGTTTTGTTGTTTTTTATCTACAAATAAAACAACCCAGAGATAGAACATATTTCATAACTAGAGACTAATGTTCCACTAAATGGGGCCCTCTTTCTTCTTTTAAGCCCAAACGATCCAAGATGCCACCTCTATATAAGCTATTCAAGCCTCTGTTTTGGCATGGTCAAGGTCCGACTGAGGGAGCTTTTGCTTTGAGATCAGTTGTCTCACCCTGGTTTTATTCATGAAATCTACAAATACATGTAAGCCGTTGGTAAGTGTTGTTATATATAGTCTACATACATGCAAGTACTACATACATACATCAGTGGGAGTTAGTATATACCATCCACAACACAACCATCTACAGATAGCAAAGTGTCCTTCACCTATTGTTTCTTCCATTGCTGTCATCACTGCATCATGTCTGACATACAAGAGTATATAGGCAGGTCAAGTCAGGTGACAGGAACTCATTTGCGTTTCTCCTTTATATTAAAGTCATGAACCTAGAGAAGATCTAGCCATGGATTTACATTCATGCAGGTCACTATAGAAAGCACATTCAACTTTATCTGTTTTCTTTTTGGAGACGTTCATTAATTTATTACTCACCTTGAAAAGTTTTGATTTGAAATCAGAAGACAATAGCAGCCTTAGGGCTGAGGTGAGGCATTCTATGTAGTTTATCTCAGGCCTTTACTGTAGTCTATCTCAGGCCTTAACTGCAGTCTATCTCACTCCTTTACTGTAGTCTATCTCAGGCCTTTACTGTAGTCTATCTCAGGCCTTTACTGCAGTCTATCTCACTCCTTTACTGTAGCCTATCTCAGGCCTTTACTGTAGTCTATCTCAGGACTCAACTGTAGTAAATCTCAGGCCTTTACTGTAGTCTATCTCAGGTCTTTACTGTAGTCTATTTCAGGCCTTTACTGTAGTCTATCTCAGGCCTTTACTGCAGTCTATTTCAGGCCTTTACTGTAGTCTATTTCAGGCCTTTACTGTAGTCTATCTCAAGTGTTATGTATTAGTTTCTCATCAATATTCAGGATTGAGATCATACATTAACCTACCCATTTCATAATGCTCCGTGGTTGTGTAGACATACAACATATGAACATAAGCAAACAGGTATATAGTCTACAACAAAACAGGTATAAAGTCTACAACAAAACTGGTATACAGTCTACAACAAAACAGGTATAAAGTCTACAACAAAACTGGTATACAGTCTACAACAAAACAAGTATATAGTGTACAACCAAACTGGTATACAGTCTACAACAAAACAGGTATATGGTGTACAACAAAACAGGTATATAGTGTACAGCAAAACAGTTATATAGTGTACAATAATGCTGGTATAAAAACTAAACACAAAAAAAGAGCATTTATCATAATTCAAAATTCACCCAAACATTTGAAGAATGTCCACACAGTGCAAATGATGCACAAAGTTCACATATTTGGAAGCAAATTCTGTAATAAGTAAAGCAGACAGGAAATGCGAAATGGAGAGGAAAGTTTAAAAAGCCAGCAAATTATGTGAGAAGTTTGTTAGCTCACTCAGTAACACAAATAAGGTCATGAAACAGGCCAAAGGAAATAATGAATGATCGCAGTGATGACAATTTAATAGCATCTTTAAATGATGGATACAGCAGACCAGATGACGGGTACAGCACACCAGATGACGGGTACAGCACGCCAGATGATGACCACCTCAGACGTAATCGCAGTCGAAGTAGAATAAACGCCGCCCGAGCTCCTTTACAAAGGTGAATATTAGTAGTACTTATAGTTTAGTGTCAGTAGTTGTAGTGTAGAGTCAGTACTTATAGTGTAGAGTCAGAAGTTGTAGTGTAGAGTCAGTAGTAGTAGTGTAGAGTCAGTAGTTATAGTGTAGAGTCGGTAGTTGTAGTGTAGAATCAGTAGTTGTAGTGTAGAGTCACTAGCTGTAGTGTAGAATCACTAGTTGTAGTGTAGAGTCAGTAGTTGTAGTGTAGAATCAGTAGTTGTAGTGTAGAGTCAGTAGTTGTAGTGTAGAGTCAGTAGTTGTAGTGTAGAGTCGGTAGTTATAGTGTAGTGTCAGTAGTAGTAGTAGTGTAGAGTCACTAGTTATAATGTAGTGTCAGTACCCATAGTGTAGAGCCAGTAGTTGCATACATCAGTTTACATATAATAATATTATGCATTAGTTTGTATATGATGTACAATCAGTTATATATAATGAACTCAAGTATGTACATATTATATTCAAGCCAAGAGACACGTACATTTTCACATGTTAATTGCCTCTATATAGAGACGGGTCAAGGTCAGGAGGCAGACAAAGAGATGCCAGCCAAAGAAGCCGCAGGCGGCGGGGAAGAAGGCGGCAGAGAAGCCGGGTGCACCACAATGAGTCGTGGTACTTTCCCAATGAGCAGGCAGAGGAAGCCAACTTAATGAGCATAGAGTCAAGGGAGAACATAGTGGAAGCCAATAACAGCTGGTTACTAGAACTAGAGAACGATGGACAGACGGTACAGCCAGTTAGTCCTCTGGCACAGGGGGGCAGGACACACACAATCTCATGGAGGGACAACACAAGAACTGTAACACTACCCACGGGCACAAATACTAGAGCGCATAGCAACATTACCAATGAAAGACAAGAAGCTGTAATGCAATCTGCCCGAGTACCAAATGGAAGTCATCCTGATGTCAACTTTAACTTGGCCCAGAGATTGCAAGACAGGAACAGAGCCATTCAGCAGCTAAATGATGCTGCCTCCCAGATACAACTGGCCGCTGCTGCGGCCGCAGCCAGCTATGCACAGTTGGTAGCTTCTCAACAGAACAGAGAAAGTAGCAGTGAGTACTACATCCAACTCAAACATTTACAACTTTACTCAGTAACTCACAACTTTACTCAGTAACTCACAACTCTACTCAGTTACTCACAACTCTACTCAGTAACTCACAACTCGACTCAGTAACTCGCAACTTGACTCAGTTACTCACAACTCTACTCAGTAACTCACAACTCGACTCAGTAACTCACAACTCTACTCAGTAACTCGCAACTTGACTCAGTTACTCACAACTCTACTCAGTAACTCACAACTCCATTCGGTAACTCACAGACATGCATATAGTGCAGATACTTGCTATGTGGTGAGGTGGTACTGCACTGTTAGTTTGTTGTGTACAGGCCAGCAACACGTAGGAGTGCAGAGCTTAAGTACTTGGAATACTAGAATACAACACGGAGAGAGTTGGTTAAATGCATCCGTGTCGGACACTCACCAGCAGCCCTTTCCTGGTAGGAGGCAAGCTCCAGCTGTTGAACAGCAGCTAACTCTTGTTGAGAACAGGGTTGCAGCTCGAGCAAGCAGACCTACACCTCAAGCAAATACACCTGTACCTCAAAGGTGAGTTGTACCTCAAGCAAGTACACCTGTACCTCAAAGGTGAGTTGTACCTCAAGCAAGTACACCTGCACCTCAAGCAAGTACACCTGCACCTCAAAGGTGAGTTGAATGTTTAACCGTTTGGTGTAATCTTGGAGGAAACCCGAGTGTATCAACTGGTATGGATCTTTATGGTCATAAATGGACTTGTATGTATGCCTGCATAGATGTGATGACAATGTAAAAATGCATAGACAAGAATTGGTGCATGTGGATGTCTATGGTCAGTTATGCATAAGAATTGTACTTATATACTATCTGGGTGCGTCAATAAACTTGTACGTAAGCAAACATACAAAGTTAAGTAGGTTCTGGAATATTTACCCCAAAGATCTGTGAACGACAACGAAAGGCAATTGGAGGATGGTGGTGTAGCAACAGACAGAGCTGCTAACATGGACGATGATGAAAGACAGAGAGAAGTAGCAAGTGTCATTACAACAATGCCGAACAGTTCCTACAGCTCCGTGGAGGATGTACCGCACCCGGACCGACAAGTATCTGAAGGAAGCGATGATAACCCTTACTCAAGGTCAGTGACCTTTACTCTGTGTTAAACACTTATCCTACAATAACAAAAAAAGCACCAACAAATTTAGGGGAGTTAGAATGATATGGGTCATCAGATGATAGAGAATCTGAATACAAAAGAATTCTTTCCAACCTTTGCTACTGACAGATCTATTGTCCAAGAACACATATATTGTCTAACAACACATCTATTGTTTAACAACACATCTATTGTCTAACAACACATCTATTGTCTAACAACACATCTATTGTCTAACAACACATCTATTGTCTACCAACACATATATTATCTAACAATGCATCTATTGTCTAACAACACATCTATTGTCTAACAACACACCTATTGTCTAACAACACATCTATTGTCTAACAACACATCTATTGTCTAACAACACATCTATTGTCTAACAATACATATACTGTTTAACTGTCTAACAACACATCTATTGTCTAACAATACATATACTGTTTAACTGTCTAACAACACACCTATTGTCTAACAATACATCTCTTGTCTAACAACACATCTATTGTCTAACAACACATCTATTGTCTAACAATACATCTATTGTTTAACAACACATCTATTGTCTAACAACACATCTATTGTCTAACAACACATCTATTGTCCAACAACACATCTCTTGTCTAACAGCACATCTATTGTCTAACAACACATCTATTGTCTAACAACACATCTCTTGTCTAACAACACATCTATTGTCTAACAACACATCTATTGTCTAACAATACATCTATTGTCCAACAACACATCTATTGTCTAACAACACATCTATTGTCTAACAATACATATACTGTTTAACTGTCTAACAACACATCTATTGTCTAACAATACATATACTGTTTAACTGTCTAACAATACACCTATTGTCCAACAACACATCTATTGTCTAACAACACATCTATTGTCTAACAACACATCTATTGTCTAACAACGCATCTATTGTCTAACAACACATCTATTGTCCAACAACACATCTATTGTCTAACAACACATCTATTGTCTAACAATACATATACTGTTTAACTGTCTAACAACACATCTATTGTCTAACAATACATATACTGTTTAACTGTCTAACAATACACCTATTGTCCAACAACACATCTATTGTCTAACAACACATCTATTGTCTAACAACACATCTATTGTCTAACAACACATATATTGTCTAACAACACATCTATTGTCTAACAACACATCTATTGTCTAACAACACATCTATTGTCTAACAACACATCTATTGTCTAACAATACATATACTGTTTAACTGTCTAACAATACACCTATTGTCTAACGACACATCTATTGTCCAACAACACATCTATTGTCTAACAACACATCTATTGTCTAACAATACATATACCGTCTAACTGTCTAACAACAGGTATGACGCAGCATTTAGCAGACAAGAAGCCAGAAATGTCTGGAGACAAAGGAGGCGTCATAGAAGAGATCGCCAAGAAAGGAGAGAAATGGAGGAAAGAATCCAACAAAGAAGAAGGCAGCAAGCTGTCAAGTGTGTATTACATATGTATGTGTACTGTATGGTATGTGCTACATATATATGTACTGTATGTACTACACATGTATATGCCCTGTATGGCATGTACTACATATGTATGTGTGCTGTATGATATGTACTACACATGTATATGCCCTGTATGATATGTACTACATATATATGTACTACATTTGTATTTGCCCTGTATGGTATGTACTACATATGTATGTGTGCTGTATGATATGTACTACGTATGCATATATACTGTATAGTATGTACTACATATGTATATGCACTGCATCATATGATACTATATGTTGTATTCAGCAGTTTCTACAACCCCACCACCTCTGATGGGTCTGTCACTAACCTCATAGCACCTCTCATACCACTTCCTTCAACATCAAGCATACCTTCAAATGCACAGCCAGCGATACTATTTCCTTCTCTACCCACTCCCCCGCTGCCCACACTACATCCCCCACCACAGGCTAGGTTAAACCACCCTCCCCCGCACAACCCTAGCTTAGTTAATCCATCCATACCGGCAACTCCACCTCTGCCACCACCTCACTGGCAACCGGCACCATCTCTAGACAATGAGTGGCTGGACGCACCCAATCACATGTCTATAGCACCAGCAGCCCTGCAGCTCACCAGGTTAGACACCCGTATATTTATGCATTAGTGTTTTCTTCGTGGTAAAATGACATATATTAGCTAACTGTATTATTATATGCTACATGGTGCACACTACTTGCTAGGGGAGCTTCTGTAGAAGCGGAAGACGACAACTCTGATGAGGATGCAGTAGACGACCCAACAGACAGTGAGTATTTGGGACCAAGCATACAAAGTTGTATTTAACTAATAGCAGTATTACCAGTTGTATTCAAAATATCATTATGGCGACCCGCACTACTCTCTTCCACCTTCACTGGCTTTACCTCTCACCCTCTCTCCTGCTCTATCTCAGCCCTATTTTATCTCTGCCTTGCTTTATCCTCTCCGTCTCTTCCTCACTCTCCTTCACTCAATTTGGAAGATGCCACAGGAACACAGTGTGCAAGCATACCGCTGTAGCCACAAACAATAATAAAAAGTTGAAATCTAAACACACTGGGAAGGAAGTAATATGACTCATAAACCAAATGGAATCACTTGATTGGCATTCCAATCACCAAATATTAGCAAAATGTGACTGCTTGTGATTCGTCTCCACCTATTGGAAACTACATTAATATTACGTCTCCAAATATCTCAGATTAAAAAACAAATGGCAACTTTAATTTCCTGTCATCCATCAAATTGGTCCGATAGAATGTTTTACAGCAGTTATAGTTTCCCTCGGCATAGCGGTCTCCTTGAATCATGCTTGTATCACCAAAGTGGGATTCGTCTCCACCTACACTATTATTGAAAAAATTACATATATTTAAATACCTCCGGTTTGAGAGCAAATAGAAAAATTAAATTCTGCCATACATTAGATCGATGCAATGGAATGTTCTTACCACAGTCTTTATTTTGCGCAGAGAAGCGGTTTAGGCGTCCATTGAAGTGGAATTACCGACACACGGGCGACACACACACACGCGTTTGTATGTATATAATTAGAGGAAACCTCTGAGCAGGTATCAGCTAGTCTGCTCACCTTCATAGTTAGCCAGTTTCACTAAAGCTACACCCTTTATACTTGGCAAACTAAAAGAAATTAAATTAGAAAATTGTGGGGCAAAGGTTTGGTAACAAAATCTGCATTAGAGAGAAAATAAAGCTTAAACTTCTTATTACATGAGCCTCTGTTGGGGATTGTCAGTGGGTGGCTTGGTGAGTGTAACGGGTGAGCGTAACAGGTGAGCGTAACAGGTGAGTGTAACAGGTGAGTGTAAGAGGTGAGCGTAACAGGTGAGTGTAACAGGTGAGCGTAACAGGTGAGCGTAACAGGTGAGCGTAACAGGTGAGCGTAACAGGTGAGCGTAACAGGTGAGCGTAACGGGTGAGTGTAATGGGTGAGTGTAACGGGTGAGTGTAACAGGTGAGTGTAACAGGTGAGTGTAACAGGTGAGCGTAACGGGTGAGTGTAATGGGTGAGTGTAACGGGTGAGTGTAACGGGTGAGTGCAGAACGCACCGGTTTCATATTTCATGAAACTACAGAGAGAAAATTTTTAAAAAAAATCTAGTTTTTTCTACCATTGTAAGCTTGGGCTCAATAGCATGTTTGTCAGCACACTTGCTTGCTGCATCGGCTATCCCATCGAGTGGAAGCAGGTAGGAGCAGAGCTGGGCAGGGGAGAAGACGGTGAGGGGCGAGAGGACAGAACAGGGGAGCCATGATATAATATATGCAAGTGGCGGGTAATACTGCTAGTACTGGTGTACATATATAGCTGTATGTTGTGATACATCTACCAACATGTATGTGTGTACACACCTACTCAACGTTACCCTGCATGCATCTCACAACACTTCCTCTTACAGACACGGACATGAGCGAGTACATGCTCCGCTCATACCAGGACCCAGCAGAAGGCAACTCCAGGCTCGGCGAGTTTCTAAGACGAATCACGGCCAGGGGAAGGGTGGTAGTCAGCAGGGTTAGGACACGGATAACAAAACAGTACTTCCGGCGTGGAGACTTCCAGATAGCCCTGGCCGATTTCAGAAGTTTGCATCCTGAGCATGCTAGACAAGTATCAGGAGTTGGTTTCACAGGTACCATCAACAACATGTACCGCCTGACGGTGAAGCAGAACAGCACGTTTGGGAGGCCAACATTTGAGATACGACCAATGAATAAAAAGGTTAGAAGGAAGAAAGTGCACATCTGCTACAAGATTCGATATTTTGGAAGCAGAAGAAACTGGAATGGAAGAGGGAGAAGCAGAAATGTTATACCAGCGTGAAGCCTTGCGAATGAGAAGGAAAACTGAAAAATATCATATAAATAGGAGCCAAGCAAGTCGAAGAATGATTAAATATTATAATATAAAGACTATAATATAGATACTATAATATAAAACAAATATATATTTGCACGCTATGAGACATGCTGTCTAGTTCATGTAATAGTGACCTTATTGACTCGTCCATAGAAGTAGGTGGGCACAACTACCAACCACAGCAAGTCATGTATCTGCTAAGCAGCTAAGTAGTCAACAGTAATGTTACCTATTCAGTCCATTCTTCACAGAAACAATGGCAGAGTTGGCTATTGGTCAGTGACATAAATTTTTAACCAATCGCAGAATTGATTTCTTTATGATAGACACTTGGATAGCTGTGTACAGCCAATGAGGAGAGCGGGTGTGACACTGCTATTTGAAGGTCATTACCATATCTATTCTATACCATGTCTATTATATACCACGTCTATTATATACCACGTCTATTATATACCACGTCTATTCTATACCACGTCTATTCTATACCACGTCTATTCTATACCACGTCTATTCTATAACATATCGATTCTATATCATGTCTATTCGCCAGCAAAGAACTAACCTCTTCCAGTAAGCAAATAAAAAGCAAAGGCAGAAAAACATGTTTCATGTGCATGTAATCAAGTGCTGTAGCACCACAGCTAGCCCTGCCTGACATGGTGGTAGTGAGAGGGGTCGATCACCCCTCACCACCCTTATCCATGGCAGTATTGGAAACTACTAAATGGTGCAAAGACACTACAAAATACGTTTATTGACAATGAGCTGTACATCTGGCGAAGGCTTGACAACCAAAGCTCTCTTCTTGCGTATGACCAAGTGAGGCAAAGGAGAGAATGAGAAGGCCTGCACCAAGTACAGGGTGAACAGCTTCAGCTCCAATAGAGCGAACTTGCTGCCGATACATGCGTGAGCACCGATGGAGAACGGCAGCCAGTGTTTGCTTTCGAAGTGTTCTTGGAAAAACCTGTCAGGTCGAAAGACGTCTCCGTCAGCAACACAAGTTCTGTCAAAACAGCAACGGATGACAAGCAACATACATATATGATATATACAACAATACATAACATGCAGATGTAATGTATACAACAATATATAACATGCTGATGTAATGTATACAATAATATATAACATGCTGATGTAATGTATACAACAATATATAACATGCTGATGTAATACTCTGTTACCTCATCAAAGCACCAAAATGTAGAGTGACTTCTGTACCTGCTGGTATTTCATATCCACAAATTACATCATCATGTCTGGCTATTCGTACCGTGGCTGGTGCAGGGGAGTATAACCTACATAGTGACAACAGTACATAGTGATAACAGTACATAGTGATAACAGTACACAGTGACACCAGTACACGGTGACACCAGTACACGGTGACACCAGTACACGGTGACAACAGTACACGGTGACACCAGTACACGGTGACACCAGTACACGGTGACAACAGTACACGGTGACACCAGTACACGGTGACACCAGTACACGGTGACACCAGTACACGGCGACACCAGTACACGGCGACACCAGTACACGGCGACACCAGTACACGGCGACACCAGTACACGGCGACACCAGTACACGGCGACACCAGTACACGGCGACACCAGTACACGGCGACACCAGTACACGGCGACACCAGTACACGGCGACACCAGTACACGGCGACACCAGTACACGGCGACACCAGTACACGGCGACACCAGTACACGGCGACAACATTACACGGCGACAACAGTACACGGTGACAACAGTACACGGTGACAACAGTACACGGTGACAACAGTACACGGTGACAACAGTACAGAGTGACAACAGTACACAGTGACAACATTACACAGTGACAACAGTACACAGTGACAACAGTACACAGTGACAACAGTACACAGTGACAACAGTACACAGTGACAACAGTACACAGTGACAACAGTACACAGTGACAACAGTACACAGTGACAACAGTACACAGTGACAACAGTACACAGTGACAACAGTACACAGTGACTGTTGCAGTTGACAATGAATCAAAACATTTACTACGTTTTTTAACTAATTTAGAATATTTTAAGCTTTTGACTCTGGAGTAACCATACTCATTATTGGGGCAGCAAAGGTGACGATAAAGTGATAGAAGCAGCAGAAGTACCCCAGTTCTGACTGAAATACAGAAAGTTATAATAGCTTTTTCCTGCGTTTATTTGACTAGAATAGCTAGAGAGAGACCCACCACTCTATACAATAGCTAGAGAGAGACCCACCACTCTATACAATAGCTAGAGAGAGACCCACCACTCTATACAATAGCTAGAGAGAGACCCACCACTCTATACAATAGCTAGAGAGAGACCCACCACTCTATACAATAGCTAGAGAGACCCACCACTCTATACAATAGCTAGAGAGACCCACCACTCTATACAATAGCTAGAGAGACCCACCACTCTATACAATAGCTAGAGAGAGACCCACCACTCTATACAATAGCTAGAGAGTCTCTATCAACTTCAGTTAGCTTTCTCTTTCTCAAAAAGACAACTCCATAAAAATACAATTTTTGCGCAAATTTGACATAAACAGTTTTTTCCATTAATTTTTGATAGTGGCTTTCATTATGGTGCATACGTGCTATTAATAGTTCGATATACCGGTGTGTAAAAACTTATTTTACGGCATTTCTTTATGGAAACATATTAGAACAATGGCAACCGTGTATAAACGATGTGCGTACACACCTCAGTGTTTCTTTCACGCATGCATCTAGGTATTTCAGATTGTCCACGGTCTCTAAGGCTAGGCTAGTGCAGTCAATTGGTTGCACCTCCTCATACAACTTGTCTTGTATGTTGGGATTTCGGGCTAACTCCAGTAGAAGCCATGTTAGTGAGTAGGCACTGGTCTACAGCGGCATGCAATACAATATGTATTACATTACATTTATTATGTAACACAACATATTATGTAACGCAAATTATATGATACCTTAGTATACATAATACAAGTACATACATATTGTACAGGTAAGTTATGAAATATTGGTGCTACACATACCCACACATACTTAATATAAAAAGGCTTCATGCTGAGACAATGCGAAAAATTAGCTCTTTTCAAATGAGCACGAGGAAAGCTTTTGTTGAAATATGCTTGCTGAAAGCTAATATACATAAAACAGCAGAACATTTGTTATATACGTATAAAGGAGGCATCTATGGTTTTGTCTATGGATGGGGTGTAAAGTGTCGCTAAAGCTCTATGTCATAGATCTACTGCGGACAGTGAGCAATGGCAGAGAGTCTACAGGTAACCATATAAGTAGTAGAAATTGGTTGTGTCTAACATATCACACCTGATACCAGCGAAAACCTCTCTGGCATAAAGCCAAACTGTACCAAATTATTATTATTACGATTTATTATTATTATTATCATAAGATCACAGGCCATTGGACCAGATAATGCACAGTTAAGCCTGGTTCACATACATCGTAGATGGCTCGCAAGTGATCGCGGATCCCTCGTGCGACGGATCCGCGATACATGTTCACATAAACTTGGCAAACCCACGATCGCAAGAGGTATAATCACTCTCTTGACTGGGAGGTAATAAAATCTCGAAACACGTCTTCACTGACCAATGACCATATACATACTAAATGAATTATTGTTGTTCAATTACACCAAATAATTTATTATTTTTAATAGTTATAAAAAAATTGTTACATTTTTGCTCATATTATCATTAAATGGTATTCCATATTTTTTAATTAAATTTTTAACTGCTGTTCAATGGTGCATTATCATTTTTTTACCATCTCTTAATATAAAATTTTGAATCTCAATTTATAATAACATGTTAATTATGCTATTATATAAAAATTTAAAAAAATATATATACTTATACATTTAAATCAACTATCACAATATTTCACTCAGAAAATTAATAATAAATAATAATCAATATTTATAATTAAACAATAATAATTTTATTATTTATTACAATTTTTTGATGGCAGTCAGTTTTACATGAGTAACCTTGACCTGAATGTGGTTTTTGAAAAAGAAAGTAAGAAAATTTCCTCTCTATCGTACGACGGTCGCACAAAAGTTTGTTCAGCTGAACTTTTCTACGAGCCTCTACGACGTCGTACGAACCACAGGAAATCCAGGTTCTCATACATCGCAGATGCTCGCACGAGGGATCCGCGATCACTTGCGAGCATCGACCATATGTATGTGAACCAGGCTTTAACTAGATGAAATGCTCGTGTTACTGCCTTACATTGTATGTATTTCTAGAGTCAAGTAATATATGATAACCAAATTATCAGAGAAAGCTGGCATTTCTAAAACTTCAATATCTTGTATTGGTGAGCTCTCTTTCCACTCCAGCCAACTACTTGCTCATTCAGACTTATATAAAAACCAGATATCAAATATTGTATCACCAGTGACAGATCATCGATATTGCAATATAATCATTCGCTACATAGAATAAGAGAACAGTTGACAACTGTTAGATTTGTTCTATTGTACCTCTGACACCAGTGGTTACCTCTGACACCAGTGGTTATTGTACCTCTGACACCAGTGGTTATTGTACCTCTGACACCAGTGGTTATTGTACCTCTGACACCAGTGGTTATTGTACCTCTGACACCAGTGGTTATTGTACCTCTGACACCAGTGGCTATTGTACCTCTGACACCAGTGGTTACCTCTGACACCAGTGGTTATTGTACCTCTGACACCAGTGGCAAAAGTCAAGTTTGGAAGAAAACAGCTGACGCCGATTTTTCAAATTGCAGGAAGCGTCACAATGTGTGTCACAGCAAGTAGTGCCACATTGTGTCACAGCAAGTAGCGTCACATTGCGTCACAGCACGTAGCGTCGATAATACTCTGACCTCGTGTCCAGCCAGCATAAAAGTGACAATATGGTCTCTGATAACATCGTCAGGCAGCCCAAGTTCTCTGCCATCACCATCAATATAACGTGCCGTTATCAGCTTCTTTAACAAGTTCACCTCTGCAACAGAAATAGGTAACACCTCACTGAATCGACAACGCAAATTGACAAATCAACAAACTTACAACACAACAAAGTGGCAACTCAACAAACTGACAGCACAACAAAGTGGCTACTCAACAAACTGACAACACAACAAAGTGGTAACTCAACAAACTGACAACACAAAAAACTGACAATTCAACTAAAAACTCAACGAGCTGACAACACAATGAACTGACAACACAACAAACTAACAACACAACAAACTAACAACTCAAACTGACAACTCGACAAACTGACAATACAAATGACAACTCAACGAACTGACAACACAACAAACTGACAACACAACAAACTGGCAACACAAAGTGACAGCTCAATAAACTGACAATTCCACTGTCAACTCACCGAACTGACAACATAACAAACTGACAACACAACAAACATACAACTCAACAAACTGACAACAAAACAAACTTGACAAAACAACCAACTGACAACACAGCAAATTGACAACTCAAACCGACAACTCAACAAACTGACAACTCAACAAACTGACAACTCAACAAACTGACTGATGAGTAGGTACTAGTAAGTAGGTACAAGTAAGTAGGTACTAGTGAGTAGGTACTAGTAAGTAGGTACTGGTGAGTAGGTACTAGTAAGTAGGTACTGGTGAGTGAGTACTAGTAAGTAGGTACTGGTGAGTAGGTACTGGTGAGTAGGTACTGATGAGTAGGTTCTGGTAAGTAAGTGCTAGTAAGTAGGTGTTGGTAACTAGGAGAATGGAGAAAACAATACAACAATTCACTTACTGCTGTCTTTTGAGTGACGACTCTTTTGAATCATCTCCGATGACAGCTCATTCACCACACTGACGGCTCTCCTGTACTTAATGTTGGATTGCAGAGGTAGATAGCGGTAGAGAGGTAAACTAGACAACAGAGAGCGAGACTGGTGAGCCATAATGTAGAAAAAACTATCCACCACCTCATTGGCCGACTTCGTTTCATCCAGCGCTTTCAAATCTTGGTCAAAGGCGGCCAGTCCTATCACTGCCATTGTCTGAAACATTGAGGTTCATTGTTTTCACAGAACCATATTAATTAAAGAATATGGATAGCACCTACAACAGAGAGAGTATAAATCACATCCATCAGAGAGAGTACAAACCACACCCATCAGAGAAAGTATAAACCACACCCACCAGAGAGAGTATAAATCACACCCATCAGAGAGAGTATAAACCACACCCACCAGAGAGAGTGTAAATCACACCCACAACAGGGAGAGTATAAATACGCCCACTAGAAAGAGTAAAAACATGCCTACTAGAGAGATTATGAAACATGCCCACTAAAGAATATCAAACAGGCCTACTAGAGAGATTACGAAACACGCCCACTAGAGAGAGTCAAACACGCCCACTAGAGAGAGTCAAAACACGTCCACTAACAACAGTATAAATTACTTACTACAGACTTCACCAAGTCCTGCACATTGACTGTTGAGTTTTCGTTTACAAGATTGCGTAATCTTTTGGTCATCTTAACTGCAATCTGGTGAAACAGTGGCATAAACCCTGTAAGACATAGTAGTGTCCTTAGCTAAACACAATATAACAAGATGTAATACAATATAACAAGGTGTAATACAATATAACAAGGTGTAATACAATATAACAAGGTGTAATACAATATAACAAAGTGTAATACAATATAACATGGTGTAATACGATATAACAAGGTGTAATACAATATAACAAGGTGTAATACAATATAACAAAGTGTAACACAATATAACATGGTGTAATACGATATAACAAGGTGTAATACAATATAACAAGGTGTAATACAATATAACAAGGTCTAATACAATATAACAAGGTCTAATACAATATAACAAGGTCTAATACAATATAACAAGGTCTAATACAATATAACAAGGTGTAATACAATATAACAAGGTCTAATACAATATAACAAGATGTAATACAATATAACAAGGTCTAATACAATATAACAAGGTGTAATACAATATAACAAGGTCTAATACAATATAACAAGGTGTAATACAATATAACAAGGTCTAATACAATATAACAAGATGTAATACAATATAACAAGGTCTAATACAATATAACAAGGTGTAATACAATATAACAAGGTCTAATACAATATAACAAGGTGTAATACAATATAACAAGGTCTAATACAATATAACAAGATGTAATACAATATAACAAGGTCTAATACAATATAACAAGATGTAATACAATATAACAAGGTCTAATACAATATAACAAGGTGTAATACAATATAACAAGGTGTAATACAATATAACAAGGTGTAATACAATATAACAAGGTGTAATACAATATAACAAGGTGTAATACAATATAACAAGGTGTAATACAATATAACAAGGTGTAATACAATATAACAAGGTCTAATACAATATAACAAGGTGTAATACAATATAACAAGGTGTAATACAATATAACAAGGTCTAATACAATATAACAAGATGTAATACAATATAACAAGGTCTAATACAATATAACAAGGTGTAATACAATATAACAAGGTGTAATACAATATAACAAGGTGTAATACAATATAACAAGATGTAATACAATATAACAAGGTGTAATACAATATAACAAGATGTAATACAATATAACAAGGTGTAATACAATATAACAAGATGTAATACAATATAACAAGGTGTAATACAATATAACAAGGTGTAATACAATATAACAAGATGTAATACAATATAACAAGGTGTAATACAATATAACAAGGTGTAATACAATATAACAAGGTCTAATACAATATAACAAGGTCTAATACAATATAACAAGGTCTAATACAATATAACAAGATGTAATACAATATAACAAGGTGTAATACAATATAACAAGGTGTAATACAATATAACAAGATGTAATACAATATAACAAGGTCTAATACAATATAACAAGGTCTAATACAATATAACAAGGTCTAATACAATATAACAAGGTCTAATACAATATAACAAGGTGTAATACAATATAACAAGATGTAATACAATATAACAAGGTGTAATACAATATAACAAGGTCTAATACAATATAACAGGATGTAATACAATATAACAAGGTGTAATACAATATAACAAGATGTAATACAATATAACAAGGTGTAATACAATATAACAAGGTGTAATACAATATAACAAGATGTAATACAATATAACAAGGTGTAATACAATATAAAAAGGTGTAATACAATATAACAAGGTGTAATACAATATAACAAGATGTAATACAATATAACAAGGTGTAATACAATATAACAAGGTGTAATACAATATAACAAGATGTAATACAATATAACAAGGTGTAATACAATATAACAAGGTGTAATACAATATAACAAGGTGTAATACAATATAACAAGATGTAATACAATATAACAGGATGTAATACAATATAACAAGGCGTCATACACAGACACACCATGTACTTAAAAAACTCGGTCTAACCTTGAATAGCTGACTTGTTGAAGGAAGGGTTTAGAAGTTTGCGGGTTGCTCGATGTTTTGGGCCTTCGATTGCGATGAGACCCTCTGGTACCACATCTGATGTACCAGATTTGCGCAGGTAGTTGGCACTGTTTGTAACCAACACATGTCGAATGGCATCCACATCTGCTAACATTACTGCCTCTCGACCAAACAGCCTGTAAAACCTGACGATTCCGCCGTACATCTTCACCCATCTATACAACGCAAATAAGTATTCAGTGCACAGACGGGGTTGGGGGCATGAGAAGATGTAAAGGTAAAACGGTAATTATCAAGTACAGTTGACACAGTGACACAGTTGACACAGTGACACAGTTGACACAGTGACACAGTTGACACAGTGACACAGTTGACACAGTGACATTGGAGTCTTCCAGCTACTTATGTCAGCTCATCACATAAAAAAGTATTTTAAATGTCATCATAATCCAGTGGAGAGCCATTGAAGATAATAAACTCACTAAAAGGTAAAAAAGCATCCATGGGCGCTATCGAAAAGATGGCAACAGAAAAAATGAACGACTTTGCTGTGTATTATCATGACTAAAACACAGAATGATTAAAATTAAACAAAATGTAATGAAAAGTGGCATATATTTACATTGCATGTGTTCACCAGTTGGTACCACACTAGAGAGGAGCATGCATGTGTTCACCAGTTGGTACCACACTAGAGAGGAGCATGCATGTGTTCACCAGTTGGTACCACACTAGAGAGGAGCATGCATGTGTTCACCAGTTGGTGCCACGCTAGAGAGGAGCATGCATGTGTTCACCAGTTGGTACCACACTAGAGTAGAGCATGCATGTGTTCACCAGTTGGTACCACGCTAGAGAGGAGCATGCATGTGTTCACCAGTTGGTACCACACTAGAGTAGAGCATGCATGTGTTCACCAGTTGGTACCACACTAGAGAGGAGCATGCATGTGTTCACCATGTTGTTTTAAGATCAGTGCCAAGATTTCTAAGATTAGATTCTTAGAGCCCTAAGATTGCTAAGATTCCCTAAGATTGACAAGATTCAATTGGGAACCAGGCTTTACTCTTGTTACCTTCTCTGGCCAGATATAAAAGTAAAAACCATTTAACCAATACCAAAAGGTATGTTTTTGTTACAGCGGTTAATTCTCCGCTGGTTGCCGTTACAGATATCAAAAATTGTGGTTTCATAAAAACACTGCACTGCTATAACATATACTTTACGTTTTAAAAAACAATAATATTAGACTGTTAACGCAATCGGTCCAACCAAAGAATCACAGGGTAAGGGTATTGAATGTTGACTTTTGCCTACTAAACAAAATGGCAGATCACTATCATCTTTTACTAATCAACCTTCTATTATTTTCAAAAGATGGGAAGTAAAATTTCGATTGGTTAAACAAATATCTGAGGCTCCCTTTTTCCTATTCCTCACTCCAGTACATGTAGTAGTAGTAATATATGAGCAGATCATACAGTACATGTAGTACATACAGTACATGTAGTAGTTAGTAATATATGAGCAGATCATACAGTACATGTAGTACATACAGTACATGTAGTAGTTAGTAATATATGAGCAGATCATACAGTACATGAAGTACATACAGTACATGTAGTAGTAGCAATATATGAGCAGATCATACAGTACATGTAGTACATACAGTACATGTAGTAGTAGTAATATATGAGCGGATCATACAGTACATGTAGTACATACAGTACATGTAGTAGTAGCAATATATGAGCAGATCATACAGTACATGTAGTACATATAGTACATGTAGTAGTAGCAATATATGAGCAGATCATACAGTACATGTAGTACATACAGTACATGTAGTAGTAGTAATATATGAGCAGATCATACAGTACATGTAGTAAATACAGTACATGTAGTAGTAGTAATATATGAGCGGATCATACAGTACATGTAGTACATACAGTACATGTAGTAGTAGCAATATATGAGCAGATCATACAGTACATGTAGTACATATAGTACATGTAGTAGTAGCAATATATGAGCAGATCATACAGTACATGTAGTACATACAGTACATGTAGTAGTAGTAATATATGAGCAGATCATACAGTACATGTAGTACATACAGTACATGTAGTAGTAGCAATATATGAGCAGATCATACAGTACATGTAGTACATATAGTACATGTAGTAGTAGCAATATATGAGCAGATCATACAGTACATGTAGTACATACAGTACATGTAGTAGTAGTAATATATGAGCAGATCATACAGTACATGTAGTACATACAGTACATGTAGTAGTAGCAATATATGAGCAGATCATACAGTACATGTAGTACATACAGTATATGTAGTAGTAATAATATATGAGCAGATCATACAGTACATGTAGTACATATAGTACATAGTACATATAAGATTGCTTGGCGATATTCCTTAGCAGCTGCCGAAGCGCCTAAAAATGCTGCCCTAGTTTTTCCTGTTATCCAGTCTTTAGCGATTCCGGCAAAGCGAGTTGTTACAAACTACAGGCTACAAACTATTATATGGTCGTTGACAGATTGGAGTGCTGCTGATGACGAGACATCATTTCACACGAGGATGAGGCATTTGTGAGCTGTGATTGGTTAGTTAAGGAATCGGTTAGCGTTTTTTTGATCTGAATCAAATCCTGGCGATAACGAATAAAATGTTAGAGATCACTTAACGACTTTTTCAAAAACAAGAGGCTGCAAAATCACTCAATTTCTAAGCTAATGTCCAAGCAATCACTAAGCTAACGTCCAAGCAATCTCTAAGCTAATGTCCAAGCAATCTATAAGCTAATGTCCAAGCAATCTCTAAGCTAATGTCCAAGCAATCTATAAGCTAATGTCCAAGCAATCTATAAGCTAACGTCCAAGCAATCGCTAAGCTAATGTCCAAGCAATCTATAAGCTAATGTCCAAGCAATCTATAAGCTAATGTCCAAGCAATCTATAAGCTAATGTCCAAGCAATCTATAAGCTAATGTCCAAGCAATCACTAAGCTAATGTCCAAGCAATCTATAAGCTAATGTCCAAGCAATCTATAAGCTAACGTCCAAGCAATCTCTAAGCTAACGTCCAAGCAATCGCTAAGCTAATGGCCAACAATCGCTATATGTACATGTAGAATAAGAGATTTATCTTTAGAGGATAGGAGTGTCAACTGCAAGTAGTAGTACTATAGAATGAGAACCTGACAGATGACTCTGTAGCTTCTCCAACCATAGACTCCTTGACATTTCCGTACAGTGGACCATAGGCTAGCCCAGGAATCTACACAACAACAGAAATAGTTTGGTTCAACAGAATATGTAATGCAGCGTGGACGACTTTCCTCAAGTGATTTATGTGATAAGATACCTAGTAGCCTTAGAGTCTGCAATAGATAAATCACAAGCTAAACCACACCTTTGGCACCCGAACACACGACATTGATTGTGTCATGGAAAGTTCTAACAATTTAAGGTGGAGCTTGCTTATCCATACTAATATAAATCAAAGATAACTCTGGTATTGCACACTCAATGGAGAATGAGCAGACAAAAACATGACACCAAACGAGGAAACTTATTATCCTGCCTCAGCAAGAAGTGTAGGCCCCACACAATACTTGTGTCTGCACATCTGCGCATCACTGAACTGATAAGGTTTACACAGAACACACACCAGCAGGTACTGGTGGTGTTGTCTTGTAACACACTTAGCAATAGTTCAATGTGTTTGTCTTCAGAGGTGAGGGGGGGGGGGCGGGGATAGAGCATCTAGGTTACATTGTTGGTGGAATAATCAGTTTAGAGAAAAAATATAGTGAGTTTATATGTATATGTAGCACCAGGTATACATAGAATAGACTTATTGAACTCCAAAAAGGCAAAATATCTCCTACCTTGAGTAACTTGGAAAAGTACATGGTGTAAATGATTTTGTAAAGGACATAGACTGTAAGATGAAAGAGAGCCACGAGAATCAGAGTGGCGCAAGAGAGTGCCATTTCTAAAAATACATGAAGTTGTGCAGACATATACATATAAAATATAGTATACGTAAAAGGTATAGGCATGAACACATTCATCATCGTTCACACTGATAGCCATTTTAAACCAACCTATCAGTTAATATGCAGTGAATTAGTAACCGAACTAAGTGGTGTCCCTACATCAATTTGTGGACTGTGGCTACTATTACTACTGTGGGACAAACAACCATAATGTAGTGGATTTTAAGGTCCACTACTTATCCACTTGACAGTGTCACCAGGCAAACTCCTGCCTGCTGGCACAACAAGACAGTCAGCTTTCCAAGGCCTGACAAACAACAACTGACCTCTCCCAAGAGGTGACCCTGTGATGGGATGGCACTGCAACCTTTTGCAAGGATTAAGTCTTAATGATTTCTCTGCTTTGAAAATTGATAGTGAAATGTTTTTGCTTCATGGAAAGCTTGGTTAACAGAATTTAATTTGTTTGTTGAGATGATGACTTTGAAGCTAGGCACAGAGGCTGTTGCTGGAGGTTGAAGAGAAAATATTTTTAGAGGACGCATGAAACTATTTTACTTGCCGCATGCTATTGGGAAAGACAGAAGGGATGTCTTACAATCTATAGGTTTTGATATTAAAGATGTAAATGCTACTTATGACCAAGCCATGCGTCATTTAAGAACTGTATTTGGTACTGAAGAAACTGCTTATGTAAAAACTGTGAGGTTTGTTACTGTGAGCCAAAATACTGGTGAACTGAAAAATAATTATTTGTTGAGAGTTGGAAACTCGGTAGAAAATTAAGTTTCAGCAATAATAATAATATTAGACAGGAATTTACCTTGGTTGTTACTGTCAATGGTTTGATACAAAGAAACAATTTGGACTGGCAAGGGATCACTGACACGTTGAGAGTCAGGGGACTTGCTAGAGAGTCTGAACAGATTCTTGGTGATGTGAAAATGGAGCAATTCCTGGTCGAGCAAGAGGGCGCAGTCGTGAAAAAAGGGGTGTATATGAGTGGCAAAAACAGTGGCAAGTATGATAAATATATCAGTATAACTAATAGGTTACGTAGAAACAAGTCTCCAAGCAGTGAGGATGTACATGATTGGTGTAGCCCTGGTAAACTACGTAAAACATCTAGTTCTAGATATACCAGTAGTGATAACGCTTCAGAGTGGTGACAAACGAGATAGCAGGCATATAACCAGGTCATCTAGGCATCAGTCATCTGAAAGTAACAGTTGTTTTAACTTCAGTGGCCTTTCTCATCAAATTAGGGATTGTCCTCTTGTTAAGTGCTATATTTGCCATGGTAGAGCTCATAGCTCTACTGATGCCAGCCTGAACGCTGTAAACACTGTAGTCGCAGACATAGGCATAGGAGTAGTAATAGTTACCAGTAGTTATGGCAGTTCACCAAGAGCTAGACGTGTTACGTTTACTGATTATGCTAAAAATTAACTGAAAATTCTGGTAGTTCTAAAACATGACTAGAGAGTAGGATTGTTAAAACTCTGAAGGTTAATAGCTATGATGTTGATTATAGGTTCGATACTGGTGCTGATGTTTTTACTCGCACTGAGAACACTTGTGAGAGATTGGATTTATAGCTTGATCAACCAGAGCGCCAACTGACTGGTGCTGACAGTTTTGAGCTGAATGTTGCTGGTATTAGCAAGGTACGTATTAAAAGCGCCTATTGCACTATCAAATGTCATGTTTATGTGCTAAAAGTTCAAAAAGAAATATCTTAGGTATTCCCAAGCTATAACAACTGAATCTGCTAGTTGTCGTAAAAGCTATGTGTGCCATTATTTTTTATTTTAATTGGTACCAGAACATAACATTTAGATGAGACAAACTGCGCAATTTGATGATATATGTACTTATAACTTAAAAGTTGTCCTCTCTGTAGAACGTTTAACATTCAAAAACATAACCCAGTTCTGCTCTTATATTACTACTGTTCATTCATTACTTTTTGCGGAATGTTAGTCGATGTGACTGAATTGAATTTTTTTCCAAGATCGGTTATGATCAATGTAAGAACCAATAAAAACTGGAATTTCTTTGAGTTTTAATGGAAGGAAGTGTTGTGGTGTGAAACCATTATATATACTGCATTATTTGCTGTAAAACATGCACACATGGTTTTGATTAAAAAAAGTTTTAGTGACTTCCGACAAACGATTCAAAAGTTAAAGAGCAATAAAAGGGTTCTGTTAGGAGTTTCCTTCTCCGAGATGGCAGGCAACTCTCTTAATGGTCTGTAAAAGTACACATGCACTTGGCAACATTCCAAGCAAGCTAGTTAATGCTAATGCCTCTATTCACTTGAGTGAACTATGACGTTGTGTCATGACGCTGCTAACTGCATGACGTCGTTGATCTAACTGCAGTTCACTCAACAACGTCGTGTCATGACATAACGTCGTAATAGGCCCCTCCTGTGGGAAACATGCCATATCTACTTGTATTACAACTGTTTAGATTGGAACTTCTTCCAGTGAAAATGTTCAAATTTTCTAAAAATCACTAAAAATTTCCTCTCTTTGAAAAACTTGTAAACTTACTATTGAGAACTTTTGATGCCTGTGTACATCTACCATAGCTGCACACACTCATATAAGTCTCATGCAGTTTTGATGAAAAGTGACAGAGTTATTTAGCATTTATTGAACAAAAATGGCTGTTGAAGAGGAGTGCGGAAAGTGGAATAGCTGTGAGGTGGTGACTTTCGTAACTTGAAAAAAAAAATTTCGTCAATCTCCAGATATGCCCCTACGTAACCAATTAACTTTTAGAGAGTTCTGATTAGCGAATCTGTAGTTATAGAAGCAGAAACTTCGGCGAAAGAATAATAATAATAAAACCAGCTAAAACAATAGCCATACAGATTACATCTGTATGGCTAATAATAAAACCAACTAAAACAATAGCCATACAGATTATATCTGTGTGGCTAACAATAGCCATACAGATTATTATTATATCTGTATGGCTAACAATAGCCATTAAGGATGTCAATTAATCGAGTTATTTTAAAGATTAACCAGATTAATTGATTTTTAAGATCAAAAAGATTAACTTTTTATGACTCAGTTAATCTGATAAAAAGAAACCCCAGTTACGTCACTATCATAATGTTTATTATGCTAAACACAGCTATCAGTTTGTCTACACCTGGAATGTAATAAATAAATAATGATTAAAGTTTTCTAATAAAATGATGATTGTTGGTAATATTAATAAAAAAAAAAACTATAATAGATATGTAAAAGAGATCAATACTAATAGTTAACAAAATATCTTGTATAATAATAACATGTAATACGATGTAATATGGTTTATACTTCAAAACAATTTTCATATTACTGTCTTCATTCATTCTAATAATAAACAATTATGCTTTTTTTTATTAAACTGTTGTTTTTATCGTTATTGTTGTTATTATTCAGCACAAACAGTACAATTAATTGATGACATATTATAATTATTATTTAAAAAATTGAAACTTACCGGGCATATCATTTTTTTAGTGTAGAATCTATTAATTATAGCAATAATATTGAATAACAACAATAAACAATTATTTGTTACTAGATTTCGCGGTTTTATTTATTTATTATTATAATCAAAGTTATTTATTTATTTATAATCTATTGAGCTACACCGCCAGAATGTATCACAATCAATTAATCAGGTTATCAAAAGTACCTAAAGCAAGTTCATTTATGATGTTTTGATTATTTATCCTGGTATATCCAAAGGTTTTCTCTTTTTTCCCCATAGAGGTTTTGGAGAGTAGCAGTTTTGTGAGAAAATAAAAAATAATAGTTTTCTATGTTATATTAATATATGCCAAAGATAAAAGTATATTCTTTGTTCATATTCGATATTCAAGTTTCCGTTAACTTGTGTATCCGACAATCTTATTTTCTTTCAATCATGTGTGCTTACACTCTGTACCTACCTGAACATGTACTGTAAATATCAAAATTTTAAATAGCAACTAGTTTTAGTTTGTTTCCTTCCTTTTCAGTTCTGCATTCAAAAAAAGTTTTGTTCACAGTTACATACATAAATACATACATACATATTTGTTTATCATTGTGATATTGTGCAGGATTTCACTGTGGGGGTGTGAGGTGGTAGCTCGGCCTACCTGCACAACCTCCCGAACTGTAATGGCAACTGTGTCTAGTGCGCTAGCGATACAACCCTTCCACAGGTCGACTTAGTATACTGGAGAATGGTGGTCGACCATCTCAGTAACTAGTGAGCTGCCGGTTGCGTTAGCTGTTATTTGTGTGTGCAATGAGTTCGAACTTTGAAGGGCGAACTAGTTGAACTAGGTTCGGCCAGCAGAGGTTCGGCTGTCTTATTGTAGTGCTGTGCAGAGGTCGAACATTGAAGGCGAAGTTAGTCAAAGCTAAGTTCGGCCAGCAGAGGTTCAGACTGATCTGCCTGTATATTACTACTCGAGTAATGGTGCGCAGTGAAGTTATTTGTATGTACAAAGAAACTTCTGAGAGTGTGCAAGCTGACTCTGATTTATTTGACTGATACATTCACATTTATACAAACTGTTACATAACAAAAGTGACAGACAGGTGATAAACAAAAGAGGCCACACCTGGCACAATTGATTGGCCAGTGTGTGCAAATAAAATATAAGAGGTGGTCCTTGACTGACTGCATGACTGGACTCACATGTCGTACATATATGTTACAATGGTAAAAAGGTAGAAGAATAATAATAATAAAATGTACATAGACTGATTTGTCCTAGAGCGCGGACATAGAACAAGACAAATAGCTTAGCATAGAACAGGACATGTTAAACGAATAGAACTACGTAAGTGTAAATGTTCGTACAGATACCATAGAGTTGTTTGGTAAGATGGCGCCGGTCCTCTACATACTCCTCCCCATTGGCGACGGTAGCCAATAAACAGCGTCGGCGACATCGGTTAGTGCAGCTCTGTGTTAATCTCTGTACGATCGGGTTAACTCTTTTTTAATGTCTTCTGCGCGTAGCAGCAACTGGCAAGCCTCGTGTGTGATGGCATGCAACTCCCTGTCTAGTGCCTCCATGCGGTGTCTATGCTCCCGCCTCCGTCTCTGTCTATCTGCTTCTGCCGAATGCTCGCGTTCGGCTCGCCAACTGTATGAGCTTGGTAGTGGGCGCTCCCTCCTAGGTGAGGTCGAGCGGCGAGGTGGAGTCATCCTCCTCTTCTTTGTCGGGGGAGATGACTCTGGTTGTTTTCCCAGCCGTTTGTGTACTGGTGCTTTCTCTCCTCTTCTTTTGTCGTTTCGTCCCTTCTCTACTGCTGTCTTCTCTCCTGGTGCCTTCTCTATGCAGGGGGTCGGGGTACCGAAGGGCGGTGGTGACTTCCAGCCTATGGCTTTGCAAAATTCCTCATATCGGTCTATGTCTACTTCGTACAGTGGCTTGTTTTTACCACCATGTTCGGCAGTGCCACCTTGCACACGAATGTGTTTTAAGATGGCGTCCCTTGATGGACTCTTCTTGCCACATTTACAAAAGAAGAATGTTAGGTGTTGCCGCACGTGGTATATCACTCTCTTTCGTACTTGTTGGAAGTCACATCTGGTGCATTTCCATTGGTCGCTGTCTCTGACTTGCACTGCCATTTCTTTTATGGTCCTTATCGTGTCTCCACTGAGCCAAATTTCCCTCATGAGGTGGGCTGTCGGTTCTGGTGTTGTTATCTCACCCTCTTCTGCAATAGCAATATGTCTTATACTGATGAGAGGTGAGGTGCTGTTTTTGCGTAACATGTCCTCCTTGCGAGGGACAGTCACTGCTAACTTCATCTGTCGATCTAATGCGTTGGTGAGAGATTGTATCGACACGTTTGGCAACTGCTCACCTGTTGTGGATGTTATGTCGATCCCTTCTTTGGTGTACTGTGCAGTTCTAGCCATGGTGGTTGGTATGTTGTCCGGTTGATCTACTCGTCTGTTGGGTAGCGAACTCGTTCTCTGCTGGATGGCAACTGAGCGTTGGCGGCTCCTGCACCTATCTATATTCTGATTGGTGATGGCTACCACGTGTTCTCTCAGCGTCACTCCCCACGTGGTGTTGTTTTGATGACGCGGGGTGGCGGGTTCGTTGTTAGATTTTCCGGTGGTTATTCGTTCATTCTTTTGAGGAGTTTCGTCCCCTTGTGCATTGTTGATTTCGGCGGCGACATTACCTTTTTTGGGAGTTGCCTCTTCTTGTTTATTATTTCTTCCTCGTCCCTCTTGATGATAACTCGCCTCCACTTGCTGATAACTCGTCTCATTCTTCTGTAGATCATTTTGTTTTCTCTTTCTTTGTACCAACGTCCAGCCGATTTCGACCGGGTTTTCTGTTGGTGCACCCACTGGACTGGGAGCTAAGGGCTGTGAGTTTATCCTATCGCTCCTTGCTGTCTCAGTGGGTGGCCTCTCGGGTGACTGTTGCTCTCCTATCGCTGTATAACAGTGATAGTCAGCTAACTTTCTTGGCTTGTGCCTCTCTCTCTGAGGACGATCTAGAGGTGATGTGGGTGCCCGATTTTGGCTCAGAGTCGGCCAGTCCTCCTCATTGAGGGGAGGGGGCCTCTGAGGGCTGGGTGCCCTTTGGATGACCTCTGGTGGGGGTGTGTTTTCTCTTTCCAAGCTTCCTTTTCTCTCTACTTTCACTTTACTGTGTCCTATCACTTCAGGCCTTCTGGTTGGACTGTGGCGCGCCGCAGGTGAGGGCGGGGGCAACAACTCCTGAGTGTGGGGTGTCCCCTCTCTCAGAGGAAGGTTTCCCGGTTCCTGGGCCTGCGATGGGCTAGGAGGCTCCCTGGCCAGCGGTGGCCTTTCTGGTGGGGGTGACGGCAATGGTAATGGTTCTGGTTCTGGCAGTGGTAATAATTCTAGGTTCTCAGCGGAGGCTGGTCGTGCCTTGGGGGGTCGTCCTCTTCTGGCCCCTTTCATATTGGGTTGGAGGGCGGGTTCCCGACAAGGGGGTGCTCAGCCGACCGGTTCCTGACATGTCCTATAATGGCGCAGCCGCATCCCGTTCTGAATGGACCACTGCCCATTTCTCTCTACTTTATAGGTATGGTTTGGGAAGGCCTCCAGCACCTGGTAGGGTCCGACGAAGCGTGGCTGCAGCTTCGGATTGCTTCCCTTCACTCTCCTTTTGTTTTCTAGTACGACGAGTTCCCCCTTCTGAAACACGGCGAGCTCCTCATCGTCTTGACTCCTAATCTCTTGCTGCTGATGTCTTAAATACTCATGTGCCTTCTGGAGATTTTCTTGCACTTCTGCTGTGTGTTCCGAGACGTTGCGAGGGTCCAAGGAAGGGGGCGTGCCTGTTAGTTGGTCAGGAAGGCGCACCTCCCGTCCCATTACTAACATGTTGGGCGTTTCCCCGGTTGCTGAGTGGGGGGTGCTGCGACAGGCCCGCATGATTTGCGGCAGCAGACTGTCCCACTCGTCCTGGCCTTTCGTCAATATCAGTGTCCGGAGTGCATCTCCCAGCGTCCGGTTTTGACGCTCCACCATCCCGTTCCCTTGCGGGTGATAGGGGGTGGTCCTTGTCTTTTTGATGCCCCACAGGCTACACAGCTCTTCTAACAGCACGGACTCAAACTGAGCCCCTTGGTCGGAGTGTAGCTGTTCGGGCAGGCCCCAGTAAGCAAACACTTGTTCGTCCAGCGCGACGGCGACCGTAGGTGCTGTGGCATCAGGCAGAGCTATCGCATCTTGCCAACGGGTGAAGTGGTCGGTGAGGACCAACACCCAACGGTTCTTCCTTTTCGTCAACGGCAAGGGGCCGACTAGATCGACCGCCAGCTTCTGAAAAGGGCGTCCTGCATACATCCTTTGCCGGTGAGGGTTCTCTGCCTTCTTCCCATTCTTGGCGACTTGGCATACCTCACAATCCTTGATTAGTCTCCTGACCAGGGGGGATATGCCTGGCCAGTACCAATCCATCAGGATGCGCTGTCTCGTCCGATGAATCCCTGCATGGATCATCCTGTGTGTTTTCCAGACGACCTGTGTCCTCCTACTTGGTGGGCAGACTACACATTGCTTTGCTCTGGAAGGGTGGTGCAGCGTGATTACGAGCACCCCGTCAGGGCGGATCTCCATCGCCTCCTTCCGATCATACAGTGTCTTCAACTCGACACTCCCTTCGGCCAATTCTCTCTCTGTGACGCTTCCCGGCCGTCTCAGCTCGGCATAAATCCGGCCTACCGCATCCTGCCCGCCCCTTTGCTCTTGAGCTAAGGTTTGGGCGGAGTGTACCGGGTTTGTCACAGTGAGGTTGACCCGCTCCTCCTTCTCTCCTCTCTCTGTAGACTCCCTCTTCATCATCTCTCCCGGCCGTCTCGGCTCGGCGTAAGTCCGGCCTACCGCATCCCGTCCCTTCGGCTGAGCCGAATCCTGGGGGGAATGTACCGGGTTCAATGTGTTGAGGTCGTCCCTTGCCTCTCTCTGAGGTCTCTGTCCAGCCTCTTGCTGCAGTTCCACATGGGAAGGTCCTCCATCTCTCTGCTCGATGGAGCCGCACTGCCTGCAGTCCGCGCAGGGTCCCTGTCGGCTGAGCCCATCAGCGTTACCATGGTGAGTCCCAGCTCTGTGCTCGAGCTTATAACGAAACTCAGCCAGGATCTCCAGCCATCGAGCTATCTGGTTCGATGGTTCCTTCCGTCTGCACAGCCAGCGGAGGGATGCGTGGTCCGTCCGGAGTTTGAATTCCCGTCCATAGAGGTAGGGGCGGAAATGTTTTACTGCCTTGATGACAGCAACCAGCTCCTTCCGGGTGACGCAGTAGTTCCTCTCCGCTGGTGCCAGCGTCTTGCTGAAGTAGGCAATGACGCGTTCCTTGCCTTCTTGTACTTGGGAGAGCACAGCACCGACTCCTACAGCACTGGCGTCAGTGTCCAGTATATACGGTAATTTGGGGTCGGGGTATCCGAGTACCGGGGCTTGGGTGAGTCTGTCTTTGAGCTGGTCAAAGGCTGTCTGCTCCACCTGTCCCCACTTCCATGGTGCCTCCTTGCCCGTCATCACGGTGAGAGGTTTAGCAATAGTGGCGTAGTCGGGGAGGTACTGGCGATAGTACCCGGCTGTTCCTAAGAATGCCTGCAGCCCCTTTACGTCGTTGGTGCTTCCCATCTCCTGACTGCTTCCACCTTTCCTGGGTCGGTAGCTACTCCTTTTGCGCTTACTACGTGTCCGAGGTACTTGACCTCTTCTTGCAGCAGTTCGCATTTGGAGGGCTTTATCTTCAGGTTTGCCTGGTGGAGTCGTCCCAGCACTTCTCCGAGCCTCTGTAAGTGCGTCTGGAAGTCGGGCGCGATGATAATCACATCATCTAAGTACAAGAGTAACGTCTTCCAGTGAAGACCTTTGAGGACCTTTTCCATGAGCCGTTGAAAGGTGGCGGGGGCTGACGTCAACCCGAAAGGCAACACCTTCCATTTCCACAGGCCGCTTCTTGTGGTGAAGGCCGACTTGTCACTGGCGTCCTGATCCAGGGGAACCTGCCAGTACCCACTAGTGAGATCCAACGTAGTGAAGTACTTACTCCCGGCCAGAGCATCCAGCGATTCGTCGATTCTGGGGATGGGGTAGGCGTCTTGTTTGGTTATGTCATTCAGCCTCCGGTAGTCCACACAGAACCTCCACGTGTCGTCCTTCTTCCTCACTAGCACCACAGGGGAGCTCCATGCTCCGTCGGCTGGCTCGATTAGGTCCTTCTCCAAGAGGTCCTTAAACTGGCGTTCCGCCTCTGCTTCCTTCTCTGGCCCCAGGCGGTGTGGTGGGCACCGGATGGGTCGGGCCCCTTCTACTGTGGGGATCGAATGCTCTGCCAGTGTTGTCCGGCCCAGGTCTCCGCTATGGCTACTAAATACCGTCTGGTATTCGATCAGCAGCTCCTTTACTTGCTGCTCCTGCCATGGGTCCTGGCACCCTCTCTTCGCTTGCTGGAAGAGGTCGTGTAGATGGGGGGTAACTCTCTTCCTCCCGTCTTGCTCCTCTGTTGTCCGTCTGGTTTTGTCAGCTCCTGGACGCCGCCCTCTTCCACTCCCGTAAAGGTACCAATCACCTCCCCTGCGGGTAGTCTTAGGGTGTCCTGCGTCGGGTTCAGGCATCTAACCAGCACGTGTCCTTGGGCGTCTGGCCTGTTAACGCTGGTGGCGATGGGTATCCCACCCTGTATGCTTTCAATCACTCCCTGGGGAAACGTATCCCTGGAGCTCAGGTGACATGGAATAGTCACCTCTGTCTGTGGTGGAAGCTGGGTGTCCTGTCGGACTTGTACCTTGGACACGAGATTTCTCCCGTGACGGTCGGTACAGGCCAGCTCCTTTCCTTGTATCACCAGCACTGGACGGTCGAACCCCATCTGACATCCTTGGCTTGTCAGGAAGGGCATTCCTAGGATAACGTCCTCGTTGATCTGACTTACTACAAAAGTCTCTTCAAACTTGACATGACGTATCCTTCCCTTCAGCGCGAGCAAGCCGTAGAATGGGAGTCTAGTGCCGTCGGCCATGATCCCATGGGAATCGTAGTGCTGTAAATTGCGTTGTATGTGGCTCGGTAACCGGTCAAAGACTCGCTTGGCCAACAGGTTAGTGTTGCAGCCCGTGTCTATGAGGTGTGTTACCGCCTCTCCTTCTACCCTTCCTGGTAGATAGTAACTCGAGCGATATGGTCGCTCGATCTGGTTGCTCTGGAGGGTCACAGGTTTCGGAATGAAATCTTCCTTCTCCAGTGGGGGCGTTTGGGTCTGCCTGTCCTTCTTCCTGGGCCTTGGTTCCTGCTGCTCTAGAGTCCCGTCGCCGTCCGTTTCTTCCGCCACTGAGCTGTCGAGTGCCGACAGGCTGGCAAAACGGTTGTGTAGGGCGATAGGGGGACTAGTCAGGAGGTCCAGGGGAGGAGTTGCTCGACGCATTGTTGCCGATCCACTGGAGGGCGCCTGTGCCCTTCCCTTCTGAGGTGTCGTTGCCCGTGTGCAGCCAGCGGGTCTCCCTACTGCTGCGGGCGGTAGTCGTTTCCCTGGCGGCTAGGCCAAGGGACGGTCCTACATGCCTTCCGGGTGTGGCCTGTCTGTTGGCATCCCCAACATCTCTTGGGTGGCTCAGGCTTCTTTTCCATCTTTAGGCTGGCAACCTCTTTGCTCAACCCTTCTATGGTCTTGAGCAGCTGTGCCAAGGGGTCCTGTACCTCTTGGTGTCGAGCCATCTCTCTTTGTGGGGTCATCTCCTCTTCCAGGGGGTCGGCCTCTACTGTTCTGACGTGAGGTCCTCCCAATGGTTGATGAGGCACCTGCAGGAACTCATTTCCTGCTAAGATCGCTTCTTCTAGGTTCTGAGGGCGTATTGCCAACAAGTGGCGTTGCAGGTACGTGTGCCCTAGAGTGCTGTGGAACGTCTGCATTGTCAGCTCGTCCCTATTCTGTCGTGGCAGGGTGCTGTGGGCTGCCGTAACGAGGTGCTCGACCGTGAGGGCATGGTCTCTGAGGCTTTCTCTGGGGTTTCGTCGATAGCTTAGCAACTTTGCTTGGGCTTCCGAACGAGTCATACCAAAGGTCGCCCGTAGTGTCCGTGCCACTTCCTCAGTGGTCTCTCCTCGACCGCACTGTTCGGCCTTGCCTGTCAAGGCTTGGCGTAGGTGGATAACTGCTTCTTCCGCCGGCCAATGGTTTGCTCTGGTCACCTCCTGAAACCGTTGCAGAAAGTAGTCCACATCCCCTGTACCATCGTACTGTGGTACTCTGAACTTATCTCTGGATGTGGCTACTGTCATGCGGTCTAGGATATCGGTGAGCGTCCCCATCATCTGCAGGCTGGAAGGATCCCTGTCAGTACTCAGTGCTCTTCTTCTGGTCGCCATCCTTTCTCTGGGAGGTGCTGCTTGTGGGTGTCTGTCAATCCCACTGCTGCCACCAATGTGCAGGATTTCACTGTGGGGGTGTGAGGTGGTAGCTCGGCCTACCTGCACAACCTCCCGAACTGTAATGGCAACTGTGTCTAGTGCGCTAGCGATACAACCCTTCCACAGGTCGACTTAGTATACTGGAGAATGGTGGTCGACCATCTCAGTAACTAGTGAGCTGCCGGTTGCGTTAGCTGTTGTTTGTGTGTGCAATGAGTTCGAACTTTGAAGGGCGAACTAGTTGAACTAGGTTCGGCCAGCAGAGGTTCGGCTGTCTTATTGTAGTGCTGTGCAGAGGTCGAACATTGAAGGCGAAGTTAGTCAAAGCTAAGTTCGGCCAGCAGAGGTTCAGACTGATCTGCCTGTATATTACTACTCGAGTAATGGTGCGCAGTGAAGTTATTTGTATGTACAAAGAAACTTCTGAGAGTGTGCAAGCTGACTCTGATTTATTTGACTGATACATTCACATTTATACAAACTGTTACATAACAAAAGTGACAGACAGGTGATAAACAAAAGAGGCCACACCTGGCACAATTGATTGGCCAGTGTGTGCAAATAAAATATAAGAGGTGGTCCTTGACTGACTGCATGACTGGACTCACATGTCGTACATATATGTTACAATGGTAAAAAGGTAGAAGAATAATAATAATAAAATGTACATAGACTGATTTGTCCTAGAGCGCGGACATAGAACAAGACAAATAGCTTAGCATAGAACAGGACATGTTAAACGAATAGAACTACGTAAGTGTAAATGTTCGTACAGATACCATAGAGTTGTTTGGTAAGATGGCGCCGGTCCTCTACAATATTACACTATTGTGATATTATATCTGTTATTTGTTCCTGGACTGACAAATCCAAATTGAGGTTTGCTAATCTCATTCTACAAGCATGCAGGTAGATGGATGATGACTTTACTGCCCCATCATTGCATTTATATCACATGAGTACAAAAGATTAAAAAATAAGATTAATTTAAGATTAATGGAAAAGATTAAGAATAAGATTAAGATTAAAAATTCTTATTCTTTGACAGCCCTAATAATAGCCATACAGATTACTATTATATCTGTATGGCTAATAATAATTATCATTTGCCTAAACAACATCAACAACAATGTGATGTATTTATTTACATGAGAGTATATTATCTTCTTGTACTTTTTAACCTCACAATAAAATATCCCTTAAATATGTTCTTAGCTGACAGTAAAGGTATGGCAGTGCCAAAAAAATAAATCACAAGCAAATGAAATGGTAGAGAGAGAACAATAATATTTAGCTCTGTTTATCTGTGAAAAAGTAGACGACCATGACATAGTGCATGCTGTTAGGGGCAAAACAATGCTGGAATGCGAGACGTAATTGTTAGTCCCTCAATGACATATAAAAACTTAGGCTCAGCTAGCGAGCCAAGTCGTTGTTCTGTATGAAACAAAATCAGAGTGGAGCTTATTATTATAATTATTATTTATTATTATTTTGTTGTTCTTTATTATTTTCATTTTTACAACAATAATGGTTATAATAATATTGTATTTAGTTATTGTAAACATCATTAACAATAATAAAATATATTATTGTTTGTTTTGTGTTCATGTTGTATCATATCACTTGGATTATTTTTTTTTCAAATTTTGCTATTACTACAGGGGCTGGAAGTAAGTTCGTTGGAACTAAATTTCGTTACTTTGAGCACCCGCGAAAAACGCGAAAGTTTGGTCCGTCGAAAACTAAAGTCCTCTCGGGTAGTTACTAGCTCACCCTCGCAGCTGAAAATGTGTGAAGTTAATAATGTTAGTGTTTGATTTCATTCTATCAACTATCATATATAGTAATACCTTCCTTTATATGATTGTTGGTTCTATTATTATAGCATCATCAAACGATGATGATTGATGATACAATATAAAATCGTTAGTATGATATGATCAACTGCATAATTCGAGAGGGAGGTAGGGGGGGGGGGGGGGTAGAGGTATGGGCCCCTGGGGATTTTTGCATGCACGTTCTTCCAACGGCCCACTATCATTTATGCTATAATAATTATTATAGTATAAATGATAGTGGGCCGTTGGAAGAACATGCTTGCAAAAATCCCCAGGGACCCGTGGGTAGAGGGCTTCCTCCGGGCTTCCTGCAACGTATGGTATATAAAAAGGGGAAGGGATAATTTTTCTCATAGCACTACCACCTACTTGTTGTCGAAAAACCTTTGCAAGTTGCTTGGAGCCAAATCAAAGAGTTTGATTAGATCAAACTTCTTGGCCAAGTTATCACAAAAATTTTGTAAATATATTGTCAGACATCAACAAAAGTTGAAAGTAAGTGGTCCATGTTCAAATAACAGCACTAGTGTGAGGAAAGTTGATTCAAATAAGTTTCATGGTTTGAGGGTGAACATCTCTACTAACTGCTTGCTGCTTCATAGCCAACCAAGTCGAACCACCAGGTACAGGTAGGGTGGGGTTGGCGAAGGAGGAGAATTGAGGCAGGGTAGGGTTGGCGAAGGAGGAGAATTGAGGCAGGGTGGGGTTGGTGAAGGAGGAGAATTGAGGTAGGGTGGGGTTGGAAGAGGAGAATTGAGGTTGGGTTGGGGGAACGGGTAGAGTTGAGGTAGGTTGGGGCGGGAAAGAGCAGGAGGGGAGCAGTGTGGGAGTGAAATAATGCAAGGGGTGAGAAGCAATGCAAGGGGTGAAAAGCAATGCAAGGGGTGAAAAGCAATGCAAGGGGTGAGAAGCAATGTAAGGGGTGAGAAGCAATGCAAGGGGTGAGAAGCAAGAAGTAGCTAGAGGTCCACTGAGGCATTATCGAAGCAGGTGGGCGTGTTTGAATGCAGCAGTCATTGCTGCTTGTATAATATAAAATGTATAATATTGTCTAGTATATATAGCATATAGTGTATATATATTACATACATGTAGAATATGTATTAATAGAGCTGATGGTTGATGAGTCAAGCCTTATACCAAAACATGAATATGTCGTATATGATCTATCAACGGATAGAGACATCTACTTGTGGTATAGAAAATGTAGTTCATGCACTCAAGTACAGTTTAAGATAACAAACACAAAGTAAACTATAACAATCAGTGGTGCAGGCACAGATCTTATATCTACTATATAATAACAGCCCCACAGCTACACTTGTATAACTGGTGAGAAGTACAATAACAGCCCCACAGCTATACTTGTATAACTGGTGAGAAGGAAGAGCTGCAGGCTTGAAAAGCACATCGTTGAGTACTGAGTACACAGTTTTGAGTGCACAGCTTTGTACCCAAGATGTTACTGACACAAGACGTTACTGACACAAGATTTTACTGGTCAGAGAACTTTCCAGGATAGTCATTGATAACAGGCTCCCCCTCCTTAGCAATCTCCTTGTGCGCAGCTAGTAAGTACTTCCTCTGCCCGTTTCTAACTCGAGCTCTAAATGTCTCTTTCTGTACTTCAGGTAACAAGAAGCTGTGTACGAGCTCTGCTACAATCTCTTCAGACTCCAAGTCTGTCTTTCTGCAAGTAAATTATTGCTAATCATGTGATAGCTATTAAATAGCCTGAAGATACACAACTTAACGCTAAATGGCTGTAAGACCAAACTAGACTGAGAACTTACTTGTCCTCTAGTTCATAGGCTAGATCGTTGACTTGGTCTGCTATAACTTCTATTTCTTGCCGGGCCTGATCGGAGGCAGTGTTTTCTATAGCTCCAGCGACCACTGACTCGAGATAGCTGTCAACAGTTGTCTGGTGCACCTTCACCATCTGCAAGTAACCACCCATGCCATACATACACAATACCTTATGTATCTGAGGCTATGATGCAGCGCATTCAGTTCAGGTGTCAGCACTAACAAACAAACATACTTGTTTGAATATTTCATCTTCCTCACGTCGTCTGCGCTCCTCCACCTGACGCCTGCCAGACTCCTCTGCTTCCCTGATTCTTCTTCGTCGCTCAGCCAGCATAGAGAAGGCATGAATTCTGCGTTCCTCCTGCAGACGTATGAGCTCTTTGGAGAGAAAGTCAACCGCATCTCCAACACTGCTTCCCTCTAGTTCACTTAATGCCTCGTCGATATATGACTCCTGTAGGTATGCAGTGTCAGTGATAGCAATATATGTAGTTTATAGTGAATACAATATGTAGTGGTGGTATATGCATGCATGTATGTGTGTGTGCGCGCGCATGCATGTATGCATGCATGTATGTAGTAGACCAGCACAAACTTGTAGCTTGACATTGAGTAGCATATAAAAACAAGCCACACCAACGCTTACCTTATGGTCAAGTAGAAATATGAAGTATGCAGATCTGCTCCTACTATACCACACTTACCTTATGGTCATGCAGCATTCTTTGTCTCTGAATAGCGAGAGTTGCTTGCTTTTCTTGCCTCTTAATTTCTTGTTCAGCTGATTGCAGAGCATGCGTAGATCGCAGCTCCTTGATCAACTCCATTCGCTTTTCTTTGCCTTCAAACATCTGCAATTAGTCATATAGAGTTGTCTCCTCCATTTCTGTGTGGACAACTCCAATTAAGTGACTTTGGTCATCTGTTAGCTCGCATAAATATTACATTACACGCAATAAGCATTAAGTTAAGATATAACTAGTAGTACTATATATAACTACTAGTACTATATATAACTAGTAGTACTATATATAACCAGTAGTACTATATATAACTAGTACTATATATAACCAGTAGTACTATATATAACTAGTAGTACTATATATAACTACTAGTACTATATATAACCAGTAGCACTATATATAACTAGTACTATATATAACCAGTAGTACTATATATAACTAGTAGTACTATATATAACTAGTAGTCCTATATATAACTAGTAGTACTATATATAACTAGTAGTACTATATATAACTAGTAGTACTATATATAACTAGTAGTACTATATACAACTTGTAGTACTATATATAACTAGTAGTACTATATATAACTAGTAGTACTATATATAACTAGTAGTACTATATATTACTAGTAGTACTACATATAACTAGTAGTACGATATATAACTAGTAGTACTATATATAACTAGTAGTACTATATATAACCAGTAGTAGTATATATAGCCAGTAGTACTATATATTACCAGTAGTAGCATATTTCACTGCAATATGTAGCCTGTGCCTACCATGTTCTGTATAGCCCTTCCCCTGATAATCTGTTGCAAGTAAGTGACGGCTAACTCTTCATTCTCATCTTCTTCAGACACTGATGGTACACTAGGAGTGGCTGGCCTTGGTATTGGCTTTTCTATCTTCTGTAGGAATCTGAGAGGTTTAACTGGCTCTTCTTCTCTATTCTTTGCTTCCACCAATTGCTGCAATGCATTATGTAATTTAACGCATTATGTAACCAGTGATATCTCAGGTGTATTACATTATGCAATGTATAAAAAGGTAACACAACACAAATACCTCGTGTATCTCTGCCAGTTCATTTTCTTGTCGGAACTTTCGTTTGATGAATCCCGCTTTTGTGACAGTCTTGGGTTTGGGTGCTTTAATTCTTGGCTGCACCACAAAGTCGGGTAGAAAGTTCTCAAGCTCCAGCAGTCCATCGTATGTGGACAGATATCTGCTCTTTACGTTGTAACTCTCTGAGTTTCTGTCTAAAAACACTCCAACTCGAGTGAGTGGTGCGTAAGTCTGAGAGTCTGGGTTTACATAGTCTTTGGTGAAGTCTCGTCTTTCTAGCTTGTTCTCGACATTGTCTCGAAGTGCGGTCAGCTTACGGATGGCTACATAAATACATCAGTGGTAACGTACAGGAGACAGCTAGATACCACTGGAGCATGCATTCTATAAGCTATATGATTATGGGCTAGTTTGCTCTACTTACACCTGATGTGTTCATGTCGCACTTTCTGTATGAATGACTCCTTCTCTTTTTGTTTCTTCCTCCACATTTTATCTAACCTTTTTATGTTAAGTTCCGCATGATTTTGTTCTCTCTGCTTCAGTAGTTTAGTAAGTAGCTGCAACCTAGCTTCCTGTAGCCTATATGATATATTGCATAAGGTCATACTCTACATAAAACAACGTGTGACGTAACACCACATATTGCATAACATTATGTATTACATAACACTGTGTATTACACAACATCACATACAGCATAACATTGTGTATAACACAACATTGTGTATTACATAACATTGTGTATAACACAACATCACATACAGCATAACATTGTGTATAACACAACATCACATACAGCAAAACATTGTGTATAACACAACATCACATACAGCATAACATTGTGTATTACATAACGCTGTGTATAACACAACATCACATACAGCATAACATTGTATATTACATAACACTGTGTATAACACAACATCACATACATCATAACATTGTGTATTACATAACACTGTGTATTACACAACATCACATACAGCGTAACATTACATATTACATGATTACATTTATTAGATAACATCACGTTGTACGCAGCATCACATACATGTTGCATAACACCGTATAATACACAATATACTGCATGCAATATAATGAACCATAACAGACAATGCCAATGCTAGTAAATGACTCCTTACTTCTCAATTTCTTTCTCTCTCAAGGCCCATTCCTGTCTTTCCATTTCGTCCATCATTTTGCGTCTCTTATCTAGCTGGGAAACATCATTAAGTGGAGGTAGAGTTGCCTCCCATGCTCTTTTAGCCCTTGCTCTTTCTATCATCTCCACCTCAGCTAGGCCAGCTGGTAAACCGCGCCCTTAAGAAATAAAAGAGAATTCAACAAGCGGTAGCAAATTTATACTAGAACAGTTAATGCACACAAATGGTTACATGTACTCACCAAATGACAGAGTGGCCAGGGTTAACAGCTCGGGCTGAGATCCAGGCCTGACTACATATTCTGGGCTGTAGGGGTCAGTTTGAGCCTCCCCATCTCTGTAATCTGTTTGTGTCTGCACAGTCTTTACTAACGGGGTGGCGGCTCTGTTAATCTGAGCATGGATGGCATCAGCAGCCATTAGAGGATCGTTCCTAGCAGAAGCTAAGAGTACATCTGGTGCAATCTGTTGCAAGAATGGAATGTGCGGTCTGTAACAAAAGCCGTGGGGCAAACAGTTTAATGAAAAAAAAACACAACAGGTAACAAGATAAAGTAACAAGAGAAAATGTTGAGGCATAGATGCAGAGACCAATGAAGGCATGGGTGTAGAGACCAATGAAGGCATGGGTGTAGAGACCAATGAGGGCATGGGTGTAGAGACCAATGAAGGCATGGATGCAGAGACCAATGAAGGCATAGATGTAGAGACCAATGAAGGCATGGATGTAGAGACCAATGAAGGCATAGATGCAGAGACCAATGAAGGCATAGATGTAGAGACCAATGAAGGCATAGATGCAGAGACCAATGAGGGCATAGATGCAGAGACCAATGAAGGCATGGGTGTAGAGACCAATGAGGGCATGGATGAAGAGACCAATGAAGGCATGGATGCAGAGACCAATGAAGGCATGGGTGTAGAGACCAATGAGGGCATGGGTGTAGAGACCAATGAAGGCATGGATGTAGAGACCAATGAAGGCATGGGTGTAGAGACCAATGAGGGCATGGGTGTAGAGACCAATGAAGGCATGGATGAAGAGACCAATGAAGGCATAGATGCAGAGACCAATGAAGGCATAGATGTAGAGACCAATGAAGGCATGGATGAAGAGACCAATGAAGGCATGGGTGTAGAGACCAATGAGGGCATGGGTGTAGAGACCAATGAAGGCATGGATGTAGAGACCAATGAAGGCATGGGTGTAGAGACCAATGAAGGCATGGGTGTAGAGACCAATGAAGGCATGGATGTAGAGACCAATGAAGGCATGGATGTAGAGACCAATGAAGGCATGGGTGTAGAGACCAATGAGGGCATGGGTGTAGAGACCAATGAAGGCATGGATGTAGAGACCAATGAAGGCATGGGTGTAGAGACCAATGAGGGCATGGGTGTAGAGACCAATGAAGGCATGGATGTAGAGACCAATGAAGGCATAGATGCAGAGACCAATGAAGGCATAGATGTAGAGACCAATGAAGGCATAGATGCAGAGACCAATGAGGGCATAGATGCAGAGACCAATGAAGGCATGGGTGTAGAGACCAATGAAGGCATGGGTGTAGAGACCAATGAAGGCATGGGTGTAGAGACCAATGAAGGCATGGGTGAAGAGACCAATGAAGGCATGGATGTAGAGACCAATGAAGGCATGGATGTAGAGACCAATGAAGACATGGGTGTAAAGACCAATGAAGGCATGGATGTAGAGACCAATGAAGACATGGCTGTAATGCTTCTATAACCGTACAATAGAGCTATTATTGTGTGCTGACCGTTTGAAATATTTAGCTCTATTTCTACCGGAGACTTGAGCATCTGCGAAGGTCTTAGGAGGAACTCTGGTACAGGGGTCATAGTTAAATGTTGTATGTCTGATGAGAGCCTCCCTAGCCTGCTCTCCATAACCGGTCCATTGCCTTGATACAAACTTTGGTACAGGATCAGTTACCTCCAGCTCATATGTAAACCTTGGATGATGTCTGAGTTCGCTAAACATCGTAGGATATGTTGGCACCTTCTTAACTCTGTCGGTGCTGGTGTGAGCTTGAAATGTGGCTCTAGCATGGTCTCGCTCACTTGATAATGTGTGCACAGGATCTAATAACACAAAGATCAGAGTAATTGGAAATGGGCTTCAATCGCGGCATTGCATCCCATTTAGTATTAAGTATTTAAGTCACAAAGTAAGATTTGCTGGTTATCGGTGGACATGTTCATAGAAACTGCATTGTTAAAAACAGCTCAACAAGTTTTTAGACAAACATGGGTGAATTTCTGTAGACTAACCACTGATCAGCTGAATGACTCAAACTGTTAATTGACCAGTGACAGAACTAGTAAATAGGGCTGCTTTTAATGGCTATTTTATGACAAATCAGCATTCTCTTTTCATTCATTTCATAAACAGTCTCAATTTTCAAGTAGTAATGGGTTAATATATGCACTGTAATATTGATTAATTTGAAGCAACGGCATGAGTTCGATTCATAATGCCCAGCCCAGAATGTATAAGAAAACTGCACAGAATATGACAGACATAAGTAAACTTTGCTATATTCAAATAGTTTTCCTCTCTTGTACAAGTAGATTGACAGAATTAATAAGTTCATCAAATATCAGGTATGCTAATGAATGTGCTTCAATCGATGATAAAAGCAAAGCAGCAGTAGCATGACTGTAAATACGACAAACAATCCATATAGCTGAAAACAGCATTTTATTAGTACTTATAATAAATAATCTTTTAATAATAACCAATAACAGTGAGTTAGTTTATTGTTATGATCAGTAATACATACAGTAATAATGATTGATAGTAAGAAGAATTTTTTAACGTACTACTGCATACTTTTCACAGCAGTTAACCAACAGCAGTAGTGGTAGTAACAATAGTGATAATAAGAATAATAATACTAGTAGTAATAATAATAATAATAATAATAATAATAATAGTAACAATAGTAATAGAATAGTAGTACTAGTAGTAATAGTAGTGGTAGTAATAGTAGTAGTAGTAATAGTAGTGGTGTTTTTATGTAGCTGTAATGTAATAATAATAATCATTAATTTATTTATTATGATGATAGTAGTAGTAGTAGTAACAGCAGATGATAAATCGAATTGAACATTGTGAACATACATACCATATAAATAATCATGCCTTCTGGTTGGTAAAATATTTGAGCGACGCACGACTTGCGTCTGTGTAGCCATAATAAATGTATAAAAGTATCCAGTTAGCTTAACATTTATGTAGATAACAAAATTTCAATTTTACTATTCTCAGCAGTTATTCTTGGTCGCTATGACAATTGGTCCGCATCCGGTTGCAGAGCTTCTATGCCAAGGGAAGGGTTTTATTTGACTACCCGTACTCATGCGATTTGTTTTGTCTTGAGCTTTCAGCTATGTCAGTATGACAAGCCCAATTATTATTTTTGTAGCCTGGGAGAAGTATCATGGACAAAAGCATACTCTTTTGATAGTCGGTATATGAGATTTACGTTTCTGTTTCTGTTGAATCTGCTTTGGAACCCAGGCACAGTTAAATGTGAGTGAAAACAGCGCCCAAGGTCGTATTTGTCGACGGGATAATAAGTCACAGTAATAATTAATAATAATAGTAATAATTTACTTACTGTCTTGATCTTTACAGATAGGTACTAGTTGTATTTTTTGCATGTTTAGTTTATATTTTATCGTATTAATGTTCCAATGAATATTGTGGAATAACTGTTCTTTATGAATAGTATGATGATGATGCATGGCTGCTGTGCTCAACAGCAGATAATAATAATAATAATAATAATGACAATAATGACAATAATAATGACAATAATGATAATAATGGTAATAATGTATATAATAATAATAATGTATATATATAATAATAATAATGTATATATATAATAATAATAATGTATATATATAATAATAATAATGTATATATATAATAATAATAATGTATATATATAATAATAGTAATGTATATATATAATAATAATAATGTATATATATAATAATAATAATGTATATATATAATAATAATAATGTATATATATAATAATAATAATAATTATGTAATAATAATAATAATTATATATAATAATAATAATAATAATAATAATTATAATACTTACTACTACCAACAACAATTGTTACATATGTTATATAATTATTGAGCCGTACGCATGATATATATTATACAGAGGTGGGAATAAGTCGGACTAAGTCAAGTCATCTTAGAGTCAAGTCAAGTCATAGGTCATAACTTGACTTGACTTAGTTGAGCAGTGACTTGACTTGACTTTGACTTGATGCCTCATCTGACTCGACTTGACTCGAAAAGTTTCATGACTTGACTTGACTCGACTTCATAATACAGATGACTTTATTACAGTCATCATCAAGTCATTTGGAGTCAATCTCGCAGAGTTGTCTGCTCCTACCACAATTTCCTCAATTAACAGAATACCCGTGTGTCATTGCTGTTTGTATTTCCTGTTTGGTTATCGGAACCAGAGGTGTTATTTAGTGCACAACCCAGCTAATAGTTAGCCAACTGTATGCTTGCTGGAGTATGGTGATCAGAAAATTACATTAGGCCTTCCATTCAAATGTTTTCTACCAGAAAAAAAGATAGAATAATTGATGATTTTCTACCGTTTAAAAATATAAGAAGACAAGAAGAAGGTGCATATGCAGAATACTGTTTGTTTTGTCAACTAGAAATGTACTAAAAATAATTAGTGCACTCTGATTATGAAAGTTTGTGAAATGGGGAAGACTTTATTTTTCAGTAGGGCTGTTGTTTTTAATGCGACTTCTCGTCAACTGCATGTAGGTCAAATTCTCTGCTGGAAAAAAAAGTTGATTGCAACTTGTAGAATTCCTAATGTTTTTTTGACTTTATTAAACATGTGTTTCAAAATTTATTGCACAACTTTACTGCAGAGATTTTTTTGACAGAAAATGAAAAAGAACAAGTAATTTTACAAAATTAAGTTACTAAAATAAAATGGTGACCTTTTTTTCAAGTAGGCAAGGAGGAAAAACAACTGCCACGCAACGAATAGGGTTAAACCATTTAACTCACTGTGAAGTGTCTACTGCTTGAACTGTGAACAGAATATTTTATTGGCTGCAACATTCTACTGGTTCTGGCTTTCCATAAGTACAAATGCTATACTGCCAGATTATTGTTCTGAACCACTAATTTATCATTGCCAATATTTTTGTCATCTGTTGCGGTTAGGGAAATCTTTCAATAAAAATCGTCTGATTTCTGTGAAAGTTTTGTATTAGTCATCTATTGGACATCTAAATTACCCCCTCTGAAATCTGCTGATCACGATGATGTCTTTGATAATGCTATACGACCAATAGACTCTGAGATATTCAAGTGACTTGATATTTGACTTGTAAGTCATTTGAGTCAGACTTGACTTAAAATTTTTCATTACTCAACTCGACTTGACTCAACAATTCTTGTGACTTTACTTGACTTGACTCAGCTGAACCTCAGAATGGCTGCGACTTGACTTGACTCGACTCACAAAGTTCATGACTTGACTTGACTCGACTTTAAAGTCATTTTCTCCCACCCCTGATATTATACATATATAACATATATTTATATATAATAATATATATAATGCACGTAGCTTCATGCGTGAGTCAACACTAATTGCCTGGAATTGGGACAATGGACAAAGTATTTTTTTCCACTAACTAATAGTAATACATTATTTTGTAAAACTTACTTGTGTTAACAGTTGGCTATTGAGGTGACAATAGAAATTTAGTCTCATTGTATCCACAAGATATTTTTCAACCCACTGAAACTATTTAAAAAAAGTTTCAGGACGATGAAACTTTTTTGCATTAGCTACATGATCATTCATCTGAATGGATTATTATTTATTATTACAATGATGATAATTAATATTTGTAATATTTAATAATTATGTTACTATTTATTAAACTTTAGTATCAGTATTATTATTTATATATAATATTATTTATCTATTATTGATTAATAAATTATTATTCGTTTGTTATCAAGTTATTAATTATTGTTATTATTATATAATAATTATAATAATATTATTATCTATTGTTATTGTTTGTTATCATCAATTATTATTAATATTTATTTATTGTTATTCGATTATCAGAAGAATTTGATTACTAAAAAATAATGATAATAAGTTATATTATTCTTATAGTAATAATAATTATTATTATTAATTTAATAATAAATAATAATAACAGTACAGCTAGTTATTATTATTATTTGATTGTTATTTATAAGTTGTTGTTTATAAAAGTCATTTATTATATTTTATTTACATATGTTATTGTTATTAATTATCAGCCTAGTAGTTGAGAGGATGATATTAGTAATAATTATCATTATCATCATGATTGATTTCAATCTTGCACAACTCTTTTTATTATTTCCTTTTCTAACTTTTTGTTTTAACTCTTCGTATAAAGTATTATTTCCGTTTGAGTTCTTTTTATAGTGGTGATATTTGTTAGATAGTTTATACGTTGCGAGTTTATTTACCAGCTTTCTTGTTTTCATTTTCAATTGAAATTATGCTTATTGCATTGATGTACCAGAGAACAGACATCGTATAATGCGCACGTGCAGACGAAAAAACAGTTCGCATTGAATTTATGTAATCAACCGAAAACAGGCTGATTGATAATCTGCGAATTGAACTATAACAGACCCATTTGAATGTTTGCAATTGTACCGCAAAAAAACCCAGTTGGATTAGAATTAACTGTCATGATAGTTAACTGGTCTTGTAATATTCACCACCCGTTAGTAGTAGTATTATTATAAACAGAGGTCTACTCGACAACCACTGACTCACAGTCAATGCGAAAGATAATTTTCTAGCTAAACTAGTGTATTTGCAGTAACTACTCTGAAACGTGTATTTTTATAAAGCACTCATAGAAAAGTGGGTGCAAAGACTCCTGCCAACTCTGGCACAGATGAAAAGTTACTGGCATATGGAGTAGTAGTGAAAATTCTGTTTCTGATTGGACACGATTTAATAGGTCAGTCATTTTTATACATAAGTGAAAGCATGCCAGCACTGATCACTTTTTGTTGAGTTTCTGAATATTCAGGTCTTAAGCAGCAGATTGACATATGGATGACTCTGTAGGCCCACTCAGTCCTGATTTACAAGCTTGCCAAAAAGCCATTGACCTCAAATGCTTGTCGCATCAGCTGAAATTTAGCTTACTATTACTTCCATTGATTGCCAAGTATGTCATCTTCGGATTATAGGCGTGGTCAATTATAATGAATAATAGCAAATTTTTATAAATCAAGTTACATCGTCTGCGTTTAAAATGAAATCTGATTGGGCAATTCATTTAGTTATAGCTCTACTGAAGGTCATTGCAACAGGAACAAAGAATCCTTATGAAGACACCCCATCAAAAATTGATTTTAAGATTTAATGTTGGGCTTTACTAATACGCGGAAATTTTCATCTGGCTTGAATTTCCACGCTGCACGCATAAAATCGGAGTTAGTGGTTTCTCTCAATATGGACACAATTAGTGCATTCGATCGTAAACAAAATCAACGCTGGTTTATTACGCAAAATTCATATGTGAATGGCAACAAGAGACGATTGCGGGATTTGTCAGGTGGCCCAATGTGATCCGAATCACAAGTATCATCTTATACTCTTTACATCAATAGGATAGAGAAAACTGTGCTTGTTTTGGTTAGTTGGAGAACAATAAATGGTATTCATACAAGAATGGACGATAGTATGTAAAATAGTAATTATTAAAATGATAATAAAAATAAATAGCCGGATCTAATGGGCCAAATAAGTACTGTACGGCAAAGAAATAAATATACTTCCGATCCAAGGATGACATCAATTTTAAGTGGTGTAAAAATTGGCGAGCATTTCTGGAAGAGGGGTATTTTGCAGGCTTGTAGATCAGCACTGAGTAGGCCAAGAGGATTATTCAATACATCAATCTGCTGATTAAGACATGAATATTCAAAATTTAGCAAAAGATTGTTCCATGCTGGGATGCTTTAACAGTAAAATATTGGTACCAAAACTGATTGAATAAAGTCATGATATTTTTGCTCTTTTCCAAAACAAGTTTGTAAGTATTAGTACTAATAACAAAAATAATAACATTTAATTAGAAATAATTACAGTAGAATATTATTTAACGATGCAAAGAGGTTGTCAATTCAATTCAAAGTTTATAAAACATTCGCTATATGTGAATTTTTAAAAACCCACGCTTTATTGTTATATAGGTGCTGACACAAATAAGCAGCATCAGTACTAAACCACTATCAATGGCAGCAATTTTTTTTCTATGAGTTCCACTTTGCCTGCAAGGTCTGCTTCAGTTGGCCTAGCATGGCAGGCTACATAGACGAACAGGTGGTTGTATAAACTAGTACCTATTTCATATTTAAAAAGAGGCTAAACACATGCAGCAATCACATTTCCGGACTGTTCTTATGCATACAGAATGGCTACTTCAGTGAGAGGGATCTCCATGGGTGTGAAACTTTCTTTAGCGTCCATCTCCCAAAACAATCACAGACGAGTGCTCTGCCATTCTTTTCAACAAAGATTGTTTCTATGGCATATTTTGCTGACGAAGAGATCAACTTGTCTGATACCTGCAACCTCACATTCGTGGAAGTTATTCTACAATACCTAGCCTTTTCACAGCTACCAGTGATTACTGAAGAGTTTTATTGTTTTTTTACCATTGCTGGTAACCGCATTCCATTGTAGATTTGTGTCACATTCAAGCCACACTAGTTGATGCTTGGGTATTTTTCCATTTGTTTTTGGACACATACTTAACAATTGCTTCTTTTGAAAATTTTTGAACTTTCATGAAAGAAGTAGATTTGTTGATAATGGTCACGGTGCCCTAGAGTTGGATCTAAGACACTATGTATGTAGTGATCGCCAATTCCAAAATTTGTCGTGATGACTTCCTCTACTTTGTCTGTGTCAATGATGCACGCTAGAGAGCCAGAAGAGGATGCACGCTACAGAGCCAGAAGAGGATGTGCGCTAGAGAGCCAGAAGAGGATGCACGCTAGAGAGCCAGAAGAGGATGCACGCTAGAGAGCCAGAAGAGGATGCACGCTAGAGAGCCAAAAGAGGATGCACGCTAGAGAGCCAGAAGAGGATGCACGCTAGAGAGCCAGAAGAAGATGCACGCTAGAGAGCCAGAAGAGGATGCACGCTAGAGAGCCAGAAGAGGATGCACGCTAGAGAGCCAGAAGAGGATGCACGCTAGAGAGCCAGAAGAGGATGCATGCTAGAGAGCCAGAAGAGGATGCATGATTCATATTATTATGATTCTTCGATTATACTTCATATAAAATTGCCCAAAAAATCAATTGAGTTGTTAGATTTATAACTTTATAACCACAAACTGTTTTAAATAACTCTTGATTTTATAAATTATTACGGTTAAATAGAGTAATTAATAACTGCAACGGTTATCTATGATAATTTGATTTGGAGAAGCCTGGTAATCTATAAATAGGCATCTCTACACAAGTTTCAGAAATTTTCAACTTCTGAATAAAAGCAAGCGATGGATGTTGAATAAAATACTTACCAATCACTTGTCTAAATGTATGTTTCATCTAGCTGCTATACATGCTCGAGTTACTTGCGAAGCCTTTTCAAGACTTGAGAAAACTGTTCCCATCCCAGGTGGAATAATGACTGATCAATGCTCGCATTGTGTATCATAATCAGTATGGGCGCAGGAAATATAAGATTGGGTGAATTCTTAATTCATAAAAAGATGCCTGTCACATTTTTATTATGTGATTTGACACTTGAAAGCGTGTTGACTGATCAGCGTGCAATATGAATGCTGACACGGCTGTTCTGTCAGATCTCTGCAAAACCTTCTTGGGTGTAGTCTGGCAAAAGCAATTACATGTACAGCTGTTTAGCGGAGAACACTGCAAAGTTTGATACGCTGCAAGATGTCATTGATCTCTATTCAAGTAGAGAAGGAAATGAGGCATCGCAGTTTATCAATCTTTTTCACTGGGGGCACTAATAATACACAAGGTGTAGAAGATGTTTAAGCCAGTAAAAGTGCTGCTCTACTGTTAGCACAGAAAATGCAAAGGGCATCTATACAGCCCAATAGTGCGCAAGATGTTAAACCAAAAACATTGAATACCAATTTTGCAACTTTCAATTTTACTGACTAAAGTTTTTCATGAACAGGGAGATGTTTTAATTTTATTGAATGGTAAACGGTGCATGTGTGTGTGGACATACATGTGCTTCTATGAATCAATAAAACTGCAGATTTTTAGTTTTTTATAAATGGTTTGTATTCACCACAACAAATATGTTTCATAATAAGTCTCATCACCCATCAGGTTTGATGAGTGACGGGACTTGTTTATTCTTGTTAGTTGGCCATTTATCCAAATTTAACAGTCTACAGTTTTATTGATCTTATATTTCTTGTATTTCCAAAGCACTTTTTAAAAAATCGTATGACCATTCAAATATTCATGTACGTATGTACGTACGTGTGTAAGTATGTATGTAAGCGTGCATGTATGTATTCGCTTGTATTTTTATTCAAACTTGACTTAAGATGTGGGTTACCCTGCTGTTGGTACTAAAACTACTGATTGATATAACTAGAGTTTCCAATTCATCAAAGCTTGTTTAAATATAGTTAATAGTATAATCAGGCACTTGTGCCACCCCTGATATGCCCTATCATCCAGCAGTCTTGATAATGCAGTCTTTATTTTAGGATTTATTGTTGGGCAGTCCTGCTTGAGCATGGCTGATTTGTACACCTCATCTGGAGGAGCTCTTAAGTTTTCTAAATCATCCAAAAAGTAAGTGTAACAAGTGTACTTGTATAACAGTGTCAATCACACCTGTCTAACAGTGTCAATCACCCTGTCCAACAGTGTCAAATTCACCTGTCTAACGGTATCAATTACACCTGTCTAACAGTGTCAAGTTCACCTGTCTAACAGTGTCAAGTACATCTGTCTAACAGTGTTATTCAGTAGTCTAACGGTGTCAAATTCCCCTGTCTAACAGTGTCAAGTACACCTGTCTAACAGTGTCAAGTTCACATGTCTAACAGTGTCAAGTTCACCTGTCTAACAGTGTCAAGTACACCTGTCTAACAGTGTCAAGTAAACCTGTCTAACAGTGTCAAGTACACCCGTCTAACAGTGTCAAGTTCACCTGTCTAACAGTGTCAAGTAAACCTGTCTAGCAGTGTCAAGTTCACATGTCTAACAGTGTCAAGTTCACCTGTCTAACAGTGTCAAGTTCACCTGTCTAACAATGTCAAGTACACCCGTCTAACAGTGTCGACTTCACTACTCTAACAGTGTCAAGTAAACCTGCCTAACAGTGTCAAGTACACATTTTGAACAATAAAGCTAAAGATATTGTAGAGGATTTTGGCAACTTGTAACTAAGTTCAGCCTCGATCTTCCACCTTTTCGGTCACACTGGATGACTACGAGGTGTCACTGCCGAATGTACTACCTTATGTCAGCTTTAGCAGCTTCAATAAGTAGTAGATCCGGTCTTAGAAGGGGAGGATCCTTTCTATAAATAGAGAAGGACCGAAGGGATTCAGGAGGGGGGGGGGGAAAGTCCAAAGATCCAGACTAACTCGTCAACAGAGAAAAGTCAAGTGCAATAAGAAGAGTTTCTTCAAGATAATACTCTCTTTATTGATCAGTATAGCTCCAACTGCGCTGAGCCAACTGGCTCAGCCAAACTTATGCATACAATATAAAAACGGAAACTAGTGCGGCTCACTAGAAAAGTCTTGTGTTCATCAATATAAAGTGATAAATGTAATTCAAAAAACACACATGAACAATAATTTTCAATGCAACGTAACATGGCATTAGTTCCAACTTTATCTTCCACTTTTTTATACGTTTATACCGTTTGTTAACAAACAAGGGGAGATAATCTCCAACAGTGTAATTACTTTATATATCATAATCACAATTGCAATTGAATAATACAGTTATGAACAACGTTCAGTCATTAGTAACGAGCTTCACTTCGCTTATGCTCTCATTAGCAACGAGCTTCACTTCGCTTATGCTCTTCGGCCTTGGTCTTTATCTTGGCTTTCAACTCACCAGCACACCATCCGGATGTCTTTAATAATGCAAATCTATCACATTCTCCCCCCCATTAGTTGAGCTAGGGTCACAACTAATTAGATATGTTCATCGATTAATTATTGTACAAGGAGGGTCTTGATAAGTGACCAGTCAGCTCTGGAATAGCCGTGGGGGATGGCTCCTTTAGCATGGCGCTGTATGTTTTGGGTAAATCGCTGGAAAGGGAATGTGTAAGAGGGGAATAGGGGTAGAGAGGGTTCTGCATAGCCGTGGGGCAAGGGGATCCAGATTTAACTTTGGCATGGTCTGCTCTTTTCAAAAGGGGGAATTCGGCAATAGTTTTTGGAGGAAACGTAACGCCACCGCTTACTATATGGCCTGAGAGAGGGTGTGAGGTCTCATCTAGTCTGGATGGGGGGCAATTCGGAGGGGTGATGGCTCTAGAAGGTTCTATTACTTCTTCTTCCACGGCTGGCTCGGCAGGAACATCGTCCAGTAGCTTTCCAGTGGCTGTGTCCTCCCACAGTTGGGCTAGTCCAGGGGGAAGGGGTACATCCTGACCCTTAAGGGCGCCATCCTCCTCATCCGACTCCATCAGGTCCACATAACCACCTGGAATGGACTGGTCCTCCAATAGTTCTTGCGGAGAGCACGTCTCTCCTCTTCTCTGTCCTTTAACCATAACTTCTCCCTCTACCACTGCATTTGCTCCTTGTTGTTCCAAACATGTATTACCCAAAACCTCTCCCAACCTTCCAAGCATAGTAGCCAGCTTACCTGGAGTATTTAGCTCCGTATGCTCCATTTCTACTGCAAGTAAGGCCAGAAGCTGCTCAGCTGTAGATGTACTGCTTGTACTACTTCTAGTAAGTGAATGCAACTGCAATGGCTTCTGCTTGAGCACATGGTCAGGCTCGAGTATTCTGATTGGCTGGTGCTCTTGAATGCTGGAAGACTTTGTGGGGCTTGCATTTTGGGGGGATCTTTCAGGCAGGGCATTGGGGATTCTTGTCCGATTCGGATAATTTTTTCTGTTGGTCACATCTTCAGATCTTGCGGATGGCAGCTGCACGTTTCCTGTCATCCTCTGACTCACTGGGGGTCCTGTAGGGGGTTCTAGGGGTGTTTTTAGGGCTGGATGTTGTGTGGTCGCATAGTTATTAATCTCTGTGTTGCTTCTCTCAACTTCCTGGGTGGGGGGTATCATACTAGGGCTTCTTAACGGTAAATGTAACTTTTCTGTTAAGGTGGGGGTGGGGGACAAGCCTTTTGCTGCCTCTGAATGCCTTATCACTGGTTGATTCCTAGGGTTGCTTTGTCTCTTCATTTCATGTCTTTTCCTAACTCTGGCTCTTCTATTCTCTCCTTGTTCTTGTTCCTGAGGGGGTACTCTGACTGGTTGTCCACTAACAGCAGAGATGGGGGCCTGGGCATATGGAATATGGTTGGTTCTCCTCTCATCCAATTGGGGGGTGTGTATCCTTCTTTCTGGATCATTTCCAACACCTCTTTGTCTTGGAGAGCTGGTCTGATGGCAGTACTGTTCTCCGTACCTTATTGGGGGTCCCACGTTTCTCCTGGGCCTCTGTTCTCCAGGCTCCGCACTGACTTCTTGACTTGGTTGGGCAGGGAAAGGGGGTTGAACTTCTCCAGATCCGGAGGGTCTTTCTATAGGGGCCAATTCCCTTCCTTCCAATTCTGAGCTGGGTTGGGGGTTTACTTCTGGTTCCGGAGGGAAAAGGAGTCTGGGTAGGGCTTCCAACAACTCCTTTTGCATCTGTCGAGATAGCTCTCGGGGGTCTTCCCTATTCACTTCAGGTTGTCGCACTTCCACGTCCAGTGGGTTGGGGGGCGGTTCCCTACGACGAGCTCTGGTGGCCCCTTTCATGTTTGGCCGCCTGTGTGGCTCCGTGGCTGCAGGAGCTTGTCCCCGTCGATCAGCACATGGTTTATACAACTTCAGGCGGCTCTCATTCTGTACGGACTGTTGGCCATTTCTGTCAATTAAGTAAGAATGGTTGGGATATGCTTCTAGTATTTCATACGGTCCGATGAATTTGGCCTGTAGTTTTGGGTTCTCTCCCTTTTTTCGTCTTCTATTTTCTAGCCAAACTAAGTCCTTTGGGGCAAACAATGAGGGCTCCTCTCCATCCTCACCCCGGATGTGTACTTGTTCCTCTCGCAGGGCCTCATGTGCTTCCTCTAACCGATCCTTCAAGGCTTGTGCATATTCATGCACGGGCATGTTATCCGTGAGTGGAGGGTGGTAGGATAGCTGATCCGGCAGCCTTAGCTCTCTTCCAAGCATCAGGAAATTTGCAGTTTCACCTGTGGTAGTATGGGGGGTGCCTCGGAAAGCTCTCATTAGTTGTGGCAGCAGGAGATCCCACTCTTCCTGTCCCCTCCGGAGCAGCAAAGCTCTCAATGAGTCTCCCAACACTCTGTTATTTCTTTCCACTATTCCGTTGGCTTGCGGATGATAGGGGGTAGTTCGTGTCTTTTCTATCTTCCACAGGAGACACAATTCTTGCATTAGACGCGACTCGAATTGGGCGCCTTGGTCAGTGTGTATTTGCTCTGGAAGACCAAGATAGCAAAACACTCTCTCGTCAAGAGCTGCCGCCACTACTGGGGCTGTAGCGTCCGGAATAGCGATGGCGTCTTGCCACCGCGTGAAGTGGTCGGTGAGTACCAGTATCCATGCATTTCCTTTAGCAGTCTCTGGGAGGGGGCCAACGAGGTCCACTGCCACTCGTTGCCAGGGTCGGCCAGCGTACATTCGTTGCCGGGCTGCTGTAGGTTTGGTCCCTCCGGTCTTGGCTCTCTGACATATTTCGCATGTCCGTACTGTACGCCTGACATCGGCAGTGATGCCTGGCCAGTACCAAGTGAGTTGTAGCCTCTTCAGGGTCCTTATTACTCCTTGGTGGGCCATGGCGTGGGTCTGCCAGAGAATTGTTCCGCGCAGATTAGCTGGGCAAATGGCGCACCATCTAGCTCTACCTTTAGGGGAGACCAGTATCTCAAGAATACCGTCGGGCCGGATCCGCATTGATTCCTTGCATTGCTCCAGCTTCCTTAGTTCACTGCTTCCCATTTCTAATTGTCCTTTGGTGAGAGGGATTTCGGATTTGATGGCTCTGTATAGGAGGGCCACCGGATGATTGCCTGTCCTTTGGGCTTCCAGCAACTCCATCTCGGTGCACCGGTCAACGTGATGAGCCTCTTGCTCCTTATCCTTCTGCCTGAAGGCCTCTGTTTGACTGCGGTTAGTTGCTCCTGTCCACTCTCCGTTTCGTATTTCTTGTTTAGGTGGTCCTCCATCTCTCTCTTCTATGTGATGGCACTGTCTACAATCTTCTGGACACCTTCTACTCAGTCCATCTGCATTGCCATGCTTGAGTCCCGCGCGATGCTCTACTGTATATTGAAACTCGGACAGTATCTCCAGCCAACGGGCCACCTGACTAGTGGGCTCCCTTCTTCTGCACAGCCATATCAGGGAAGCGTGGTCTGTCCGCAGACGAAACTTCTGGCCATAGAGGTAAGGCCGAAAGTGCTTAACTGCTTTGATTACTGCTAGTAGCTCCTTTCGGGTCACACAGTAGTTTTTCTCGGATGGACTTAATGTCTTGCTAAAGTAGGCTATGACACGTTCCTGTCCTTGTTGCTGCTGAGACAGGACGGCTCCCACTCCAACGTTACTAGCATCCGTATCCAAGATGTACGTTCCTGTGGCCTCTGGATAACCTAATATAGGGGCCGACGTCATGCCTTGTTTTAATTGTCGAAAAGCAGTTTCCTGTGTATCTCCCCATTCCCAAGGGGTATGCTTGCTGGTGAGTTTGGTGAGGGGTTTGGCCAAGGTAGAGAATTCCGGAAGGTATTGTCTGTAGTAGCCTACGGTTCCCAGGAAGGCTTGCAATCCTTTCAGCTCTTTCGGAGCTTGCCATTCTCTGATAGCAGCCACCTTTTCCGGATCAGTAGCGACTCCTTCAGCACTGACAATGTGTCCCAAGTATTTCACTTTGCTCTGGAGCAGCTCACATTTGCTTGGCTTGAGTTTGAGTCCGGCTTGTCTTAGGCGCTCCAGCACTTCCTTCAAGCGCTGTATGTGAGTAGGGAAATCTGGGGCAATGACAATTATGTCATCTAGGTATAGAAGTAGCGTCTTCCAATGGAGACCCTGTAAGACCCGTTCCATTAGCCGTTGAAACGTAGCTGGTGCGGAGGTCAATCCAAAAGGTAACACCTTCCATTTCCACAAACCTGTCCTAGTAGAGAAAGCGGACTTCTCGCTTGCATCAGCGTCCAAGGGCACCTGCCAATACCCACTGACCAAGTCTAACGTGCTAAAATATTTACTACCGGCTAACGCATCCAAGCTCTCATCTATTCTAGGGAGGGGGTAAGCATCCTGGTGGGTTACTGCATTTAGCTTCCGGTAATCTATACAGAAGCGCCAGGACCCGTCCTTTTTTTTAACAAGGACCACCGGGGAACTCCAGGCGCCTGTAGCAGGCTCTATCAATCCCTTTTCTAACGATTGGGCTACTTGCCTTTCGGCCTCTGCCTCTTTTTGGGGTCCAAGCCTGTGGGGGTGCTGCCGGATTGGCCGGGCTCCAGGCAGCAAAGGAATACTGTGTTCCACCAATGTGGTCTTTCCTATGTCTTCTTCTCCCATACTGAACACGGTACTATACTCTCTTAACAAGCTTGCCAGTTGTCTTGTTTCACCATGGTTCTTACAATTCTGGCAGGCAGATTGGTAGAGTTTCTGGACGTGCATAGGCACGTTTTGCTTTTGGGAGTCATTCCGTCTGTCTCTGGTCTGTTGTTCTGTTAGGTAGGGTGTAGTCTCATCAATATCTTGAAGTTCTACACCTTTGTAGTTTCCTACCGTGCTTCCGGCCTTAAGTTCGAGGGGCTGGTTCGTAGGGTTAAGGCACCGTATCAGGAGTCGTCCTTGAGGGTCCGGCTGGTTCAAGCTAGCTGCCATGGGGGGTCCGGTTTCTTGTCCCTCTACCAATCCTATGGGACAGAAGTTGTGTGTGTTGACGCGGGCCATGACCGTCATTTCGGTACAAGGGGGTATGAGGGTGTCTCTTATCACCTGTATATTGTTGATCAGTAACCGTCCATGCTTATCAGTGCATTGAAGCTTCTGTCCGTCCAATATGAGTATTGAACGGTGAAACTCCAGCGAACACTGATGTGAGGCCAAGAATGGCATGCCCAGAATGGCATCTTCATGAATATCACTGACTACAAATGTAGCTTCTGTCTTGATATCACGAACCCGAAGGGGGAGTCTTATGGTTCCATAGAATGGGAGTTGTGTCCCATCTGCCATCAATCCGTAGGACTCGCTTTCTTCCAATTGGTTCTTGACTAGCCGGGGTAATTGGTTGTAGGCGTGTTTTGACAGCAAGTTTGTGGTACAGCCGGTATCTAACAAAAAGTGTACAACTCTCCCTTCTAGTTTTCCAGGTACGAAGTAGCTGGCCTCGTAGGGTCTGTCAGAATACAGTCCAGCGGGCACAGTGGGCTTCACTTTCGGAATAGGAGGGTCTCTTCTTTGTCTGGGTCTGGAAGGACGTTCTGTAGGCATAAAAAAGGGGTCTCAGCCGACTCTTGAGGTCTGGGTTGAATCCTTATCCTTTTCCTACGAGGAGATTCTATGAGTGGTCCGGTGGGCGACAGCCTGGGTAGATCCAGCAAGGAGGGTATGACAGGGGAGGGGTAAGGAAATGGGTCTGGATTGACTTCTGAATCCGAATCATCCATTTCTGTCAGTGGTGCATACCTATTCCGGATTGGTAGTTTCCAAGGGTCGTGTCGGGGGGTCTCTCTGTAGTTCCTCTGTTGGGGCCTTTCTCCAGAAGGGTTATAATTAGATACTGGGCCGTTCCTTTTTCTAGAATTTTGGGGTGCCCTTTCGCAGCCAGTTTTGTTGTTTACTGCTGCGGGCGCTGCTCGTTTCCCGACCTTCGGTGGTTGTCTCTACCTACTGATGGCCAAGGCTGGGACGGGCAGACCTTTCGGAGGTGTCCTTTTCCTCCACAGCCCCAACAACTAGGTGGAGCTTCCATCCGGATCTGTGGGACTTCGGGCATAGCCTGTGTCTCGTTACTCATTCGCTCTATTTTCTCAGCCAGTTGTTGGACGGTTTTCATAAGGATATTGAGGGGGTCTTCGACTACAGGCGCCACCTTCTGTGCTTTAGGAGGCTCTTCCTCTTCCTGATCCTCAATCATCCGGATCTGTGCCTGTCTGTCTTCTCCTATAGTCCGAATCTGTAAAAATTCTCCTCCTGCCCTTACGGCGTCTTCCAACGTAAGGGGTTGTACGGCCAAAAGGTGCCGCTGTAAGTAAGCGTGACCCAGCGTAGCAGAGAAAGTATCTAAGGCCATTCTTTCTCTGTGTAGGGGAGGCAGGTCTTCATATGCAATGTTGACCAGTCTCTCCACCTCATTGGCATGATCCTGTAATGGAACTTTGAAGTTTCTCCTTAAATTTCCTAAACGCGCCTTAGCCTCACGGGCAGTGAGTCCAAAACGAGCGCGTAGGGCATTGAATACTCCTGCCACTGTGTTTGGCTTTCCACAGTCTTGAGCCTCTCCTCGCAGGGACTCTTTTAGATGTAGCAAGGCTGCTTCTTGATTCCAATCATTAGCCGCAGCTACTTCTATGAAACGGTTTACAAAATATTCTACGTCCCCCTTGCCTTCGTAGCGGGGTGTTTTAAAAGGGGCTTGTCTGGGAGGCTGTACTGCGCTCCGAAAGGCTTCGGTCAGTCTCTCAAGTACATCCATTCCTGCAAGTTGGGGTTGCCGTCCAGCACTACTAGCTCGGCGCTGTTGCCTGTCTGTCATTCGGAGGGGGGGGGGGGGTCTTTTGAATCCAAGAGTGAAAGTCCTTTCTCAGTTCCTCTGTAGTCCTTAGGTGTGACCGAATGAGATTCGTCCAATCCCACCGCTGCCACCAATGTAGAAGATTTTGGCAACTTGTAACTAAGTTCAGCCTCGATCTTCCACCTTTTCGGTCACACTGGATGACTACGAGGTGTCACTGCCGAATGTACTACCTTATGTCAGCTTTAGCAGCTTCAATAAGTAGTAGATCCGGTCTTAGAAGGGGAGGGGAGGATCCTTTCTATAAATAGAGAAGGACCGAAGGGATTCGGGAGGGGGGGGAAAAGTCCAAAGATCCAGACTAACTCGTCAACAGAGAAAAGTCAAGTGCAATAAGAAGAGTTTCTTCAAGATAATACTCTCTTTATTGATCAGTATAGCTCCAACTGCGCTGAGCCAACTGGCTCAGCCAAACTTATGCATACAATATAAAAACGGAAACTAGTGCGGCTCACTAGAAAAGTCTTGTGTTCATCAATATAAAGTGATAAATGTAATTCAAAAACACACATGAACCATAATTTTCAATGCAACGTAACATGGCATTAGTTCCAACTTTATCTTCCACTTTTTTATACGTTTATACCGTTGGTTAACAAACAAGGGGAGATAATCTCCAACAGTGTAATTACTTTATATATCATAATCACAATTGCAATTGAATAATACAGTTATGAACAACGTTCAGTCATTAGTAACGAGCTTCACTTCGCTTATGCTCTCATTAGCAACGAGCTTCACTTCGCTTATGCTCTTCGGCCTTGGTCTTTATCTTGGCTTTCAACTCACCAGCACACCATCCGGATGTCTTTAATAATGCAAATCTATCACAGTACATCCATTCCTGCAAGTTGGGGTTGCCGTCCAGCACTACTAGCTCGGCGCTGTTGCCTGTCTGTCATTCGGAGGGGGGGGGGGGGGGTCTTTTGAATCCAAGAGTGAAAGTCCTTTCTCAGTTCCTCTGTAGTCCTTAGGTGTGACCGAATGAGATTCGTCCAATCCCACTGCTGCCACCAATGTAGAGGATTTTGGCAACTTGTAACTAAGTTCAGCCTCGATCTTCCACCTTTTCGGTCACACTGGATGACTACGAGGTGTCACTGCCGAATGTACTACCTTATGTCAGCTTTAGCAGCTTCAATAAGTAGTAGATCCGGTCTTAGAAGGGGAGGATCCTTTCTATAAATAGAGAAGGACCGAAGGGATTCAGGAGGGGGGGGGGGGAAAGTCCAAAGATCCAGACTAACTCGTCAACAGAGAAAAGTCAAGTGCAATAAGAAGAGTTTCTTCAAGATAATACTCTCTTTATTGATCAGTATAGCTCCAACTGCGCTGAGCCAACTGGCTCAGCCAAACTTATGCATACAATATAAAAACGGAAACTAGTGCGGCTCACTAGAAAAGTCTTGTGTTCATCAATATAAAGTGATAAATGTAATTCAAAAAAAAACACATGAACAATAATTTTCAATGCAACGTAACATGGCATTAGTTCCAACTTTATCTTCCACTTTTTTATACGTTTATACCGTTTGTTAACAAACAAGGGGAGATAATCTCCAACAGTGTAATTACTTTATATATCATAATCACAATTGCAATTGAATAATACAGTTATGAACAACGTTCAGTCATTGGTAACGAGCTTCACTTCGCTTATGCTCTCATTAGCAACGAGCTTCACTTCGCTTATGCTCTTCGGCCTTGGTCTTTATCTCGGCTTTCAACTCACCAGCACACCATCCGGATGTCTTTAATAATGCAAATCTATCACAATATTCATATTTGTCAAGCAAGTTTGCATTTGCATATAAAAAGCATTTGTAACAAGTGATTGTGCGTGATAATCGAGCTACACAGATGTGCCGAAATTTTACTACATGCCAACGGATGGAAGATTGTGGTCCAATAATTTGTCATTCTAAATTATTAGGACTTTTATAAATGGAGCATTCCTTGGTTAATGGGGACTGCAACCAGGTCATGGTAGCATTGTAACTAGTAACTATCCTCTCCCACCGCCAGGGCCAGTAGATTGGAGCCGCCTGTGGGTAGCACTGTTACTAGTAACTATCCTCTCCCACTGCCAAGGCCAGTCGATTGGAACCGCCTGTGGGTAGCACTGTAACTAGTAACTATCCTCCCCCACCGCCAAGGCCAGTAGATTGGAACCACCTGTGGGTAGCGCTGTAACTAGTAACTATCCTCCCCCACCGCCACGGCCAGTATATTGGAGCCGCCTGTGGGTAGCGCTGTAACTAGTAACTATCCTCCCCCACCGCCAAGGCCAGTATATTGGAGCCGCCTGTGGATAGCACTGTAACTAGTAACTATCCTCCCCCACCGCCAAGGCCAGTAGATTGGAGCCGCCTGTGGGTAGCACTGTAACTAGTAACTATCCTCCCCCACCGCCAAGGCCAGTAGATTGGAGCCGCCTGTGGGTAGCACTGTAACTAGTAACTATCCTCCCCCACCGCCAAGGCCAGTAGATTGGAGCCGCCTGTGGGTAGCACTGTAACTAGTAACTATCCTCCCCCACCGCCAAGGCCAGTAGATTGGAGCCGCCTGTGGGTAGCGCTGTAACTAGAACTATCCTCTCCCACCGCCAGGGCCAGTAGGTTGGAGCCGCCTGTGGGTAGCACTGTAACTAGTAACTATCCTCTCCCACCGCTAGGGCCAGTAGATTGGAGCCGCCTGTGGGTAGCACTGTAACTAGTAACTATCCTCCCCCACCGCCAAGGCCAGTATATTGGAGCCGCCTGTGGGGAGCACTGTAACTAGTAACTATCCTCCCCCACCGCCAAGGCCAGTAGATTGGAGCCGCCGGTGGGTAGCACTGTAACTAGTAACTATCCTCTCCCACCGCCAAGGCCAGTAGATTGGAGCCACCTGTGGGTAGCACTGTAACTAGTAACTATCCTCCCCCACCGCCAAGGCCAGTAGATTGGAGCCGCCTGTGGGTAGCACTGTAACTAGTAACTATCCTCCCCCACCGCCAAGGCCAGTAGATTGGAGCCGCCGGTGGGTAGCACTGTAACTAGTAACTATCCTCTCCCACCGCCAAGGCCAGTAGATTGGAGCCGCCTGTGGGTAGCACTGTATCTAGTAACTATCCTCCCCCACCGCCAAGGCCAGTAGATTGGAGCCGCCGGTGGGTAGCACTGTAACTAGTAACTATCCTCCCCCACCGCCAAGGCCAGTAGATTGGAGCCGCCTGTGGGTAGCACTGTAACTAGTAACTATCCTCCCCCACCGCCAAGGCCAGTAGGTTGGAGCCGCCTGTGGGTAGCACTGTAACTAGTAACTATCCTCCCCCACCGCCAGGGCCAGTAGATTGGAGCCGCCTGTGGGTAGCACTGTAACTAGTAACTATCCTCCCCCACCGCCAAGGCCAGTAGATTGGAGCCGCCTGTGGGTAGCACTGTAACTAGTAACTATCCTCCGCCACCGCCAAGGCCAGTAGATTGGAGCCGCCGGTGGGTAGCACTCTTAAATCTATATAAACAAATCTCACAATGCCAACACCAAAAAAATTTTTCAGAAAAAATACTTTTACAGCTCTAGAAGTCCTTCCCAATTCATTAATATTTTTACCAAAAACGACTATACGTTATAATTACATCTTTAAAAGTTATTTTGATGTTGTCTGTTTTTAAAGAGACAACTTCAAAAGTTTGGTCATTTGCTCCTGGAAACACTAATGGCTCCTGGGTAATGGCTCCTGGCGTCTGTACTCTTACAGCGCAGATCCCGTTGCAAAGCTACAAATTTAGTAAACAATGTTGTATCGTTATTGTGTTATCTAACTAGTTGTTGCTGTGTGTGAGGGGAGGGCACCACTGGTGGTTGTTTGCTCCTTTCTCTTACCCAGTACACGTCCCTAATATTAACTTGTCGAAAGAACAATTGCAAGACGCATTTGTAGTTTGAGGAGGTAATATTTATTTTTGTACATCAAAAATTGAAATGGCTATTTCAGTGGTAAGTTTTTCAATATAAAACAAACACGGAAAATTTCGACATCAGCTGACTGCATGGGAGTTGTCGCTCCTTAAAATGTATTTGTTTTATTGATTCAAGGGATGTCAACTCATTTTTTAATGCAGGAATAAAGAAAGGAATTTTTAGAGGTGAAGTAGATAAGATATTTTTGATGAGCTCAATGGAAAGTGATTGTTGAGTATACACAATATAATATATACTTGTAGTGTATACAATATAGTATATACTTGTAGTGTATACAATATAGTATATACTTGTAGTGTATACAATATACTATATACTTGTAGTGTATACAATATAGTATATACTTGTGGTGTATACAATATAGTATATACTTGTGGTGTATACAATATACTATATACTTGTAGTGTATACAATATAATATATACTTGTAGTGTATACAATATATACTTGTAGTGTATACAATATAGTATATACTTGTGGTGTATACAATATAATATATACTTGTAGTGTATACAATATAATATATACTTGTAGTGTATACAATATAATATATACTTGTAGTGTATACAATATAATATATACTTGTAGTGTATACTATATATACTTGTAGTGTATACTATATAATATATACTTGTAGTGTATACTATATATACTTGTAGTGTATACTATATAATATATACTTGTAGTGTATACAATATAACATGTTCTCTGATATAGAATATAATGTATACTCCTGTCGGGTATATGTTATGTATATTCCTTTCTCTAATACATGATATATATACGTATACCCCAATAGAGTATATATTATGGCTTCACAGGCTGAAGTTTTACCTCGAAAGGCCTCATGTTGGGATCTACCTGTACATTGAGAGGCTTGATCGTAAGCCACACCAACATGCTGGCCTAGCTCGATACTGATAGCATTTCGTCGCCGTTAGATACGAAGTTATCAAAAAGTTTAGATTGGCTCAATAAACTGAGGGAATGCATATATAGAGCTTGTACGGCAATCAATCTGCACCCAATTTATTTTGATGTAAGGCAGTTGCTGACCAAATAACAGCAAAAAAATGGGTGAATTTACGTGAGACAATAAATAATAGTAGTTTTTGTCATTATGAACAACAAACAAACATTTATAAAGCTGGATGTGTTTTTAATTATTATTATTAAATGAGCCAAAGACAACATAATTATTGTTATGCTCAGAAGTAATATTCTGTTATCACCAGAAATGAACTGACATAAAACCCTCACTTCGTGCCGTAAGATATAGTTCATTATCATCTCGTCAAGGATCTGTGTAGCCATGGGGGAGCCATAGTTCACTCGTTGATAGAATCTGGTAGAACTGTCACAGTACTGTAGAAGTTGTTTGTGTTTAGTCTGGGGACACCAGAGTGCAGCCTACTGTATCACTTTACCAACTTGTCAAATTAGTAATGCTTCTTTTATTGGGGTCACATTCTTCACTGAGCATGTGTTACACTTGTGTATCATGTACCCAGCTAGTACCTTGCTGCACCTCACTTTCTGCACATCACTTGCTGCACCTCACTTTCTGCACCTCACTTCCTGCATCTCACTTTCTGCATGTCACTTTCTGCATCTCACTTTCTGCATCTCACTTTTTGCATCCCACCATCTGCATCCCACCGTCTGCATCTCACCGTCTGCATCCCACCCTCTGCATCCCACCGTCTGCATCCCACCGTCTGCATCCCACTGTCTGCATCTCATTTTCTGCATCTCACTGTCTGCATCTCACTATCTGCATCTCACTTTCTGCATCTCACATTCTGCATCTCACTTTCTTCATCTCACCGTCTGCATCTCACTTTCTGCGTCTCACTTTTTACATCTCACTGTCCGTATCCCACTGTCCATGCCATCCTGAGCTTGGGTGTTGTTTGTTCTTTGTTTATTTAACCACATTGAACATAGAACTGTACCTGTAGGGTGACGTTTATTTCGGAGCAGTTTATTTGGGTCTTGGATGAATAGAGGAAATAACTCCATATATATAATTATTATCAATTAATTTATATTAATACCATATTTTTTATTATTAAACCAAACGAATCTGCTTTCAAATTGTCAGAATGCCCAGATTATATATAATATTAGTATTATTACACATGATTATGATATTTATTATTATAATGATTTTTCTTGCTAATTCTATTCAATGTGGTGAAATTGTCATGTCACACAGATGTAATGTTTTCTATAACAGTACATATCATTACACTATGTGTAACAAAGTAGAAATTATACTGTAATACTGTTGCATTTGCTTTGATAACTGCTTGATAATAAAAAAACACGATATTATTATAAATAGACCGTTAATAATAAATTTATATGGGGTTATCTCCTCTTTTTCATCCAATAATTAAATCAATTGCTTCGAAATAAATGTCATCTACCTGAAGCAACCGCCTGAAGCATCTACCTGAAGCATCTACCTGAAGCATCTACCTGAAGCATTTACCTGAAGCATCTATTTGAAGCATCTACCTGAAGCATCTACCTGCTTATCAATAATACTAGCAGTGCTGCGGCGCTCAAAACTTTGTTACTCAGAGCATGTGCATCAGTTATTGCCAGAAGAATAGAGCAACTTACAATAGCAGCCTGCATTCTGTGGGGCAGTGGTTAGCCCGATAACATGTCAGCTCCATTGCGGGGTATTTACTGTTCATAGATATTCCATGTTGAGTTTTAGCTAGTCATTATTAAATTCTTCTACTATTTGTCACACAACAACAGCAACTACCAAGGTTACTCTAATAATACTAATAATACTAAACTCTAATAATACTCTAATATACTCTAATAGAGTATATCTAAAATGTTAGATATACTCTAGTAGTACTAGATGTCACTGTTAGATATACTCTAGTAGTACTAGATGTCACTGTTAGATATACTCTAGTAGTACTAGATGTCACTGTTAGATATACTCTAGTAGTACTAGATGTCACTGTCAGATATACTCTAGTAGTACTAGATGTCACTGTTAGATATACTCTAGTAGTACTAGATGTCACTGTCAGATATACTCTAGTAGTACTAGATGTCACTGTTAGATATACTCTAGTAGTACTAGATGTCACTGTTAGATATACTCTAGTAGTACTAGGTGTCACAGTTAGATATACTCTAGTAGTACTAGGTGTCACTGTTAGATATACTCTAGTAGTACTAGATGTCACTGTTAGATATACTCTAGTAGTACTAGGTGTCACTGTTAGATATACTCTAGTAATACTAGGTGTCACTGTTAGATATACTCTAGTAGTACTAGGTGTCACTGTTTGTTAGATATACTCTAGTAGTACTAGATGACACTGTTAGATATACTCTAGTAGTACTAGGTGTCACTGTTAGATATACTCTAGTAGTACTAGGTGTCACTGTTAGATATACTCTAGTAGTACTAGGTGTCACAGTTAGATATACTCTAGTAGTACTAGGTGTCACTGTTAGATATACTCTAGTAGTACTAGGTGTCACTGTTAGATATACTCTAGTAGTACTAGGTGTCACTGTTAGATATACTCTAGTAGTACTAGATGTCACTGTTAGATATACTCTAGTAGTACTAGATGACACTGTTAGATATACTCTAGTAGTACTAGGTGTCACTGTTAGATATACTCTAGTAGTACTAGGTGTCACTGTTAGATATAGTCTAGTAGTACTAGGTGTCACAGTTAGATATACTCTAGTAGTACTAGGTGTCACTGTTAGATATACTCTAGTAGTACTAGGTGTCACTGTTAGATATACTCTAGTAGTACTAGGTGTCACTGTTAGATATAGTCTAGTAGTACTAGATGTCACTGTTAGATACACTCTAGTAGTACTAGATGCCACTGTTAGATATACTCTGATAGTATTGAATGCTACAAGTTTAACTAGCATTTATTGTCTTTACTTTATTGTCAGGTATTGCTATCTATCTGTCTAGATCGCTTTGTTTTAGAAGCAAGAACAAAAAATCAAAAAAAAAGAAGGAGAAGGAAGAACCAGACTGTTCACACGTTGGAGAGGATGAGCCAGCCGAGGTGAAGGTGAGAAAGAGAAAGACTCCTGCTGAACTAGCATTTGAAGAAGCCAAGCGTAAAAAGGTGCATACTACTTCTTTTCTCCTTACATTGCCCCTGTCGTTCTCCTTGTATTGCCTCTCTCTTTCTCCTTACCTTTCTTCTCTCTTTCTCCTTACCTTTCCTCTCTCTTTCTCCTTATATTGCCTCTCTCTATCTCCTCACAATGCCTCTCTCTATCTCCTTACATTGCCTCTCTCGTTCTCCGTATATTGCCTCTCTATTTCTTGTTACCTTTCCTCTCTCTTTCTCCTTATATTGCCTCTCTCTATCTCCTCACAATGCCTTTCTCCTTCTCCTTACATTGCCTCTCCGTTCTCCTTATATCGCCGCTCTCTTTCTCCTTACATTGCCGCTCTCTTTCTCCTGACATTGCCTCTCTCTATCTCCTTACAATGCGTCTCTCTATCTCCTTACCTCGTCTCTCTCTTTCTCCTTGTATTGCCTCTCTCTTTCTCTTTACCTTGCTTCTCTCTATCTCCTTACATCGCCTCTTTCTTTCTCCTTGCATTGCCTCTCTTTTATCTCCTTACAATGCCTCTCTCTTTCTCCTTACATTGCCTCTCTCTATCTCCTTACCTTGCCTCTCTATCTCCTTACCTTACTTCTCTCTATCTCCTTATATCGCCTCTCTCTTTCTCCTTACATTGCCTCTCTCGTTCTCCTTACATCGCCGCTCTCGTTCTCTTTACATTGCCGCTCTCTTTCTCCTTACATTGCCTCTCTCTATCTCCTTACCTTGCCTCTCTATCTCCTTACCTTACTTCTCTCTATCTCCTTATATCGCCTCTCTCTTTCTCCTTACATTGCCTTTCTCTATCTCCTTACAATGCCTCTCTCTATCTCCTTACGTTGTCTCTCTCTTTCTCCTTGCATTGCCTCTCTTTATCACCTTGCATTGCCTCTCTCTTTCTCTTTACCTTGCCTCTCTCTATCTCCTTACATCGCCTCTCTCTTTCTCCTTGCATTGCCTCTCTTTTATCTCCTTACATCGCCTCTCTCTTTCTCCTTACATTGCCTCTCTTTTATCTCCTTACAATGCCTCTTTCTTTCTCCTTACATTGCCTCCCTCTATCTCCTTACCTTGCCTCTCTCTTTCTCCTTACATTGCCTCTCTTTTCCTTCTTATATTGCCTCTCTCTATCTCCTTAAATTCCCTCTATCTTATCTCCTTACATTGCCTCTTTCTTCTTACATTGCCTCTCTCTATCTCCTTACATTGCCTCTCTCTTATCCCCTTAATTCGCCTTTTTCTATCTCCTTACCTTGTCTCTCTCTTATCCCCTTACATTGCCTCTTTCTTCTTACATTGCCTCTCTCAGTCTCCTTACAATGCCTCTCTCTCCTTGCATTGTCTCTCCCTTATCTCCTTACAATGCCTCTCTCATGCTCCTTACATTGCCTCTCTCTTTCTCCTTATATTGCCTCTCTCTATCTCCTTACCTCGTCTCTCTCTTTCTCCTTGCATTGCCTCTCTTTATCACCTTGCATTGCCTCTCTCTCACTCTTTACCTTGCCCCTCTCTATCTCCTTACAATGCCTCTCTCTATCTCCTTACAATGCCTCTCTGTATCTCCTTACAATGCCTGTCTTGTTCTCCTTACATTGCCTCTCTCTTTCTCCTTACCTTGCTTCTCTCTTTTTCCTTATCTCTTATCTTGCCTCTCTATTTCTCCTTCTCCCTACATTGCCTTTCTTTTTCTCCTTATATTGCCTCTCTATCTTTTTGCCTGCCTCTCTCGTTCTCTGGACATTGATTCTCTCTTTCTCCTTGTAGTGCCTCTCTCTATCACCTCCTCTCTCTATAATGTGTTATGTCACAATAGCTTCTCCTATAGAATGGTTCAATGGATGGCATTTTGTTTGTTGGCTGACTGCCAACTATTTGCTTTGTAATGTTATTGTCAGCAGTGACAGCTCTGCATACTGATTCTATTATAAATAGAGAATGATATGCATGTTGTGCTAGCTAGACACTTTTAGGTCAGTCCTGCCAAGCCTGTCTTCTATTGCATAACATCACTCTTTGTACTGTTCATTCACCCATTCACCGCTGCCTTGCCAAAAGCTGCCGTTCCACATTCTTTACAAATTGTTTGTTAACTCTGCTGGCTTGTTGTGATGCTGCACACTTGATGGCCATTTGGTGATTTGTAATCTGTGGAGGGGGAGGGGGCGTACATAGCCAGCGCACTGGGACATAGGGGGGGGGGGGGCGTACATAGCCAGCGCACTGGGACATGAGCACCATTTTTTTTACCATCAACAATCCCGTGACATTGTTCAAATTGGCAGTCCTAAATCATGATATATTTCTTTATAAATTTTCTTTATTAAATGGGATGAAATAAAAATGGGCATCATTGTGAAAATACTTCTCTAGTGTGGGTACCCCTCTAGTGTGGGTACTCCTCTAGTGTAAGTACTCTTCTAGTGTGGGTACTCCTCTAGTGTGGGTACTCCTCTAGTGTGGGTACTCCTCTAGTGTGGGTACTCCTCTAGTGTGCGTACTCCTCTAGTGTGGGTACAGCTCTAGTGTGGGTACTCCTCTAGTGTGGGTACCCCTCTAGTGTAAGTACTCTTCTAGTGTGGGTACTCCTCTAGTGTGGGTACTCCTCTAGTGTGCGTACTCCTCTAGTGTGGGTACAGCTCTAGTGTGGGTACTCCTCTAGTGTGGGTACCCCTCTAGTGTAAGTACTCTTCTAGTGTGGGTACTCCTCTAGTGTGGGTACCCCTCTAGTGTAAGTACTCTTCTAGTGTGGGTACTCCTCTAGTGTGGGTACCCCTCTAGTGTAAGTACTCTTCTAGTGTGGGTACTCCTCTAGTGTGGGTACTCCTCTAGTGTGCGTACTCCTCTAGTGTGGGTACAGCTCTAGTGTGGGTACTCCTCTAGTGTGGGTACCCCTCTAGTGTAAGTACTCTTCTAGTGTGGGTACCCCTCTAGTGTGGGTACTCCTCTAGTGTGGGTACCCCTCTAGTGTAAGTACTCTTCTAGTGTGGGTACTCCTCTAGTGTGGGTACTCCTCTAGTGTGGGTACTCCTCTAGTGTGGGTACCCCTCTAGTGTAAGTACTCTTCTAGTGTGGGTACTCCTCTAGTGTGGGTGCTCCTCTAGTGTGGGTACCCCTCTATTGTGGGTACTTCTCTAGTGTGGGTACTCCTCTAGTGTGGGTACCCCTCTAGTGTGGGTGCTCCTCTAGTGTGGGTACCCCTCTATTGTGGGTACCCCTCTAGTGTGGGTACCCCTCTAGTGTGGGTACTCCTCTAGTGTGGGTGCTCCTCTAGTGTGGGTACTCCTCTAGCGTGAGCGCTCACAATTACAATGTCACCAGTGTAGTCACCGGATTTTTACAGTTTAGTGGGTCCCTTAAATTTTCAGTTCTGCATTTCAGGTTACTTTTTTTAACCTTGCATCGCATATGCTGATTTTAATATTAAAATTTTACAATAAAGTTTTTACTGAATTATACACACTGATATTAAAACAGTGGTTATATTTATAGTGAAATCATCTAATGATAATAAAGAAATGATAATATAAAAAAGATTAATTGAACCAAATCAGTATCATCATGATGAAACCCCCTCTGGCTACTTTTTTATTGGTTTCACACACCCCTGTGCTCTCCACCCCTGTGTTCTCCACCCCTGTGCTGTCCACCCCTGTGTTCTCCAATCCTGTGCTCTCCACCCCTGTGCTCTCCACCCCTGTGCTCTCCACCCCTGTGCTCTCCACCCCTGTGCTCTCCACCCCTATGTTCTCCAATCCTGTGCTCCCCACCCCTGTGCTCCCCACCCCTGTGCTCTCCACCCCTGTGCCTTCCCCAACTTGAGTAGCCAGCTCAGCCTCCTGTCGTAGAGCACAGACACAGCATCGATGAATGCTGCTGCAGGACATTGCAGCAGCAGCGTAGATATTGCAGCGGTAGATATTGCAGGCTAGATAAGGAAGGAAGATCTCACCACAGACAACCATCTTATCTCATTATTTGGCAGCGTCAGTTCTGTGATTTGTCTGCTGCAGTAGACAGTCTGTTGCTACAGATCTATCTCAGCAGCTACATTATGTATGAAGTGATGAACAAATGTAATTGATGTATACGTGTATGATGAATATGAGGACATTGTATTGGCATGAATTGTTGAGGCGTTCTAAACAAGTCGATATTTATTTCTTTGACAGCAAGATAAGGAGATGTTAAAGAAGGCCGAGAAAACTCACAAAGAGAGAATATTGGTAAATATTAGCTCATTATGTAACATATAACTTGTTATATAACATGTAGTTTGTTATATAACATGCTTTTATGTTGTACTTACAGGATTTCAACAGTCATCTTGACTCGCTGTCAGAGCACTATGATATACCTAAAGTAAGCTGGACAAAGTAGGGGTGGCTACCAAACCCAGCCCGACATCACACTGGGCGTGCCTTCTCTATCCTATCTCTTTGATGAATTCTTTGTATATGAATCTGTATTAAAACTTTATATAAAATACATGTATATATTTATTTGGAGATTGTTCAAGTTGTACATATTATATAACATTGATATATAACAGCAAAATAGCGCGTATATTCTATGGATACAAGTGATGATTAGGTGTTGTCTTTCTCTTTTAATATGTGATATATGAGATATACATTAACACCAGGACCCAAATACATGAATATACATTTACACCAGGACCCAAATACATGAATATACATTTACACCAGGACCCAAATACATGAATATACATTTACACCAGGACCCAAATACATGAATATATGGCTGCAAGTGCATGCACTCTATCGCACAGACAGCAATCGTATAATTCACCCCTCTTCACTCATCCCTTATCACTTCCACCCTGTTTGTCCTGCAGTCAATTGATCCCCTAGCAGGGCAGCTACCTGCTTGTGCTGACTCTAAAGAGAGCAGGTGTGCTGCCGACCGAGTTCATTAGTGGATGGTGGCATTACTAACCAATGCACTACCACAACCATCAATGTCTTTGATATTGTCGGTTATTATGAGAGCCTGCCGTCTATCCATAATGTGTGGGAATGAGGGCAAGAGAGAGATTTTAGAGCATTGCATCCGGTGTGATACATTGAGGAATGAGCTGATGACCTGATATAATATATCCACATAGCAGCTGCCGGCCTCGGCTGTATGTTGTCTGTGAACACAATGTATCATTTGCAATCAATGTCTGTTAGCTATCGCAGCTTGCAACACTAGTTGTCCTGTGCAGCTTTAGACAAACAAATAACAGATGCTGTTATGCAATAATCCATTGTGCGCTTTGACAACCAATATTTCATTCTTAACTATATATAGAAGTCCACTACAGGTTTGATAAACAGAATGGAGCATAAATTATACAACTTTCTAACAATATATATACACCACAAACTGTCTAACTATTACTAGTGTAGATGTATACAGATGGATATGTACACAGCACACAGTACAAGTATAGAAGTACACAGTACAAGTATAGATATACACAGTACAAGTATAGATGTACCCAGTACAAGTATAGATGTACGCAGTACAAGTATAGATGTACACAGTACAAATATAGATGTACGCAGTACAAGTATAGATATACACAGTACAAGTATAGATGTACCCAGTACAAGTATAGATGTACGCAGTACAAGTATAGATGTACACAGCACAAGTATAGATATACACAGTACAAGTATAGATGTACTCAGTACAAGTATAGATGTACACAGTACAAGTATAGATGTACCCAGTACAAGTATAGATGTACACAGTACAAGTATAGATATACACAGTACAAGTATAGATGTACACAGTACATGTATAGATATACACAGTACAAGTATAGATGTACACAATACGAGTATAGATGTACCCAGTACAAGTACAGATGTACCCAGTACATGTATAGATGTACACAGTACAAGTACAGATGTACCCAGTACATGTATAGATGTACACAATGCTATCTGCTATCAAAGAAGCCCTCACTGAGCACAGATATCACTTCACACCATGCGGCTGTCTGATCTTATTCAACGGATCTTGATATCTCTTTGCAGTGTTATATATATGTATACTGTTCATATCTGCATAGCAATATATCTATGTCTACGTATATTGTTATTTCTCTGTATAGCAATATATCTACGTCGATGTGTAGTGCTATATATACTATGTACGCCAAGGCCATCTACCAGAACAAGGTCATGTAATGGACACTGTAGCCTAAGGCGAGGGCATACTAACTTATCCCCATCGTCTTTGATGTCTCTATTGATGTTCAACGTTGCATGACCTTTCCATTGATCTCAGCCTTTCCACCAAAAGTAATTTTCACCAAACCAGATGTTAATTACAATAAACTGATAAAATCGCTCTGCTATCACTTGATAGCTATAGCACTCATTTGATTTTAGCCTGAGAACTATGGTTTTATCTTGTTTAGCCAAAGTGCGCTAGTTATTGGTACAGGGGAGATTTTCCGCCGTCAACTTGTTATGACACAAACATTTGGCAATAATTAGTCGCAACACCTTCTGTTGTTCAAAGTTGGGGCCATTACAACTCCCCTCCAACTCTCCTCCATTGTCACGGCTAAACAGGATTTGATGGTCAGCTATATCTAATTTTGTCACATGTTTTGCTGTCATTAGCTTTATTTATGAACCAAACAATTCTCACGATGGCTGACAAAACATGGAATCAACTGTACAGCCTCTCGTTGTAGTTGCGCTTTTGCTGCGCCCTGTGTTAGGTTGACAGTGCCACATGAGAGAACAGTCTACTCGTCTACATCTGTCTACGCTTGCTTCATACTTCTCCTGCTGCCACTGAGGAAGCAGGAGCTGCAGTGGTTAAAGCTGTCACGAAACAAACTGGTCCCACCAGCCCGAGCTACAACCATCTAATGATTTGAAGCATGCCAAAATTTGAGCATAATTTCCAGTTTTCTTTTTTACCTCATCTCAGTGCATTTTGATGTCCCTTGCGAGCCCGTCAAGTGTTGACCACTAGTTCAGAAAGTTGTACCAATGTCTAGCTAAAAGTACATCTGTGATGCCTTCGTTGACCTACACTTTTTTTAGATGGAGAGAAAAAATAAATTTCTTTAATTATCTTTGCATTAAAAATGTAACTTGGTCACAAAGTATACATAGGGGACGCCATTATTCTACAGTACATTTCATGCTCATAGAAGGCATGCTGTGCGGATAAAAGATAAGCTCAACATAGTTTAATTTTTTGCTTCCATCCTAGGTCAGCAACATCTCTACGCAGCCTGTAATCAGTTCTAATGAACTGAGTAGCGTATCATACAAAACCACATGATATCCTAACACATGTGATGGCTGTTGACAAATACAGAGATGTCATGTCCTCTGTCATTGCTCTCTAAATTAAAAGGTTATAGCAAGACCCTCGATAGAGTTAGACCCAGGTCTGCAAATAATAAAGCACGGCTAGTAGAGGGTGTAGTTGCGTATGCATTCCTCCGTAATAGAGCCGACAAATGTTGATATACTTCACTTGGCATCTTTCCATGTTGTCACCATGCCTTGGGTTGGCACATCTCCAAGTGTTCTTTGTTTACCCAGAATTCTATCAGGCCGTTAAACTGATTGAGCCTACTGAAGAAGATGCATTGCAAATGTACAGTATCTGAGCGAACACAACTCAGTTTGATGGCAAGCTGGAGGTTGAGATGGAATGGCGCCATGTCTTGCCTGGCCTCGTTATACTGTGTGCTACGGCTTAGAGAGTTTCTAGAGAAATGAGCAAGCATTAGAGAGAGCATTAGAGAGAGCATTAGAGAGAGCGCAGTCAGGAGTATATATTACTCCTATTGGTGGCATATTGTAGTCGAGTCTTGTACGTGTCTGTACATGAAGTTTTCAAACTGTTATGGAGGTCCAAAGATAGCAGTTTATGCTAGAGCAGCCTACCCTCTTTGTGATGTCACAGCTAATAACATTGTTTGCTACGTGACGTGGTCGGCTCTTGGCACCGTTTGCTCACAAAACAAACTCAAATTGGTTGATTGACTGAAAGGAATTATTTATGCAGCATTCTCTGGAATTTGTCAATCAGTTAGAGCTGTCACTGTTGTTTACTACATAACATCAGACAGCTTCTGGCAGACTTTCTCATTTCTCTCTCATTAAAGTTTCTGGCTCAACAGCAAAGCCTCAGAGTCTTTGGTAATGCCAGTAGTCCATATCACTCATCAAGGGAGGGGTGAGGTCGTACCAAACTACAATAAGCAACTGAAAATATCCAGCGGTATTACATAGCCTAGGATGTGGTTAGAATGTTACATGTAAACTAATTTATTTTTCTATCAGGTTACATGTTGTAGCTGGAAGATTAATGAAAGCTTACTGAACTGTTTCATATGAAGTTGGTGAGGTTTTGGTTACAAGTTTACCACTGGCATGGCAATTGAAATTAATACTTCATTTAAAAACATTGGGAAATATGCAAGCATTACTGTAAGAGTGGCACCTGCCATTGAGCGCACTGCATCCTTAGCAGCGCCTCCAAGTATCTGATATTCTGTATCAGGCAGCAAGGAATGGCACCTGATAGAGCCTCCTCCACTGGGTATATATAGGGCCAGCTGCGCGTTCCTTTAGATATCTGCAACGTTGTATTGTTCTCTGTTCTACTAGTTCAACTCAACCAACCAACATGTCTGCTGAAGATGGTGAGTGCTTTCTTGTTGAGAACTACCCCTTCACCTATCGGGGCATTTTGTGAATTTTTGTTTTACAAGTTTTACACGATCAACAGTTTGTACAGATTTGTGAGTTGAAAGATTGCATACAAACAGAGTGATGCTGTTTTGGGGTTGGTTGTGTCCAAGCGAAGCTACATTTATCTATTCGACAGGAAAGCCATGCTGCGGCGAGAACTGCCAGTGTGAAGATGGATGTCAGTGTGGCGATCAGTGCAAGTGCCCCACGTGCCCCAAGAACAAAAGTGAGTTTTTCCTTCTTTTATATGAAATTGAAGTATTTAGGTGGACACAACTTCCACACGAACTAAGTACAATCGTTTCTGTTTCCAATGTCAGAGGACTGCTGTGGAACTCACACATGCGATAAAGAGGCTGACCCTTGCAAGGATGACCACGGCGGCCATTGTCATGACTGTCCCACACGTGAGTGGGGACTACCTCCATGGCAACTGCTGCCAAACCTCTTTGCTTAGGCTTTTATGTTCCTGCCTACCTTTCCATACAATCCATACTAATACACCCCATAACCAATGAATGTCAAGCTTCTCTGCAGCTAAATAACACGAGGTGCCTTCAAGTACGTTGTGTGCTGCCTTCAAGTACACTGTGTGCTGCCTTCAAGTACATTGTGTGATGCCTTCAAATACACTGTGTGCTGCCTTCAAATACACTGTGTTCTGCCTTCAAATACACTGTGTGCTGCCTTCAAATACACTGTGTGCTGCCTTCAAATACAATATGTATTGTTAACCATGCTTGCTCTGTGTTATTTACTGTTACACACACATTAGCGCTGACTCACATTAGAGCTGACATGTTTCTATTTGACAGAGTCATAAAAGACCAACTATTATAGCTCTGCCCACTCACGGTTCATTCTTAACTGATTCACCGCAGCCTACAGCCTACCTACCGATGCTACCACCACTACCTATGAGGATGCTACCACCACTACCTATGAGGATGCTACCACCACTACCTATGAGGATGGCAGTGTACATATTGTGTAAATTAACTTATGTTTTATTGGCTCTGCACACTTTATATACTCATCTGTGTATGGAGGGGTTGCTCCAGACGCCCTGAAACAAACAAAAGAACTTATTCTATGTTGAAGTACTTAAGGTTATTCATATGAATTCAGTTAATAACTGTCAGCATTTGGCCCTTTGCATTAGTAGATGTCACACACATTATTATATAATATTCTAATGGTGCTGGAGAAGAGCTGCTTGCAAAGTATTGTTTTATCATCTAATGTCTTTGGCATCTGATGTATTTGGTAATAAAATAGGCCTATCGTACATGGGTCAACCCACATATCAGCCTGCTTACTTCATCATGTGATACATAAGAGCCCCTCTCTGAATTGTGCAAAACTGTGGGAGTTGTTTACTCTTCGCTACTTTACCAAAAAGGAAACATAACTCCACAATGACATGACAACAGCTTGTTAGCTTTCTATCAACAAACTATCAATACCCAATCAGTTGATGCATATAACATGTGCACTATATACTGTATATAACACATGTATTATATATATTATATACAACACATGTGCTATATATATTATATACAACACATGTACTGTATATATTATATATAACACATGTACTATATATACTATATACAACACATGTACTATATATACTATATACAACACATGTACTATATATATTATATACAACACACGTACTATATATACTATATACAACACATGTAGTATATATATTATATACAACACATGTACTATATATATTATATACAACACATGTAGTACATGTGTTGTATATAATATATATAGTACATGTGTTGTATATAATATATGTACTGTACATCTCATGGAACACTTGTACTATGTGTTGTATACAACACTTGTACTGTACATCTCATGGAACACTTGTACTATGTGTTGTATACAACACTTGTACTGCACATCTCATGGAACACTTGTACTATGTGTTGTATACAACACTTGTACTGTACATCTCATGGAACACTTGTGCTATGCGCTGTATACAACACTTGTACTGTACATCTCATGGAACACTTGTGCTATGTGCTGTATACAACACTTGTACTGTACATCTCATGGAACACTTGTACTATGTGTTGTATACAACACTTGTACTGTACATCTCATGGAACACTTGTGCTATGCGCTGTATACAACACTTGTACTGTACATCTCATGGAACACTTGTACTATGTGCTGTATACAACACTTGTACTGTACATCTCATGGAACACTCGTACTATGTGTTGTATACAACACTTGTACTGTACATCTCATGGAACACTTGTACTATGTGTTGTATACAACACTTGTACTGTACATCTCATGGAACACTTGTACTATGTGTTGTATACAACACTTGTACTGTACATCTCATGGAACACTTGTACTATGTGTTGTATACAACACTTGTACTGTACATCTCATGGAACACTCGTACTATGTGTTGTATACAACACTTGTACTGTACATCTCATGGAACACTTGTACTATGTGTTGTATACAACACTTGTACTGTACATCTCATGGAACACTTGTACTATGTGTTGTATACAACACTTGTACTGTACATCTCATGGAACACTTGTACTATGTGTTGTATACAACACTTGTACTGTACATCTCATGGAACACTTGTACTATGTGTTGTATACAACACTTGTACTGTACATCTCATGGAACACTTGTACTATATATCACAGATAACGATGCTAGTGCCATTGTTTTTATTACATAATATGAAGTTCATTAATTCTTTATGAATCAATTTGAATAAAAAATTTTGCATATGTTTTTTTAAAATAGAACAGGTGATGAATTAATCATATACAGGTGATGAATTAATCATATGATGCTCAATGGAGTGTCTGTCTATTGCTGGAGCAAATCAACCTTGGAGGTCAACTCCACTTCTCCCGATGTTGTCGGTTTGCCCAAATGTTTTCTTGATTTCCTGAAATAAGACACATAAATACGTAATTATTGTTACGTCTATATCTGGTTATTGATATATATTATATATGCATATACATATGTGTGTATGCTATGTACACATTTATATTATATATGTATATATATATATATATATATATATATATATATATATATATATATATATATATATATATATATATATATATATATATATATATATATATATATATATATATATATATATATATATATATATATATATGTGTGTGTGTGTGTACGCTATGTACACACACATATATTATATATGTATATATATATATATATGTGTGTGTGTGTGTGTACGCTATGTACACACACATATATGTATATATATATATGTGTGTGTACGCTATGTACACACACATATATTATATATGTATATATATATGTGTGTGTGTGTGTGTGTACGCTATGTACACACACATATATTATATATGTATATATATATGTGTGTGTACGCTATGTACAAGTGTAACTTGCTCACAAGTGGTTATAGGTGAGTCTGTTGGCCTCTGCTATTGTCTCTGGAACTGGTATATTGTTTGTTTCTGGCAGTAAAATAGCTGCCAGCGCTGCCAGTATCATAAAAGCACCAAAGATCAGAGGAGCTATTCCTTGAGCGAAAACCATATGTTCAGTGTACTTTGGCTGAAATATACATGTACATCTGTTGTATATGTTTGTGATAACTGTATTGTGTCTGTATTGTACATGTATTGTTCATATACTACTACATGTTATATACATATATATGTAATATATTTTATATGTAGTGCATACATTATACATGTAAAGTACATGCATTATACATGTAAAGTACATATATTATACATGTAAGGTACATACATTATACATGTAAAGTACATACATTATACATGTAAAGTACATACATTATACATGTAAAGTACATGCATTATACATGTAAAGTACATACATTATATATGTAGAGTACATACATTATACATGTAAAGTACATATATTATACATGTAAGGTACATACATTATACATGTAAAGTACATACATTATACATGTAAAGTACATACATTATACATGTAAAGTATATACATTGTACATGTACAATACATACATTATACATGTAAAGTACATGCATTATACATGTAAAGTACATGCATTATACATGTAAAGTACATACATTATACATGTAAAGTACATACAATATAGGTGTAAAGTACATACATTATACATGTAAAGTACATACATTATACATGTAAAGTACATACATTATACATGTAAAGTACATGCATTATACATGTAAAGTACATACATTATACATGTAAAGTACATGCATTATACATGAAAAGTACATATATTATACATGTAAAGTACATACATTATACATGTAAAGTACATACATTATACATGTAAAGTACATGCATTATACATGTAAAGTACATACTTTATACATGTAAAGTACATACATTATACATGTAAAGTACATACATTATACATGTAAAGTACATACATTATACATGTAAAGTACATACATTATACATGTAGAGTACATACATTATTTACGAAGGCAAGCAACAGCAACAGTTTGCCATGTGCTCAGAACTCACTATGTCAGCTATAACTGGTGACAGCATGCCCCCGACTCTGGCTGCTGCCGAGTTGAGACCAACCATAGAGTTCCTCATCGAAGTAGGATACACTTCTGCAGACCAAAAGTACACAAGCTCAAAACCTGCCGACACAGCAAACTTTCCAACCATGCTTACAGCTACTATCACCCATGTCAGCCCTGCAATAGAACGCCACCTACTTGACTACTTGCTGTCATCTGCATTTGTCAGTGCAAAGGCAGGTGCACACAATTACCATACCTTCATTTGGCATGTAGACAATAAGGAATGCAGACACAATCAATGCTGTACCACCAATGGACATCAGTGGTATGTATACCAACTTTCTACCGAATGGTATACAGATGAGAAGGAGCAGATAGGCCGGTACTTCCACGATTCCTCCGATCAAGTTATTTATGTAAAGATCTCCAACCAGGTTTCCAACATTCAGTGCCAACCCATAATATCCCATCGATGCAACAAACCTAACAATATTATTGTATAGAGCAGCTCCTAATAAGAATTTTTCTATTGGTAGAGTGTTCGCTAGCAAACACCCACTCTGTCTAAGGAAGCCCATGTGTCTCACCAGCACACACCCACTCTGCCTAGATAGGCCCATGTGTCTCACCAGCATACACCCACTCTGTCTAGATTGGCCCATGTGTCTCACCAGCACACACCCACTCTGCCTAAGGAAGCCCATGTGTCTCACCAGCATACACCCACTCTGTCTAGATTGGCCCATGTGTCTCACCAGCACACACCCACTCTGCCTAGATAGGCCCATGTGTCTCACCAGCATACACCCACTCTGTCTAAGGAAGCCCATGTGTCTCACCAGCACACACCCACTCTGTCTAAGGAAGCCCATGTGTCTCACCAGCACACAACCACAACGACGCCTCTCTGTCTACGGAAGCTCATGTGTCTCACCAGCCGAAACTGTTGAGCAAAATATTCAGTAGAAGAGTACGAGAACGTAGCACATCTTTCCAACTTTCTTTTTCTTCCTCCTCATCTCTCTCTGTGTCCACAAGGCTCTCAGTGTCCAAGTGGCTTAATTTGTTCAATACCTTTATTCTCTCCACTATTCTTATAGCTTCCCCCAAACGGCCTTGTGACAGCAGCCATGTTGGTGACTCGGCGAGTAGCCTGAAACATGGAGCAGAAGACAACGAGTTGTATTTTATTGTCCCACTTGCGAGTGTTAGTACATATAGTGGTACTGTATAGTAGTAATTATATCTATTCATACTAGTAGGTAGTAGTTATATCTAGTCAGTTATACTAGTAAAGTAGTAGTTATATCTAGTTATATTAGTAAGTAGTAGTTATATCTAGTCATACTAGTAAGTAGTAGTTATATCTAGTTATACTAGTAAGTAGTAGTTATATCTAGTTATACTAGTAAGGAGTAGTTATATCTAGTTATACTAGTAAGTAGTAGTTATATTTAGTCATACTAGTAAGCAGCAGGGCAGTGATTCCTTGAGCCAATCCTGAAGACCTGGATCAGCTATCAAGCAAACATTATCACTCACCACCAGTAAGTGAGAATGTATGGCGCACTAAAGCAGGCCAAACACAGTTGTAAGTCTCTCCATTCTCTCAGTGCATAGCTCAAACCAGATAAGATCATCACTCCAACACTCCAGCCCAAAGTCTGGCATATTGCGCTGAGTGTTCTCTTGTTAGCAGGGCAAATCTCTATCACTACATGTAGCAACGTGATTACAGCAGTCTATGCAAATGTATATATATGTGTAGAGCAAGGATTCAATATATCAAAATTGTCAGAAAAGCTGAATGAGATCAAGCCAATTATTTTTATTATTTCTTTTACTCGCACAAGCTAGTAGTAGAAGAAATACAGTACATACATAAACTTTTACTCTCTATGCATACTCCCAAAATCTTAAACACCAAAGATTTCAAATATAAACTAGGTTATCTTTGATAGAACCAGGAATGTTTTTGGTGGTTACTTATAAGTTTTCATCAGGCACCACAAGTTTGAAAAGTTGGCTAAAGGATTGCACAAATGGACCCTCATGGCAACTCCCACAAACCACTGCTTCTTAACCTGGTAAAAATTGTAGGAAGTGGCATATACTTCATAGATATATACTTCATAGATATATACCTCATATATATATACCTCATAGACATATACTACATCAACATATACTACATACAACAGTTATATACTACATACAATAGACATATACTACACAGGCACAGTGTATAATGTACTACACACTTAAAGTGAACTGTGTCACCAAGCCTCCGATGCTTACAGCTCCCAACAGAAATCTCAGAGTCAAGAACACCTCAAAGCCAGGAGAGAATCTGATAGACAGGGCAATGAGTCCTTGAAGAATGAGACCAGCATAAACTGTCCATTTCCGTCCGAACCTGTCAGCACAAGTGATATATTACTTGCAATGGATTGTGATAGAAAGTCATTTTGTTGAGACAAGCACTGCCCACTTATACTCTGCATTAGCGGTACGCTTTCCATTGCACACAAGTCACAACAATGGTGCAATCCACAGCTGGTCAGAGGAGTCAAATGCCCCCGTTTAATGTGCAGAGAAAGCTCCAGTGAAAGCCGCTATTACAATACACAAAGCCAGCTATAACTTCAGCTAGCTAGCTGTGTATTGATACATATAGCTAGCTTTTTATGAAGCGTATATATATATATATAAAGGCATGAGTGGTGATGAAGGCTTGGCATTGCGAGGAAACACTTAGTTACATGCACACTCGGGTGTGTAGACATCTAACAAGTACAGAACTGACACAAGTGGAGATCAGAAACTATGGATAGGGATTCGGCCAAGAATTATAAGGTGAATATGTAAACATATTGTTTAGTACACTAGTGGTGTATTGTACGGTATACTAGTGGTGCGTTGTACGGTACACTAGTGGTATTGTACGGTACACTAGTGGTATTGTACGGTACACTAGTGGTGTATTGTACGGTACACTAGTGGTGTATTGTACGGTACACTAGTGGTGTATTGTACGGTACACTAGCGTATTGTACGGTACACTAGTGGTATTGTACGGTACACTAGTGGTGTATTGTACGGTACACTAGTGGTGTATTGTACGGTACACTAGTGGTGTATTGTACGGTACACTAGTGGTGTATTGTACGGTACACTAGTGGTGTATTGTACGGTACACTAGTGTATTGTACGGTACACTAGTGTATTGTACGGTACACTAGTGTATTGTACGGTACACTGGTGTATTGTACGGTACACTAGTGGTATTGTACGGTACACTAGTGGTGTATTGTACGGTACACTAGTGGTGTATTGTACGGTACACTAGTGTATTGTACGGTACACTAGTGGTGTATTGTACGGTACACTAGTGTATTGTACGGTACACTAGTGGTATTGTACGGTACACTAGTGGTGTATTGTATGGTGTAGTGGTGGTATATTGTATGGTGTGGTGGTTTATTGTATGGTGTAGTGGTGGTATATTGTATGGTGTAGTGGTGGTATATTGTATGGTGTAGTGGTGGTATATTGTATGGTGTAGTGGTATATTGTATGGTGTAGTGGTATATTGTATGGTGTAGTGGTGGTATATTGTATGGTGTAGTGGTGGTATATTGTATGGTGTAGTGGTGGTATATTGTATGGTGTAGTGGTGGTATATTGTATGGTGTAGTGGTGGTATATTGTATGGTGTAGTGGTGGTATATTGTATGGTGTAGTGGTGGTATATTGTATGGTGTAGTGGTGGTATATTGTATGGTGTAGTGGTGGTATATTGTATGGTGTAGTGGTGGTATATTGTATGGTGTAGTGGTGGTATATTGTATGGTGTAGTGATGGTATATTGTACGGTGTAGTGGTAGTATATTGTATGGTGTAGTGGTGGTATATTGTATGGTGTAGTGGTGGTATATTGTATGGTGCGGTGGCGGTATATTGTATGGTGTAGTGGTGGTATATTGTATGGTGTAGTGGTGGTATATTGTATGGTGTAGTGGTGGTATATTGTATGGTGTAGTGGTGGTATATTGTATGGTGTAGTGGTGGTATATTGTATGGTGTAGTGGTGGTATATTGTATGGTGTGGTGGTGGTATATTGTATGGTGCGGTGGCGGTATATTGTATGGTGTAGTGGTGGTATATTGTATGTATTGTATGGTGTAGTGGTGGTATATTGTATGGTGTGGTGGTGGTATATTGTATGGTGCGGTGGCGGTATATTGTATGGTGTAGTGGTGGTATATTGTATGGTGTAGTGGCGGTATATTGTATGGTGTGGTGGCGGTATATTGTATGGTGTAGTGTTGGTATATTGTATGGTGTAGTGGTGGTATATTGTATGGTGTAGTGGTGGTATATTGTATGGTGTAGTGGTGGTACATTGTATGGTGTAGTGGTGGTATATTGTATGTATTGTATGGTGTAGTGGTGGTATATTGTATGGTGTGGTGGTGATATATTGTATGGTGTAGTGGTGGTATATTGTATGGTGTAGTGGTGGTATATTGTATGTATTGTATGGTGTAATGGTGGTATATTGTATGGTGTAGTGGTGGTATATTGTATGGTGTAGTGGTGGTATATTGTATGGTGTAGTGGTGGTATATTGTATGGTGTAGTGGTGGTATATTGTATGGTGTAGTGGTATATTGTATGGTGTAGTGGTGGTATATTGTATGGTGTAGTGGTGGTATATTGTATGGTGCAGTGGTATATTGTATGGTGTAGTGGTGGTATATTGTATGGTGTAGTGATGGTATATTGTATGGTGTAGTGGTGGTATATTGTACGGTGTAGTGGTGGTATATTGTATGGTGTAGTGGTGGTATATTGTATGGTGCGGTGGCGGTATATTGTATGGTGTAGTGGTGGTATATTGTATGGTGTAGTGGTGGTATATTGTATGGTGTAGTGGTGGTATATTGTATGGTGTAGTGGTGGTATATTGTATGGTGTAGTGGTGGTATATTGTATGGTGTAGTGGTGGTATATTGTATGCAATGTTACTGCGCAGGTGACACCATTGACTGCTCAATTGATGGCAACTCTGAACAGTAAAAGAGAGACTTTGGCCCAGGAGGAGACCTCCCAAGATGCATCGTCTTGCTTTTCCCATGAGGAGAGAGAGAGAGATGAGCTATCTCAACTACTTGACTCCATCGAGCCGGATGAAGCTGATGACCACACAGAAGTCATGTTACAATGCCTTGAAAAAGACCACTTGCTGTCATCTCCTGAATGTCCAGGCACATTAATCTTGAGGTCAACTGGTGTCTTATACTACCACTTCAAGTTGTGTCCACCTGTACCATCATACATTGAGCAATTGAAGTGGGAGCCTGGCCAATCAGAAGAGAGAGAGGAGAATATGCTAGAAATTCTTGATTTTGGCAGGGTCACCCTAAACAGCTTTCTTCCAAGTTTAAAAAACTTTTTAACACTAGCGGCAAAAGTCAATGATTTGAAGATGAATGAAAACCAATGGTGGTATGAGATATTCTGTCGCTTGCACCCGATGGAAAGGAGTTTGGTTTGGGGAGAAATGACCTATATTCTACTTGACTTGGGGTATATAGACCAGGTGTCAGCTGAGTTCATTATCTCATGGAAGAAGTGTCTCTCTGATGAATCTGTGCAGTTAGCAGCAGCGACTGTGGAAACGGCGAGAAAATTTCCTCTCTCTCTCAAACAGATTGTTAGAAAAAGAATAAGAAATGCAATGAGAGAAGGGCATGTACTGAAGGACTGTTATACTCTGCCACTCCCCAGGTCTCTGCAGGATTATATCAGCCTTCGATGTTTGAATGCACCAATTCGTAAGTGGATTATGGGTAAAGAGCAGCCATCTTCCATTGGCCACGATCACTATGACGCCAAAGAAGAAGTCTTTAACAGATACAAAATTTGTGTTTAGTTTGAGATGCAGCTCATTGTTGTCATAATATTGTTAGTTTTTCTGTCGCAGAACTTTTTTGAATAAAAATTGGACACGAAGGCAAAATGGCATTTGTCATTTATTGCCACACTAGTTAAGTGGTACTAGTTAAGTGGTACTAGTTAAGTGGTACTAGTTAAGTGGCACTAGTTAAGTGGCACTAGTTAAGTGGCACTAGTTAAGTGGCACTAGTTAAGTGGCACTAGTTAAGTGGCACTAGTTAAGTGGCACTAGTTAAGTGGCACTAGTTAAGTGGCACTAGTTAAGTGGCACTAGTTAAGTGGCACTAGTTAAGTGGCACTAGTTAAGTGGCACTAGTTAAGTGGCACTAGTTAAGTGGCACTAGTTAAGTGGCACTAGTTAAGTGGCACTAGTTAAGTGGCACTAGTTAAGTGGCACTAGTTAAGTGGCACTAGTTAAGTGGCACTAGTTAAGTGGCACTAGTTAAGTGGCACTAGTTAAGTGGCACTAGTTAAGTGGCACTAGTTAAGTGGCACTAGTTAAGTGGCACTAGTTAAGTGGCACTAGTTAAGTGGCACTAGTTAAGTGGCACTAGTTAAGTGGCACTAGTTAAGTGGCACTAGTTAAGTGGTACTAGTTAAGTGGTACTAGTTAAGTGGTACTAGTTAAGTGGTACTAGTTAAGTGGTACTAGTTAAGTGGTACTAGTTAAGTGGTACTAGTTAAGTGGTACTAGTTAAGTGGTACTAGTTAAGTGGTACTAGTTAAGTGGTACTAGTTAAGTGGTACTAGTTAAGTGGTACTAGTTAAGTGGTACTAGTTAAGTGGTACTAGTTAAGTGGTACTAGTTAAGTGGTACTAGTTAAGTGGTACTAGTTAAGTGGTACTAGTTAAGTGGTACTAGTTAAGTGGTACTAGTTAAGTGGTACTAGTTAAGTGGTACTAGTTAAGTGGTACTAGTTAAGTGGTACTAGTTAAGTGGTACTAGTTAAGTGGTACTAGTTAAGTGGTACTAGTAAATGTACAACAAAATGTTGCTTTTGGTCGGGAACCTGAACTCGTCGCTGAAAAAACCACCCTCCATTCCAGTTCATCTGCCTCTCCATTGTCTTTCCACCCCTCCCTCAAACTCATCAGCGCACAAACTTAAACTGACAGATTTTAGATATTACTAACTGGACCTACCAGGTACTTAGAGCAGAATGGAAATGGCGGCTAGGGTTGGTTTAGTGAGACGTCTAGTATATGTCGAGCAGTTTAGACTTGAAGCAGATGTGTAGAGTGAGACGTCCAGTATATGTTGAGCAGTTTAGACTTGAAGCAGATGTGTAGTAGATATTAAATAGCAGAATAACAACATGAGGCTAAAATTGATGTGGTAAAACTCACCTATCAGACACGGCACCAAATGTTAGAGAGCCTACCAGTAGCCCAGCCATGTAGACCACACCAGCAGTGGTGGAAAGGTACTGTCTATCACACACCAGGTTAAACTGTAACACATGATCGCTTTGTCTAACATACACAATATGTACAGAGGGCAGATATACTAACATGTGCAACATGTACAGGTAACTATCGGTGACTTACCTCAGTAGTTGTTGTATCCCCAAACTGAGCAGTGCTATACACGTAGCTATCACACTGCACTGTTGAGCTTGTATTAGTAAGGTTACCTGCCCACTCTCTCACTCTACACGAGTCATATTCACCATCCCTCTCCACAGGTATGTACTTTTCAATAGAGTCAGAGTGGTTGCCATCCTGTACCATGTATGTGTCACTTTCCATGCCTGGAACTCGACATCTACAATGTGAAAGTGAAAGTGCAATAGGTAATTGAGAGTTGTCTACTCCTACACCATTCTCAAGCATGAGTAGCAAGATGGTCACTGATTTTAGCCTAAACAGCAAATGAGTCGGTCTGCTTTTTGAAGATAGAGCATCTGTAAAGTTTGAATTGTTATTACATTGAATAGTAGGAGTTGTCTTTTCTTCATACCAACCAACTTACTGAAAAGAACGATTAACCAACAAATTATTTTTTGCTGATTTTGAAACCTTCGACTACACGCTGCATTGGCCCTCTTTTAGGTTGGCTGTATCAACTTGACATGCTCAGATCACATCTGTCAGCTAGCAGGTAGTACTTGTCACCTGACTCTACTGGCAGGTAGTACTTGTCACCTGACTCTACTGACAGGTAGGCCACTTGCTAGCCAACATTTGGTGAGGTTGCAAGACCTCCATGTTGGTGCAGTTTAACATAGAAGGTTTTATTTCATATTAATTATTATGAATAAATAGAAATGGGCTCTGTATCTCTAATTACCATTTAAAGTTCAGTAACTTTCAGACTTTCATTTAACTATTTAGTAAGAAAGTCTCTAATTTAATGCAAAACATCGAGTACTCACGCTTGTGGTGGGCTAACACTGCTAATTGTAACCTTGCACTTAATATTGTAGGTGTAGTGGAAGTTATACATACGAATTGATGTAATCGAGTTATTTTTATGATTAACGTGAAGATTTCCCACAAAAGATTAACAGGATTAAAAACCATCTTTTAATCAATCATCATTAGTAATGACTTCTTTGTTTTATTTTTTTTTAAACTTGGCAATTGCAATTTGGTTTGACTTACGGTATTTTTTAATATTATTATTATTATTGTTATTGTTATTGTTATTATTATTGTTGGTAATGTTACAAGTTTACCATTTCTATGGCTGGGAATGAATTCCAATCCACCATGACTCAATCCCATGCTTATAAATTTCAATCAGAGCAGAAAAATCTGAATTGTATATTGGAGAGTTAAAGCTAATTATAGATATCATGTGAGATTAATTTTGCGATTAATCTAGATCGATAAATAGGAAAATAAGATTAATCTTGACTAAATTTCTCAGCCATGTCACAGCCTTAGTTATAGAGTACTGCGTGTATATAGATATACAGCGTTTGAGGTATCATTGAGATGATACAGTATCAAGTATAGTGGAAGTCATTTTGTAGTGAAATTGCACAAACTATGCAGAGTGCAGATAATTTCCTTCCTTCCTGCTTTTACCCATTCCTTTTTCCTTTGGTAAAATCCTTTCCCTGCACTTACTACAATACCAATCTGCAGCAGAAAATCTGCAGCAGACAATCTGCAGCAGACAATCTGCAGCAGACATTCTGCTAAGATTCTATCCTCATTACTTGCAATAAACTAAAAGCAGATACAAAGCAGAAACTGAGTTTGTATCTGGCGTATCTGATCATCTTATCCTGGTTCCCCCCCCCTCATCCTAACACCAGCCAAGTACAGCTCCGACCAGCCATCGTTTCAGTTCACCAGAACCCCACCACCTGAAGCCACTTGTAAGTGGAAACCAGTTTTTTTCCCCAGAAATATAAGATAGAGTGATAGGACAACTCCGAATTAGGGTATTGTGTATAGTAGATGGGTCTCTGAAGGTGTGCAGGCTATGAGTAAGGGTATTGTATGTGGTAGAGGTGGTCCCTGAAGGTGTGCAGGCTATGAGTTAGGGTATTGTATGTGGTAGAGGTGGTCTCTGAAGGTGTACAGGCTATGAGTAAGGGTATTGTATGTGGTAGAGGTGGTCCCTGAAGGTGTGCAGGCTATGAGTTAGGGTATTGTATGTGGTAGAGGTGGTCCCTGAAGGTGTGCAGGCTATGAGTTAGGGTATTGTATGTGGTAGAGGTGGTCTCTGAATGTGTGCAGGCTATGAGTTAGAGTATTGTATGTGGTAGAGGTGGTCTCTGAATGTGTACAGGCTATGAGTTAGGGTATTGTATGTGGTAGAGGTGGTCTCTGAAGGTGTGCAGGCTATGAGTTAGAGTATTGTATGTGGTAGAGGTGGTCCCTGAAGGTGTACAGGCTATGAGTTAGGGTATTGTATGTGGTAGAGGTGGTGTCTGAAGGTGTGCAGGCTATGAGTAAGCTAAGATACCTGATAACTCTATTGAACGGATGATGCTCCGGTGGCGCGGATGATGCAATGATAAGAATGTGGTCAGCAAACAACCTGTTTGTCCAAGTCATTAGTTATCTTACTTGACGCAGACATCCTCTGTCCAAAGTCAGCGATACGAGGTAAATGATTGGCACCAAGTGGATACACCCTGATAGAAAATTATGTAATCACCATTGGTTTACATAATATCTGACCCTGTTACGAGAAAGACGCACTTTTTATCTATCTTAATTCTGTTTAACATTATCTTGACTCGTATCTTAAGTCGCTGCATTTGGTCAAATCCTGAGATGATAACATGACAATAATAAATTTAATAGTCAGGTTTCTAGCTTTTGGATGCTTCCACAAGATGCAAGAGATTTTTCTCTTGTATTTCGGATAAAGTTTTAAAATAATGTGCGGGAATTTATGAGATTATCTGCAGTCTGCAGCTGTAGCCTGGGCCCTGTAGCCTGGGCCCTGTAGCCTTGCCCCTGTAGCCTGGGCCCTGTAGCCTGAGCCCTGTAGCCTGGGCCCTGTAGCCTGGGCCCTGTAGCCTGGGCCCTGTAGCCAGGGCTCTGTAGACTGGGCCCTGTAGCCAGGGCTCTGTAGACTGGGCCCTGTAGCCTGGGCCCTGTAGCGTGGGCCCTGTAGCCTGGGCCCTGTAGCCGGGGCCCTGTAGCCTGGGCCCTGTGGCCTGGGCCCTGTAGACTGGGCCCTGTAAACTGGGCCCTGTAGACTGGGCCCTGTAGCCTGGGCCCTGTAGCCTGGGCCCTGTAGCCTGGGCCCTGTAGACTGGGCTCTGTAGACTGGGCCCCGTAGCCTGTAGTGTGTAGTGCGTAGCCTATCAGAGTGCACTGCACCACCCAATTGTATTGGTAAGAAAACGACTGGGTGTAGAAGAATATAATGGTAGACTTACATACGAGTGGGTATACAAGGATATATGATATACAGATTATACAGTACTGCTGTATACTCTGTATACCATATGACTTGTAGATTACTACCAAGTCAGCCAAGTCACAATAATAAAATCATCGGTTGGTGAGCCAAAACTAAAACAAACCTAGTTAGACAAGTGGGAATGTAAACACCACCAAATAATGGATGGGCAGCACTTGATGCACACTCGAGCAAACCAGTTGTAACATGCAATGGTTTAATACTTGGTAATTGTCTCCTCCTTGTAATACTGAGCTCACTAACATCAGTGAAATGAATGACTGATACTTCTCGATTGGCACTTTTACAGCGCAACTAGTTACTTGTCCTACACGGCACAGTGATGTCTACACGGCACAGTGATGTCTACACGGCACAGTGATGTCTACACGGCACAGTGATGTCTACACGGCACAGTGATGTCTACACGGCACAGTGATGTCTACACGGCACAGTGATGTCTACACGGCACAGTGATGTCTACACGTCACAATGATCTCTACACAGCACAGTGCTGTCTACACGGCACAGTGATCTCTACACAGCACAGTGATCTCTACACAGCACAGTGATGTCTACACGGCACAGTGATCTCTACATAGCACAGTGCTGTCTACACGGCACAGTGATCTCTACACAGCACAGTGCTGTCTACACGGCACAGTGATCTCTACACAGCACACTGCTGTCTACACGGCACAGTGATCTCTACACAGCACAGTGATGTCTACAAGGCACAGTGATCTCTACACGGCACAGTGATCTCTACACGGTACAGTGCTCTCTACATGGCACAGTGATCTCTACACAGCACAGTGATGTCTACACGGCACAGTGATCTCTACACAGCACAGTGCTGTCTACACAGCACAGTGATCTCTACACAGCACAGTGATGTCTACACGGCACAGTGATCTCTACACGGCACAGTGATCTCTACATGGCACAGTGATCTCTACACGGCACAGTGATGTCTACATGGCACAGTGATCTCTACACACACAGTGCTGTCTACACGGCACAATGATGTCTACACTACACAGTGATCTCTACATGGCACAGTGATGTCTACATAGCATATTGATCTCTACACAGCACATTGATCTCTACACAGCACATTGATCTCTACTCAGCACATTGATCTCTACTTGGCACATTGATCTCTACTTGGCACATTAATCTCTACACAACTTAGTAATGTCTATACGGCCCAATGATGTCTACACAGCGCAATGATGTCTCACCCCACCAATGGCAGTTACTAACAACGAAGCCGTTACAATAGCACAAACACCCACCTGAAGTCCACAGAAGCAGATATAAACACAGAGGCCACCAGGTGCATTGCTGTTATGATATTGCATGCTGCAAGCCAAAACCACTGCAAGATTTGCTGTAATCCAAATGTCTTTGGATCTCTGAGCACTTGTCTGATCTCCATTCTTTCTTTCATCTCGCTTTTATGGTTCATCTCCCCTGTGATGGTATTCTGTAAAATATAGAGCTCTGTGTTAATAATCTAATTCTGCTATATATTATATTGTATATTGTGTATGTATTACATTATATATTGTGTATGTATTATATTGTATATTGTGTATGTATTATATTATATATTGTGTATGTATTATATTATATATTGTGTATGTTTTATATTATATATTGTGTATGTATTACATTATATATTGTGTATGTATTATATTATATATTGTGTATGTATTACATTATATATTGTGTATGTATTATATTGTATATTGTGTATGTATTATATTATATATTGCGTATGTATTATATTATATATTGTGTATGTATTATATTGTATATTGTGTATGTATTATATTGTATATTGTGTATGTATTATATTATATATTGTGTATGTATTATATTATATATTGTGTATGTATTATATTATATATTGTGTGTGTATTATATTATATATTGTGTGTGTATTACATTATATATTGTGTATGTATTATATTATATATTGTGTGTGTATTACATTATATATTGTGTATGTATTATATTATATATTGTGTATGTATTACATTATATATTGTGTATGTATTATATTATATATTGTGTATGTATTATATTGTATATTGTGTATGTATTATATTGTATATTGTGTGTGTATTACATTATATATTGTGTATGTATTATATTATATATTGTGTATGTATTATATTATATATTGTGTGTGTATTATATTATATATTGTGTGTGTATTACATTATATATTGTGTATGTATTATATTATATATTGTGTACGTATTATATTGTATATTGTGTATGTATTATATTATATATTGTGTATGTATTATATTATATATTGTGTATGTATTATATTATATATTGTGTATGTATTATATTATATATTGTGTATGTATTATATTATATATTGTGTGTGTATTATATTATATATTGTGTGTGTATTACATTATATATTGTGTATGTATTATATTATATATTGTGTGTGTATTACATTATATATTGTGTATGTATTATATTATATATTGTGTATGTATTACATTATATATTGTGTATGTATTATATTATATATTGTGTATGTATTATATTGTATATTGTGTATGTATTATATTGTATATTGTGTGTGTATTACATTATATATTGTGTATGTATTATATTATATATTGTGTATGTATTATATTATATATTGTGTGTGTATTATATTATATATTGTGTGTGTATTACATTATATATTGTGTATGTATTATATTATATATTGTGTACGTATTATATTGTATATTGTGTATGTATTATATTATATATTGTGTATGTATTATATTATATATTGTGTATGTATTATATTATATATTGTGTGTGTATTATATTATATATTGTGTATGTATTATATTATATATTGTGTGTGTATTATATTGTATATTGTGTATGTATTATATTGTATATTGTGTGTGTATTATATTATATATTGTGTATGTATTATATTGTATATTGTGTATGTATTATATTATATATTGTGTATGTATTATATTATATATTGTGTATGTATTATATTATATATTGTGTACGTATTATATTGTATATTGTGTATGTATTATATTATATATTGTGTGTGTATTATATTATATATTGTGTGTGTATTATATTATATATTGTGTATGTATTATATTATATATTGTGTGTGTATTGTATTATATATTGTGTATGTATTATATTGTATATTGTGTGTGTATTACATTATATATTGTGTATGTATTATATTATATATTGTGTATGTATTATATTATATATTGTGTGTGTATTATATTATATATTGTGTATGTATTATATTGTATATTGTGTGTGTATTATATTATATATTGTGTACGTATTATATTGTATATTGTGTATGTATTATATTATATATTGTGTATGTATTATATTATATATTGTGTATGTATTATATTATATATTGTGTGTGTATTATATTATATATTGTGTATGTATTATATTGTATATTGTGTGTGTATTATATTATATATTGTGTATGTATTATATTGTATATTGTGTATGTATTATATTATATATTGTGTATGTATTATATTATATATTGTGTATGTATTATATTATATATTGTGTACGTATTATATTGTATATTGTGTATGTATTATATTATATATTGTGTATGTATTATATTATATATTGTGTATGTATTATATTATATATTGTGTGTGTATTATATTATATATTGCTTATGTATTATATTATATATTGTGTATGTATTATATTGTATATTGTGTATGTATTATATTGTATATTGTGTATGTATTACATTATATATTGTGTGTGTATTATATTATATATTGCTTATGTATTATATTATATATTGTGTATGTATTATATTGTATATTGTGTATGTATTATATTATATATTGTGTATGTATTATATTATATATTGTGTATGTATTATATTGTATATTGTGTATGTATTACATTATATATTGTGTGTGTATTATATTATATATTGCGTATGTATTATATTATATATTGTGTATGTATTATATTGTATATTGTGTGTGTATTACATTATATATTGTGTGTGTATTATATTATATATTGTGTATGTATTACATTATATATTGTGTATGTATTATATTGTATATTGTGTATGTATTATATTATATATTGTGTATGTATTATATTGTATATTGTGTATGTATTATATTATATATTGTGTATGTATTATATTATATATTGTGTACGTATTATATTATATATTGTGTACGTATTATATTGTATATTGTGTATGTATTACATTATATATTGTGTATGTATTATATTATATATTGTGTATATATTATATTATATATTGTGTGTGTATTATATTATATATTGTGTATGTATTATATTATATATTGTGTATGTATTATATTGTATATTGTGTATGTATTATATTATATATTGTGTATGTATTATATTATATATTGTGTATGTATTATATTGTATATTGTGTATGTATTACATTATATATTGTGTATGTATTATATTATATATTGTGTATGTATTATATTATATATTGTGTGTGTATTATATTATATATTGCTTATGTATTATATTATATATTGTGTATGTATTATATTGTATATTGTGTATGTATTATATTATATATTGTGTATGTATTATATTATATATTGTGTGTGTATTATATTATATATTGCTTATGTATTATATTATATATTGTGTATGTATTATATTGTATATTGTGTGTGTATTATATTATATATTGTGTGTGTATTATATTGTATATTGTGTGTGTATTATATTATATATTGTGTGTGTATTATATTATATATTGTGTGTGTATTACATTATATATTGTGTATGTATTATATTATATATTGTGTATGTATTATATTATATATTGTGTATGTATTATATTATATATTGTGTGTGTATTATATTATATATTGCTTATGTATTATATTATATATTGTGTATGTATTATATTGTATATTGTGTGTGTATTATATTATATATTGTGTGTGTATTATATTATATATTGTGTGTGTATTACATTATATATTGTGTATGTATTATATTATATATTGTGTATGTATTATATTATATATTGTGTATGTATTATATTGTATATTGTGTGTGTATTATATTATATATTGTGTATGTATTATATTGTATATTGTGTGTGTATTACATTATATATTGTGTGTGTATTATATTATATATTGTGTATGTATTAAATTGTATATTGTGTATGTATTATATTATATATTGTGTATGTATTATATTATATATTGTGTATGTATTATATTGTATATTGTGTATGTATTACATTATATATTGTGTATGTATTATATTGTATATTGTGTGTGTATTACATTATATATTGTGTGTGTATTATATTATATATTGTGTATGTATTATATTATATATTGTGTATGTATTATATTATATATTGTGTATGTATTATATTGTATATTGTGTGTGTATTATATTATATATTGTGTATGTATTACATTATATATTGTGTGTGTATTATATTATATATTGTGTATGTATTATATTATATATTGTGTATGTATTATATTGTATATTGTGTATGTATTATATTATATATTGTGTGTGTATTATATTATATATTGTGTGTGTATTATATTATATATTGTGTATGTATTATATTGTATATTGTGTATGTATTACATTATATATTGTGTATGTATTATATTATATATTGTGTATGTATTATATTATATATTGTGTATGTATTATATTGTATATTGTGTGTGTATTACATTATATATTGTGTGTGTATTACATTATATATTGTGTATGTATTATATTATATTTTGTGTATGTATTATATTGTATATTGTGTATGTATTATATTATATATTGTGTATGTATTATATTATATATTGTGTATGTATTACATTGTATATTGTGTATGTATTATATTATATATTGTGTATGTATTACATTATATATTGTGTATGTATTACATTATATATTGTGTATGTATTATATTATATATTGTGTATGTATTATATTATATATTGTGTATGTATTATATTGTATATTGTGTGTGTATTACATTATATATTGTGTGTGTATTATATTATATATTGTGTATGTATTATATTGTATATTGTGTATGTATTACATTATATATTGTGTATGTATTATATTATATATTGTGTATGTATTATATTGTATATTGTGTGTGTATTACATTATATATTGTGTGTGTATTATATTATATATTGTGTATGTATTATATTATATATTGTGTATGTATTATATTATATATTGTGTATGTATTACATTATATATTGTGTATGTATTATATTATATATTGTGTATGTATTATATTGTATATTGTGTGTGTATTACATTATATATTGTGTGTGTATTATATTATATATTGTGTATGTATTATATTGTATATTGTGTATGTATTACATTATATATTGTGTATGTATTATATTATATATTGTGTATGTATTATATTGTATATTGTGTATGTATTACATTGTATATTGTGTGTGTATTATATTATATATTGTGTGTGTATTATATTGTATATTGTGTGTGTATTACATTATATATTGTGTGTGTATTATATTATATATTGTGTATGTATTATATTGTATATTGTGTATGTATTACATTATATATTGTGTATGTATTATATTATATATTGTGTATGTATTATATTGTATATTGTGTGTGTATTACATTATATATTGTGTGTGTATTATATTATATATTGTGTATGTATTATATTATATATTGTGTATGTATTATATTATATATTGTGTGTGTATTACATTATATATTGTGTGTGTATTATATTATATATTGTGTATGTATTATATTATATATTGTGTATGTATTATATTATATATTGTGTATGTATTATATTGTATATTGTGTGTGTATTACATTATATATTGTGTGTGTATTATATTATATATTGTGTATGTATTATATTGTATATTGTGTATGTATTACATTATATATTGTGTATGTATTATATTATATATTGTGTATGTATTATATTGTATATTGCGTATGTATTATATTATATATTGTGTATGTATTATATTATATATTGTGTATGTATTATATTATATATTGTGTGTGTATTACATTATATATTGTTTATGTATTATATTGTATATTGTGTATATATTATATTGTATATTGTGTATGTATTATATTATATATTGTGTATGTATTATATTATATATTGTGTGTGTATTATATTATATATTGTGTGTGTATTATATTATATATTGTGTGTGTATTATATTATATATTGTGTATGTATTATATTATATATTGTGTGTGTATTATATTATATATTGTATAATATTGTATAATATTGTATAATATTGTGGTGGAATTTTATGATCACTACCATTGCGCAAGGTCCCTCTGACAACTGCTGGGTGTCAGGCACGCCTAAATAGAGCCTGGCACAGCCAGAATACAAGCAAGTCAGCGGGTAGAAACCCTACCGGCCCTGCGGCATTTACCGCCGGCCCTGCAGCATTCACTGCCTGCCCTGCAGAGGTACCACCGGCCCTGCAGCACACCCTGCCTGCCCTGCAGCATGCACTACCGGCCCTGCAGTGCCATTACCAAACCTATACCGGGTCGGTGAGGAAAGAACTGCTATAGCCTGAGAACCTAAATTGATACCAAAGGTGCAGGAGCCCGACTTTACAACATAGCTGTCCTCAAACAAGACCAAAGCCAAGGACCACAAGCCATAAGGACCAGGAACTAGAGCTACTGATTGCACCATCATGAATCAGCAAGATTGACTGAGAAGCTCCGCCCCCTACTTCTGGGCGGCTTGCATATTTAACCCCATATTAGCCAATGATTGTATTGCATATTTATATCTTGTATTCTGATTAGTGTAAACACTTCCTGCCATTGCTGATTTGTTGCCCCTTGTTTGGGCATATGTTTTAATCCTGTTCTGCCTATAAAAGGCAGAACACTTTACTTCATTCATTGTATTGTATTGGGATTCTACCTATGCTTGAGCCAAGTAGCATGATGCAATTACCCTTATTATACATTGCTGGTTATGCTGTGTAATAAAGTATGGTTTACTCAACAAGACATTGAGTTGTACGTTTGAGCCGTGGGCTCCGAGAACAGTTGTGGAGTTGGCATACTCCTCTGTTGGAAGTTGACCTCTAGAGTGAGGCGTTGTTGGTGGACGTTTGGTCGGCCCCCCAAAATCCACTACAATATTATATATTGTGTGTGTATTATATTACATATTGTGTATGTATTATATTACATATTGTGTATGTATTATATTATATATTGTGTATGTATTATATTACATATTGTGTGTGTATTATATTATATATTGTGTATGTATTGTGTCGTATCCCGCAAGTCTGTTATCAAAATGAAAATTAGTGTCCAACTATTCCTGTCTACCCCCCTATTTATGTCTACACCTCTGTCACTCCCTCCCCTGTCTACACCCGTGTCACTCCCTCCCCTGTCTACACCCCTGTCACTTCCTCCCCTGTCTCATGCCCATGTCACTTCCTCCCCTGTCTCATGCTCATGTCTCCCCCTTCTCCCCACACGGGAACTCAGCATGTTTCCCCCTCTCTAGCTTGTTTTAGTGAGCTAACTTAGGAGCCAAACGGTGCTCTATGCTCCTCCACCTCCTCCTGCTCCTCCAGGCTCTCCGCCCCAATCTACCCCTGTTAAGTCCCCGCAGTCGCAGTCTAGACCTTTATTTCCTCATGCCCCCAAGTCTCAGTCCTTTAGTCTAAATAGAAGCACCCTCCCGACCCCCCATCTATTCCTTGAGGAGTATTGGCTAACAGGTACCAGATGGCATACCTGAGTTGTCTTTCATCGGGAGGCCCAACTCTCCAGAAGCAGACGAGTAGACGACAGCAGAATCCAATATGTTGAGGATTGATGTACCGAGGGAGAATTGGTGCAAGTACTCAAATAAGCAGACGGATTGGGGTTATACAAGGCAGTGATGAGCCCGCCCACTAGATGAGCCGCCAATCAAACGGTGCCATTTCCTACTGTACCTGGACTCTATCAAATGCAGTCAAATGCTTAATTATTGTTATTAGGTTGTTAGCTGTGAGTGAATACATATACTGTACTTTTTGTATCTTTAACATCTACTACATATTCATCTATAACTTCCCTATTGACTAGTATGTTTGACCTGTTGTCTTAATTACATCTGGTGTGGTTGATGTAAGTGGTTGGTGACCTGATGTGTAGGTCGAGTGGTGTGGTTGATGTAAGTGGTTGGTGACCTGATGTGTAGGTCGAGTGGTGTGGTTGATGTAAGTGGTTGGTTACCTACTGAGGTGTAGGTCGAGTGGTGTGGTTGATGTAAGTGGTTGGTTACCTACTGAGATGTAGGTCAAGTGGTGTGGTTGATGTAAGTGGTTGGTGACCTGATGTGTAGGTCGAGTGGTGTGGTTGATGTAAGTGGTTGGTTACCTACTGAGGTGTAGGTCGAGTGGTGTGGTTGATGTAAGTGGTTGGTTACCTACTGAGATGTAGGTCAAGTGGTGTGGTTGATGTAAGTGGTTGGTGACCTGATGTGTAGGTCGAGTGGTGTGGTTGATGTAAGTGGTTGGTGATCTACTGAGGTGTAGGTCGAGTGGTGTGGTTGATGTAAGTGGTTGGTGATCTACTGAGGTGTAGGTCGAGGGGTGTGGTTGATGTAAGTGGTTGGTGATCTACTGAGGTGTAGGTCGAGTGGTGTGGTTGATGTAAGTGGTTGGTGACCTGATGTGTAGGTCGAGTGGTGTGGTTGATGTAAGTGGTTGGTGATCTACTGAGGTGTAGGTCGAGGTGAGGTGGAATCTAGGTCGGGTCATGTCGAGTCAGTTAAAAAGCCCAAGAAGTATAGAATCAAGTTTCTATTCATAATTTGAATGGTAGAACAACTCCCACAGTACATTGGACCTATTTCCCCATAACACAGCTGCTAAAACTAAAAAAGCCTCTCTACAATATTATACATTATTTCAAATCTGTTGTAACTGCTAATACAAACCAACTAAATCGTTCCCTATAATCCAAGGGAAGTAAACTCCTACGTGAAGTTGATAAGAATGAGACAACTGCTATTGAATCATAGCAGGTTAATATTTCATGTCAGATACACTTCAAGTACTAGATTACCACTACTACTGTTGGACTGCTGTTGGACTACTGTTGGACTGCTGTTGGACTACTGTTGGACTACTGTTGGACTACTGTTGGACTACTGTTGGACTGCTGTTGGACTACTGTTGGACTGCTGTTGGACTACTGTTGGACTACTGTTGGACTACTGTTGGACTGCTGTTGGACTACTGTTGGACTGCTGTTGGACTACTGTTGGACTGCTGTTGGACTACTGTTGGACTACTGTTGGACTACTGTTGGACTACTGTTGGACTACTGTTGGACTACCGTGTACTGCTCCTACTTGATTGTATAAAGTGCTCAATGGCCATTGACAGTCATTGTTGCTGACTCATCCTATTTGATACTGTTTTCTGAGCTTTGGGTTGATGGAAAACAGAGGTGTGCAAATGATACAGTATTTATGAGCTGTGTGCAGTCCATGTGGGTGACCTTACAGACAGGTGTTCAACAGGCAGCTTAGATTGTGGCAACACTGAGTGCGGTATGGAAAGAATGCACTGTACATCAGCTTTGTCACTATCTACTAGTGACAACAGAAGTCTATGGTGCATTATATATGAAACTAGTGACAACAGAGGTCTATGGTGTATTATATATGAAACGAGTGATAACAGAGGTCTATGGTGTATTATATATGAAACGAGTGACAGCAGAGGTCTATGGTGTATTAGATATGAAACTAGTGACAACAGAGGTCTATGGTGTATTATATATGAAACTATTGACAACAGAGGTCTATGGTGTATTAGATATGAAACTAGTGACAGCAGAGGTCTATGGTGTATTATATATGAAACGAGTGACAACAGAGGTCTATGGTGTATTATATATGAAACTATTGACAACAGAGGTCTATGGTGTATTATATATGAAACTATTGACAACAGAGGTCTATGGTGTATTATATATGAAACTATTGACAACAGAGGTCTATGGTGTATTATATATGAAACTAGTGAAAACAGAGGTCTATGGTGTATTATATATGAAACTATTGACAACAGAGGTCTATGGTGTATTAGATATGAAACTATTGACAACAGAGGTCTATGGTGTATTATATATGAAACTAGTGAAAACAGAGGTCTATGGTGTATTATATATGAAACTAGTGACAACAGAGGTCTATGGTGTATTATATATGAAACGAGTGACAACAGAGGTCTATGGTGTATTAGATATGAAACTAGTGACAACAGAGGTCTATGGTGTATTATATATGAAACTATTGACAACAGAGGTCTATGGTGTATTATATATGAAACTATTGACAACAGAGGTCTATGGTGTATTATATATGAAACTAGTGAAAACAGAGGTCTATGGTGTATTATATATGAAACTATTGACAACAGAGGTCTATGGTGTATTATATATGAAACTAGTGACAACAGAGGTGTATCGTATAAATGTATTAACTAGAGTCTAGACATTGTCCTTTGTTGTGGGATGTCAGCGCACTTTGTGAAGAGCTACTGATTAGGCACTTATTTATAGACATGATATGTGTATTAGACCTTTATAGAGTAGTACAGACATGATATGTGTATTAGACCTTTATAGAGTAGTATAGACATGATATGTGTATTAGACCTTTATAGAGTAGTATAGACATGATATGTGTATTAGACCTTTATAGAGTAGTACAGACATGATATGTGTATGAGACCTTTATAGAGTAGTACAGACATGATATGTGTATTAGACCTTTATAGAGTAGTATAGACATGATATGTGTATTAGACCTTTATAGAGTAGTATAGACATGATATGTGTATTAGACCTTTATAGAGTAGTACAGACATGATATGTGTATGAGACCTTTATAGAGTAGTACAGACATGATATGTGTATTAAACCTTTATAGAGTAGTATAGACAGTATTATGCATGTAGATGAAGATTTTTAACTTGTATCAGAGTTATATCACTAAACAATGTACAAAAATATATAGATCTTGTGAACAGAGTATATAAGTCCACATACACATATACGTACACCCATACTCACATGACTACACGCATACACACATACCCATAGGTACACAAGTCCACACATACACACACATGTACACGCATACACACGTACGTACACGCATACACACATACGTACACGCATACATACATACATACACACACATACGCATGCACATACGTACACACATACGTACACACATACATATGTACGTACATACGTACGTACATACATACACCCATAGATACATGCCGATATTAATATTGTATAATACTCAAGTACTCATTTCAAATACAGTTTTCAGACCACAAATACTCCCAAGTTCTTTATAATGCAGGCATTTCCAATGCCTATACACCAAGGCTACCTTTAGAACTCAAACAACCTAAAGTATCATCAATCGAAGTAGATGAAGTGCTCAAGTGATCAACACTGAAAGTGCGGGTCACCAAAGTTGTCTTGTATAAGATATTGTCATTGAATGACTAGTGATTGGATTGGCAGGCCTTTAAACTAGTGGACAAAAGTTAGACTCACCTCAGGGTTCTCTGCGACGAACAAGGTTTACCTTACGTCAGCAAGCAACAGAAAAAAAACCAGTTCACTTGTGGCACTTATCCGTAAGTACTGTGACCGTATCAGGTTGCAGCGGATTATGCTGTAAGCTCAAATGGATCTTACACTATAGGTTATTTCATAGCAACTGTCCTTATACTAACTCTCCTACTGTAAGAAAAAAGCTAAACATGTGATGTCTTAGTGGACAAAGAGTAGTTATATACATATGGAGTTTCTGTTAGTAAACGATAGTCCACTGCATTGTGTAACAGCAGCGCTATAAAGGTAATTTGGAGACAGAGGTCGTAATGTTAGAAAGGAATACCTTTGTTCACATCAGGTTACTATACATGCATATGTAGGACATCAAGTGTATATGTCTATTGGATATGTCTATTGGAGAGACTATATTGCAGAGTCATTGCCACAGTTAGTAAAGCACGCGATCTTTGACTTGACCACAAACACAATGCAAACAAGGATTAAGAATCAATCGAATAATAATTAGTAGTTGTTGACACAATGCACAAGTAAACAAAGAGCTTTGGCTTGGGACAAGCTGTAGCTTGCTGTTTTATCTCAGTATACATTATGTATATATAGCATCTATCTATGTCTAATGTCTATTTATACATATGTATATATAGCATCTATCTATGTCTAATGTCTATTTATACATATGTATATATAGCATCTATCTATGTCTAATGTCTATTTATACATATGTATATATAGCATCTATCTATGTCTAATGTCTATTTATAGGTATGTATATATAGCATCTATCTATGTCTAATGTCTATTTATACATATGTATATATAGCATCTATCTATGTCTAATGTCTATTTATACATATGTATATATAGCATCTATCTATGTCTAATGTCTATTTATACAAATGCATATATAGCATCTATCTATGTCTAATGTCTATTTATACAAATGCATATATAGCATCTATCTATGTCTAATGTCTATTTATACATATGTATATATAGCATCTATCTATGTCTAATGTCTATTTATACATATGTATATATAGCATCTATCTATGTCTAATGTCTATTTATACATATGTATATATAGCATCTATCTATGTCTAATGTCTATTTATACATATGTATATATAGCATCTATCTATGTCTAATGTCTATTTATAGGTATGTAGATGCAGCACTTGCATCTCACGATACCTCTGGCCTTGCCAAATGTACCAGATTTCTCCAACTGAGCTGTTTTAGTGAGAGTGACCCGGTCAGGAGAGCGAGTCACACACCAGAGTAAATAATTAAATTCCCATAAAGTTTATCATTAGCCAGATTGGCTGACATCAATTACTTTTCAATTACCTGCCACGTGTGGTCCACTGGTTAGTGTTTGCACTCCAACCCAGGATCTGAGGTCCCATTGCCAGTACGGTTATCTGTGAATGAGGTATTTGGTTTCCTAAGGCTCTGTCTGATTGGTCGGAGATGGGCATAAAATAACATGCTATTGCTTGATTGTACTCTCCATAATAGCTATGGAGTCACGCTAGCAAAAGATCCTCCTCTGCCTTTTTGTAAGGGTAGCCAGTTTAATGGCCGGCATGGGCAAAGGGTGCTGCTCAAACAAGCTACCAGCTGATGAGATCGTCTTTAGGGTTGGCCTCAAGGCACAGCAATTACAAGACAATACAATGCGTTTTGGGCTACTTCAACCAATAACTGGAGACCCAACTTTTACAGCGTGACCAGATTGCTCAGTAGAGCTCACCTTAGTGTTTACCTGACTCGGTAGAGCTCACCTTAGTGTTTACCTGACTCAGTAGAGCTCACCTTAGTGTTTACCTGACTCGGTAGAGCTCAACTTAGTGTTTACCTGACTCAGTAGAGCTCACCTTAGTGTTTACCTGACTCAGTAGAGCTCACCTTAGTGTTCACCTGACTCAGTAGAGCTCACCTTAGTGTTCATCTGACTCGGTAGAGCTCACCTTAGTGTTTACCTGACTCAGTAGAGCTCACCTTAGTGTTTACCTGACTCGGTAGAGCTCACCTTAGTGTTTACCTGACTCAGTAGAGCTCACCTTAGTGTTCATCTGACTCAGTAGAGCTCACCTTAGTGTTCATCTGACTCGGTAGAGCTCACCTTAGTATATATATGTAAAACATAAGCATTAAATACACAGCACAGCTTACAAGAACAGATCCGAGGTAGAAATTAGAATTGATAGCAACAATTTTTTTGTAACTTCCATAACTAGCTACACACCAAAGTAGTAAGCAATCACTCTGTAAGGACAGGAAGAGATACTCCATCCAGCTCCCTGCTCTACTGTCCCGCACAACAATATAACTGTTTCAACCTGTGAACTGTCTGATACTAGATATAGATACATTAAAGCCTAGCAGGAAACCTTCTATGATAGCTTGCATGGCAGACACTCCAGCAAACAGCTATCATCCGTCTAACTAGGTGTATTTGCTCTATGAAAGGTCTAACGCGCACTGACCCAAACTGAATGGGACAGATTACTCTAGCTGCCCCTCACCCAAACTGAATGGGACCGATTACTCTAGCTGGCACTGGCACGCAGTATAAGTAAGCTTAGCTGCGTACAAAGCTCGGTCCAGCTCACAGCCCCACAGTCTATGCTACGAAGGCTAGAAATATTTCTAATTGTTTTTGAAAATAGTTCTATTTTTTTACCAAACCACTGGCAATTATCATTATGTTGGTACTCACATCTTGACTTCCTTCACAGAAATATCTGTTTGCTATAAGCAGGCAATAGCTTTGCTGGATAGTTGGATCATTAGACAGGAAATGGTTGCTTTGGCACTCAAAAATGATAAATTAACAAGACGCTCCAGAGCCTGAAAGCAAGATTGACTCAAAGATAATAAGTAATAAAACACTAAAGTGCTGGAGAATAAGATGCTTTTTCTTGTTGGGCTATCGGGTTGTTCACTGTAAACAATAACCGTGTTTTGTAATTATTGGACAGCCATAAGTTATGAATGTTTGCCCTTTCTGAGAGCTAGTCCAACTTCAAGATTTTGCCAGTGGTACCTAGACCAGCGGAAGGGAAGAGACAGCATTGTCATGTTTGCCTCTGAGGCTAAAGCAGCTCACCTCTTCAAGCCATGAGTGATGGCAGCAGAGCTGGCAGTAGCCCTGCAGAGCAAAGTGCTGAACATCTCTGCAATGCTTTGCAGTAATTCCAACTATTTGCCTGAATAGAAGAAGCAATTGTTTCCTATAACAGTGTATTACTGGTAAAACTTATTCTGTCAGCCCATGCTTTGGAGAGTTGTTTGCCCAATGTTTTGAAGAGTTGTCCTCTCTCATCGTAAAACTAATATAATTGCTATAGAATTATTTTCTCTTGTGTGCATAAATGTTTTAGCGCATTTAGAGTCAAATTGCACAGCTTCTCTATCTCACTGAACTTTTCTCAAACCATGTTTGGAGATTCTTTTTCCAGTATTACATTATGGAGGCCAGCTTTGTGAAATTTATAATGAGCCACTAAAGAATCAAGTTTTGCTCAGGCATGCTTAGATTAGCAATCTTTGACACACATCATTTGTCAACTGGCTGTGAATGTAAAATACCTGCCAACGGTTTACTGGCCCAAGGTCACCCCAAGGTCACTCCTAATCACTGGTTTGTCTCCTCACGTCATCCTTTGGCGGGAGCCTGTCTTTGTGGCAAAGGTGTGAGCTCTTTTTGGCCTACACTCTGTATAAATCTCACTACTTCTGACTAGTAAACAGTGTGCTTGCCTGTTTAGATATACTGCTCTCTAATTGTATGTAATAAACACGTGACAGTACAAGTTACACTTTCATATGCAAACAGTTACTATATTATACAACAAGTAAAACCACTGTGCACCCACAAACTTGAGTATTGATTCAACTTTTTATGAGTTAATATTATGCAACCAAAGACATCTAAAAATGGTACAGCTGTTGGTAGACAGTAGCATGGGCAGACTAGTCACTTCATTACTGAAAATTTGTACCATTTGCGTACACCGTGTACCATTTGTGTACGACGTGGACCATTTGCGTACACCGTGTACCATTTGCGTACACCGTGTACCATTTGTGTACGACGTGTACCATTGGCGTACACCGTGTACCATTTGCGTACACCGTGTACCATTTGTGTACGACGTGGACCATTTGCGTACACCGTGTACCATTGGCATACACCGTGTACCATTTGCGTACACCGTGTACCATTTGTGTACTGAATGTACCATGGCCTTCCAACCTTACTGATGTAGAAGAAAGTACCCGATAATTAAAATGTCTGTTGGTTATATTAGAGTATTCACAACTCCAGCACGCACACCTCTAAATGCTGATTGCATTCGGCACAGAGAGTGGGCTGAGGTAGGGGTACTTCCTGCTTCTCCGGTCATTTCTTGCATCAATTGTCACCGTTATATCAGCTAAGTCAGCCTTCAATCTATCAAAAGATAAACTTACTGCTTTATATACTACCAGGTATGACTTGGTGTACGTACAGTCTGTAACTTACTGTTATATACTACCAGGTATGACTTGGTGTACGTATAGTCTCTAACTTACTGTTATATACTACCAGGTATGACTTGGTGTACGTATAGTCTCTAACTTACTGTTATATACTACCAGGTATGACTTGGTGTACGTACAGTCTCTAACTTACTGTTATATACTACCAGGTATGACTTGGTGTACGTACAGTCTCTAATTTACTGTTATATACTACCAGGTATGACTTGGTGTACGTATAGTCTCTAACTTACTGTTATATACTACCAGGTATGACTTGGTGTACGTACAGTTTCTAACTTACTGTTTCAGAGCTTCGCACGAAGCCCTATCAAACGTGTAAGGAACCTCAAAGTTGCTCAGCTCGTTTGTTCCTCTCTCGCTGAGCAGTTTAGTCACTGTCATCGTACTTAATATGTGCTCTTTTGTGGAAAGACAAGCTACAATGTCTTCTTCTGTCAGTGCTCTCTTGTCCTTTGGGGGCTCTCCATGCAGCATCGCTGGGTAGTTAGGTTGAAACGCATATTCGTCATACTGGCAGAAATTGGCAGCAGCATGACCGACACTGCTTATAAAGATGAATGTGGTGATGGTTTCCGACAGCTCTGAATGGCAGCTGAAGTTTGTGGGTAGTCCCTGCATTACAAGTAATACAAAACTTATATATGGAACAGAACTTATATATGGAACAGAACTTATATATGGAACAGAACTTATATATAGAACAGAACTAATATATGGAACAGAACTTATATATGGAACAGAACTTATATATGGAACAGAACTCATATATAAAACAGAACTTATATATAGAACAGAACTTATATATGGAACAGAACTTATATATAGAACAGAACTTATATATAGAACAAAACTTATATATAGAACAAAACTTATATATAGAACAAAACCTATATATGGAACAGAACTTATATATGGAAAAGAACTTGTATATAGAACAGAACTTAAATATGGAACAGAACTTATATATGGAACAGAACTTATATATGGAACAGAACTTATATATAGAACAGAACTTATATATAGAACAAAACTTATATATAGAACAAAACCTATATATGGAACAGAACTTATATATGGAAAAGAACTTGTATATAGAACAGAACTTATATATGGAACAGAACTTGTATATAGAACAGAACTTATATATAGAGCATTCCTTATTGTACTATTACATACTTTATACATAGTACACAACTTTTATATAGTGAACATTGTATACATGGTATACAATTTATATATAGTACACATATACAGAACACACTTATATATAGAACACACTTATATATAGAACACACTTATATATAGAACACATTTATATATAGAACACATTTATATATATAGTACAATATGTATGTTATATTACTACATACAGTACAGGAGTGCTCAATTGAAGGCCCGTTTGTTAAAGTTGCCATTTTGCCCGAGCAGAAGTTTACTTGTCGTAAGTAATTTTATTAATGGCTAAAACCAATTACTGAAATAATGCAGGTAGTATACACAATAATAATACACAGCACATAAATCAGCATCGCATTGCACTTAAAGAACTATCTCCTCGCTTGGCACATGGAATGTGACCCGTTTCAATTTGTTATTTTTCAAAAGTGGCCAAACTGCAAAAAAGTTTACGCACTCCTGATATAGTACATACACTATATCTACGTAGTACATTGTAATAAATTTGCACAAACAAGTTCTTTATAATGAGCCTTACCTTCCCCTTGTATCCATCACTGGTCCCTAACCCCCTAGTACATCCCTGGTCCCTAACCCCCCTAATGCTACCCCTGGTTCCTAACCCTTCTAGTACACCCCTGGTCCCTAACCCCCTAGTACATCCCTGGTCCCTAACCCCCCTAGTACATCCCTGGTCCCTAACCCCCTAGTACACCCCTGGTCCCTAACCCCCCTAGTACATCCCTGGTCCCTAACCCCCCTAGTACATCCCTGGTCCCTAACCCCCCTAATGCTACCCCTGGTCCCTAACCCTTCTAGTACACCCCTGGTCCCTAACCCCCTAGTGGTACTCAATCACTCATGCATGCCCTTACCAGTCTTTTAGTCCCACTTAAAGAACCCATAAACAATTCAAACCTATATAAATAAGAGTTGTCTGCTCTTTGTAACAAGTCCTAGAGTTGCCCCTTTAGATGTGCCGCCAAATTTCTCCCTATTGCTTATGCTATTGCCTCTACTAGAATTCTTTTGGCCTTGGAAGAATCTGTATTCCACTTTTCACCTTTCTCTACTCCAATCCCCACCAAACACTAAGAGCCTAGACCATAGCCTGAGAAACAAGACCACTCTCTCATGTGGCAGCACCCCTATCATGCAGTTTTACTTACACCCTTACATCACACATACACCATAACGCTATCCGCACACCATGGGCTGTCTGCCAAATTTAACAGTTATCCCCCAGATAGACAGACAACTCCCACATTTCATACATCTGATAAATAATAACTAGTCTATTATTTATTATTTATCAAATGTAGGTCAGTAACAAAGAAGTACTTTGTTTATTTTTCATTTAAATAAAGAGTCAGGGATTGAGAGTAGACATTTATTTTATAAGAATAATCAACAACAGAGAAGAAGCTGCCAGGTATGTTGACATTTGCTGTACAGATTAAATGATGAAAGTGATATTCAACGTTATTGTAACGTTAGGTATTACATTTATAAGCTGACACACCAGGGCATATTGTGTCATTTTATTTGGCCTGCTTGTTGTAATGTTTTGTAAAACATGTATATATTAATTTGATTGGTTAGTTTTGCGTAGATTAATTTGCATATTTTTCTTATAAAAGAAGTTGCTGCAGCGGACAGTGAGCAGTCGCTGAGTTACTTCCTTTTGGTTTTGTTAGTTTAGAAATTGACTTTAAAATCTATTAGCATCGTTGTAGCTTGTGTGGTTGGTGGCCAAAAGGTTTTGCAGCGAGGTTCCAGGATCAGGATCCAGACAAATGGTTATAGGATCTAAGTCTACTAAACCTAGATCTAGGAGTGATTGCATGCTATTTTTAAGAGTTCCATGATCGTTTGTACATAACAGATGGCTGCTAGTTAACGCCTGTAGTGTTGAAGGAGATTTAAGCTTAAAATTTTCTACAACATATACTATACGCACTACAACATATACTATACGCACTACAACATATACTATACGCACTACAACATATACTATACGCACTACAACATATACTATACGCACTACAACATATACTATATGCACTACAACATATACTATACACACTGCAACGTATACTATACGCACTACAACCTATACTATACGCACTACAACATATATTATATGCACTACAACATATACTATATGCACTCCAACATATACTATACGCACTACAACATATACTATACGCACTACAACATATACTATACGCACTACAACATATACTATACGCACTACAACCTATACTATATGCACTACAACATATACTATTCGCACTACAACATATACTATATGCACTACAACATATACTATATGCACTACAACATATACTATACACACTGAAACATATACTATACGCACTACAACATATACTATATGCACTGCAAACACTTACATTGACATCAGCATCAGCAAGCTCCTTTGCCCATGCCTGAATCTCTTTGTCTTCCTGCAATTTCTCAGGAGTATCTTCAAGTATATGACATAGACATGTGATATTATAGACCATCATAGACATGCAATGTATTATACATATATTGTAGAGATGTAACACTCACTGTATACTTGGTCTACAATTGTAGAGACATATTTGCTGATGGCATCCCACAGAAGTAAGGCATCATCTCTAAATGGATAGTTAGGCAGGGCCTTGACATCGTCCACCCCCCTCATAGTCAGATCTTTCAGTAGGTTTCCATGCACCTTCACATTCCAGTGTTTCCAGTTATGCTTTATTATATTAAACATGCCAACACGCCCGATGTGCATTTCTGTGTCTACCCAGCCTCCTTCTGATACCAGCTTTTCCACTGCTAGCCTATTAAACAAGCCCACAGCACAGCCATAACTTTACTACTTACATCTCTGCTGTTTCATGCTCTACTACCCACCACTCTATTACTTACCATTCTATTACTTACCGCTCTATTACTTACCGCTCTATTACTTACCGCTCTATTACTTACCGCTCTATTACTTACCGCTCTATTACTTACCGCTCTATTACTTACCGCTCTATTACTTACGGCTCTATTACTTACCGCTCTATTACTTACCGCTCTATTACTTACCGCTCTATTACTTACCGCTCTATTACTTACCGCTCTATTATTTACCGCTCTATTACTTACCGCTCTATTACTTACCGCTCTATTACTTACCGCTCTATTACTTACCGCTCTATTACTTACCGCTCTATTACGTACCACTCTATCTATTACTTACTGATTCATGACTAACAACTCTACTACTCACGTGTTGATGGCCAAAAGATAAATGAAATGTGGAGCAATCAACCTAAATATAGGATGAGAGGGAGAGAGCTGGCGATGCGTGCACACAGATACTGTCTCCATTACAAGGTGAGTGAAACCTGCAAGCAGATGATACCGATTGGTAATAGTGTAACCTAGCAATACCTGACCTACATCCATGTAACTAAGTACTAGTGGTGTAATCTAGCAATACCTAACCTACATATATATAACTAAGTACTAGCGGTGTAACCTAACAATACCTCACCTAGATGTGTGACTGACTGATGGTGGGAAGCATCCGATAAATTAAACCACATTTTGGCCGCCAGCCAAGTATACTCAGGGTCAGATGGCAAAAATACCTGCAAACATTTATATTTGTGAAAGACATGTCGTGTGCAGGTGTTTATCTAGCAGAACAGAGCAGCCAGTGATCGCTCAAAAGCAAGTACCTGACAGCAAATGTGTACATAGCAAGCACCTGTCAGCAAATGCCTAGCACCACGCACCTGGCAGTTACTTATGCCTATATAGCAAGCACTTGTCAGTAAATGCCTATATAGCAAGCAACTGTTGGTGAAATGCTTAAAAGGCAGACACTTCTTAAGAGTACTGACCAACAAGCACATGATAGTAAATGCTGTTGGTAACTAATCGGCACCCATGTGCAGCAAAAAAACAAACAACAATGCCTGCCGCTGGCGAAACACCTACTGGGTTATTCTCGGCAGCTGCTGGCATCAGCTGTATGGCTATTGGCATCAGGTCTCCATTGTTGTTTACATAGAACAGGGCTGTCGGTCCACACAGCTGTAAGTACGTACCATATATTAAATTACCATATAACTATACAATACAGTTAGAATACATTAGAGAGTTGTACATACCTTGCGACCAGCCGCACATTCAATGTCACTCATGTACCTCAAGTCTACCATGTATATCTTCTTCTTTTCTAGACACTCTTGCAGAGAGCGCAGCTCTAGAGAAGGTTCTAGCATTTCAGCAGTAACTGGCATGCTAGAGTAGAAGATTTGAGAGAGTCTAGTATATACTACAGTAGTATACAGTATACATTACAGTAGTATACAGTATACATTACAGTAGTATAACTACAGTAGTATACAGTATACACTACAGTAGTATACACTACAGTAGTATACACTACAGTAGTATACACTACAGTACTACTCAGGGTAGTACTTAGTACTCAGGGTAGTACTTAGTATACAGTATACATTACAGTAGTATATAGTATGCACTACAGTAGTATACAGTATACATTACAGTAGTATACAGTATACATTACAGTAGTATACAGTATACATTACAGTAGTATAACTACAGTAGTATACAGTATACACTACAGTAGTATACACTACAGCAGTATACACTACAGTACTACTCAGGGTAGTACTTAGTACTCAGGGTAGTACTTAGTATACAGTATACATTACAGTAGTATATAGTATGCACTACAGTAGTATACAGTATACATTACAGTAGTATACAGTATACACTACAGTAATATACAATATATACTACAGCAGTATACTGTATACACTACAGTAATATACAATATATACTACAGTAGTATACAGTATACACTATAGTAGTATATAGTATGCATTACAGTAGTATACAGTATACACAACAGTAGTATACAGTATACAATACAGTAGTATACAATACAGTAGTATACAACGTACGTTACAGAAGTATACAGTATACACTACAGTAGTATACAGTATACACTACAGTAGTATACAGTATACACTACAGTAGTATACAGTGCAGTAGTATACAACGTACGTTACAGAAGTATATAATATACACTACAGTAATACAAAATACACTGATAGTACAATATACTACTCACTGCTCTGGTATTGCTGTACACAAGGTCAAGGATAAAGGGTTACATCCAGCTAGCCTTTGATTGCCAAATTCTTCATCTTTTCTCCAGTTATTTTCGCCCTGTTACGGTATGTACAGTGGTGAGCGCTTATACAGTTAGCTTGTACTTCACAACAGTTAGTACTTGTACAGTAGACAGTACTTGTACAGTAGACAGTACTTGTACAGTAGACAGTACTTGTGAAGTAGACAGTACTTGTACAGTAGACAGTACTTGTACAGTAGACAGTGCTTGTACAGTAGACAGTACTTGTACAGTAGACAGTACTTGTACAGTAGACAGTGCTTGTACAGTAGACAGTACTTGTGAAGTAGACAGTACTTGTGCAGTAGACAGTACTTGTACAGTAGACAGTGCTTGTACAGTAGACAGTACTTGTACAGTAGACAGTACTTGTACAGTAGACAGTACTTGTACAGTAGACAGTACTTGTACAGTAGGCAGTACTTGTACAGTAGACAGTACTTGTACGGTAGACAGTACTTGTACAGTAGACAGTGCTTGTACAGTAGACAGTACTTGTGAAGTAGACAGTACTTGTGCAGTAGACAGTACTTGTACAGTAGACAGTGCTTGTACAGTAGACAGTACTTGTGAAGTAGACAGTACTTGTGCAGTAGACAGTACTTGTATGGTAGCCAGTACTTGTAGTCAGTATTGGTACAGTAGTCAGTACTTGTACCGCGGTCAGTACTTGTACAGTAAACAGTCCTTGTGCAGTAGACAGTACTTGTACAGTGGTCAGTACTTGTACATTGGTCAGTACTTTTATGGTAGTCTGTGCCTGTACAGCTGTTAGTACTTACATATGGCACGGGGAATATGTCTGATTTGTACAACTTTTTGAAGTCAGCGAGACATTCAAGTTTCGAAGTTGTCAGATCCGCAAACTTTGCTTGAGCACCTAGCTTTAGCTTCATAGCCAGAATGTCCCACTGCAAGATGACGGGCAGGTTACACAGTTGAATCTAAGCATTAGTCATTTATTTAGAAGTGAATTAATTAAAGGCAACTGACAACTAACTACCATTAGCTGGCAGTCATTTGTTCTATGCTAAGCTCTCTCCTAGCCATGCCCATTCAATCATAAAACATGAATATGGGGGAGGGTTACCTTGTAATCATTTGAGAAACTTTCGTCTTTTGGTAGTGATTCTATCTGCAGAACCAAAAAATAGAGCTATACAAATGGATTCTATCTGCCGAACCAAACAATAGAGCTATACAAATGGATTCTATCTGCCGAACCAAACAATAGAGCTATACAAATGGATTCTATCTGCCGAACCAAACAATAGAGCTATACAAATGGATTCTATCTGCAGAACCAAACAATAGAGCTATACAAATGGATTCTATCTGCAGAACCAAACAATAGAGCTATACAAATGGATTCTATCTGCCGAACCAAACAATAGAGCTATACAAATGGATTCTATCTGCAGAACCAAACAATAGAGCTATACAAATGGATTCTATCTGCAGAACCAAACAATAGAGCTATACAAATGGATTCTATCTGCAGAACCAAACAATAGAGCTATACAAATGGATTCTATCTGCCGAACCAAACAATAGAGCTATACAAATGGATTCTATCTGCCGAACCAAACAATAGAGCTATACAAATGGATTCTATCTGCAGAACCAAACAATAGAGCTATACAAATGGATTCTATCTGCAGAACCAAACAATAGAGCTATACAAATGGATTCTATCTGCAGAACCAAACAATAGAGCTATACAAATGGATTCTATCTGCAGAACCAAACAATAGAGCTATACAAATGGATTCTATCTGCAGAACCAAACAATAGAGCTATACAAATGGATTCTATCTGCAGAACCAAACAATAGAGCTATACAAATGGATTCTATCTGCAGAACCAAACAATAGAGCTATACAAATGGATTCTATCTGCAGAACCAAACAATAGAGCTATACAAATGGATTCTATCTGCAGAACCAAACCATAGAGCTATACAAATGGATTCTATCTGCCGAACCAAACATTAGAGCTATACAAATGGATTCTATCTGCCGAATCAAAAAATAGAGCTATACAAATGGATTCTATCTGCCGAACCAAACAATAGAGCTATACAAATGTAGCATAACCGAAATAAATAATTTTATAGAGATATTTTTGAATGAGCAATCACAAGGTATACCTGTAAGGGCCCCCCGGGGATCTTCTGGGTAAGTTTATACATTTCTCTTTTCCGGCTCAGCTCCTTGGCCCTTTGTTCTGCATGCTTGTCGTACTGCGGCAGGCAGCTATCAAACTCAGTTACCCACAGAGTGTCGTTGGCATGGATCCATCTGTTTACAGGGAATATGCTCTTAGGTTTTGGGTCTACTGTTGCTACCTCTACTCTCTGTAGGTACCTACACAAAACCATTGATTATAGCTGTTGTACACTACAGTACTACAGCAGTTGTACGCTACAGTATTACAGTTGTATGCTACAATACTACAGTTGTTGTATACTACAGTATTACAGCAGTTGTATTCTACAGTATTACAGTTGTATGCTACAATACTACAGTTGTTGTACACTACAGTACTACAGCAGTTGTACGCTACAGTATTACATCTGCTGTAGATTTCTCACCCACCAGTCGTCATCTGCTGACGTGTCATCTCTGCGTATTTGAATCACAATAACGCGGCCCAAGTCTTCAAGGTTCAAATGAAACTTGTCTGTGCGTCCGTTCTCAAAATCGTCCCTCCATTTGGCATCAATGAGTTTTTCATCGCTTTGATTTCCTTGCTCATCTATTGCACGCAGGTAAATCTAATCAAAAGACAAGAGAGCGGACTCAACTTCATAACAACGGAAAATCTCTACGGACAAGTTTGTACCTACCTGAGGTCAAGGAATGACCTAGTTACTGAATGTACATGTAATGTCCTACTTACTGTATGTACATAAAGTGACCTAGTTAATGTATGTGCTTGACTTACTTACTATTTGTACATAATGTAGCGGATTTTTATGGTCATTACATTTGCGCAAGGTCCCCCTGACTACTGCTGAGTATCAGGTCCCCCTGACAGCTGCCGAGTGTCAGGTCCCCCTGACAACTGCTGAGTATCAGGTCCCCCTGACAGCTGCTGAGTGTCAGGTCCCCCTGACAGCTGCTGAGTGTCAGGTCCCCCTGACAGCTGCTGAGTGTCAGGCACACCTAAATGGAATCTGGCACAGCCAGAAAACCTTGTGAGAGACCCGGTAGAAACACTACCGGCCCTGCAGGAACACTACTATTACCTAGTACTGTATATACCTACATTACCTAGTACTGTATATACCTACATTACCTAGTACTGTATATACCTACATTACCTAGTACTGTATATACCTACATTACCTAGTACTGTATATACCTACATTACCTAGTACTGTATATACCTACATTACCTAGCTAGTACTGTATATACCTACATTACCTAGTACTGTATATACCTACTTTCCCTAGTACTGTATATACCTACATTACCTAGTACTGTATATACCTACATTACCTAGTACTGTATATACCTACATTACCTAGTACTGTATATACCTACATTACCTAGTACTGTATATACCTACATTACCTAGTACTGTATATACCTACATTACCTAGTACTGTATATACCTACATTACCTAGTACTGTATATACCTACATTACCTAGTACTGTATATACCTACATTACCTAGTACTGTATATACCTACATTACCTAGTACTGTATATACCTACATTACCTAGTACTGTAAATACCTACATTACCTAGTACTGTATATACCTACATTACCTAGTACTGTATATACCTACATTACCTAGTACTGTAAATACCTACATTACCTAGTACTGTATATACCTACATTACCTAGTACTGTATATATCTACATTACCTAGTACTGTAAATACCTACATTACCTAGTACTGTATATACCTACATTACCTAGTACTGTAAATACCTACATTACCTAGTACTGTATATACCTACATTACCTAGTACTGTATATATCTACATTACCTAGTACTGTAAATACCTACATCACCTAGTACTGTATATACCTACATTACCTAGCTAGTACTGTAAATACCTACATCACCATTTGTAGAGGCTCCTTTTTTGTCTCCAGTGGTCACATAGATGGAATGGGTTGTACCAGCTGGGGCGTGGTCATTCACTGCACTGGCCCCTCCACTGCAACTGTTACCCATCTTGGATTGCTAGCTGTCAATTGGTGATATACTGTAGACAAGATGTAGTGTAATATGTAATATAGTATATGTATTATAGTGTAATATAGTATATGTATTATAGTGTACTATGTAATATAGTATATGTATTATAGTGTAATATGTAATATAGTATATGTATTATAGTGTACTATGTAATATAGTATATGTATTATAGTGTAATATGTAATATAGTATATGTATTATAGTGTACTATGTAATATAGTATATGTATTATAGTGTACTATGTAATACAGTATATGTGTCTTGTAGAACCTTCTGGGTGTCTATCCTTGAGTTGCTAGTTTTCTCTCGCTGTTGTAGCAAAACTATTTCATCAGCACTAAACTGATCGGGTTTGGCAGCGACAGCACAGAGTCAAGCGCTTAGGAGACACATAAAGAGTCAAGCGCTTAGGAGACACATAAAGAGTCAAGCGCTTAGGAGACACATAAAGAGTCAAGCGCTTAGGAGACACATAAAGAGTCAAGCGCTTAGGAGACACATAAAGAGTCAAGCGCTTAGGAGACACATAAAGAGTCAAGCGCTTAGGAGACACATAAAGAGTCAAGCGCTTAGGAGACACATAAAGAGTCAAGCGCTTAGGAGACACATAAAGAGTCAAGCGCTTAGGAGACACATAAAGAGTCAAGCGCTTAGGAGACACATAAAGAGTCAAGCGCTTAGGAGACACATAAAGAGTCAAGCGCTTAGGAGACACATAAAGAGTCAAGCGCTTAGGAGACACATAAAGAGTCAAGCGCTTAGGAGACACATAAAGAGTCAAGCGCTTAGGAGACACATAAAGAGTCAAGCGCTTAGGAGACACATAAAGAGACAAGCGCTTAGGAGACACATAAAGAGTCAAGCGCTTAGGAGACACATAAAGAGACAAGCGCTTAGGAGACACATAAAGAGATAGTTTTCCAATAACCTACTAAACAACTATCTCAAAAATGTATAGGCTTGCTTTTACATAATGGTAGCTATTACGCAACATAGACAATAAAAAATAGCCATCAAAGCAAAGCACCAATGAGAGCTCTAGCCTACTACAATCGTGAATTGGATGAAGGGAAAAGACCGAATTCTGAGAGGTAAAATAATACGACAGGAAGTATTATGTAGCCCAAGAGCTAGTTATAGAGCCTATAGAGCCCAGCTAGGACCAATGCACATAACAGCTCATCCAAATACTTGAAAGAGCAGGCAACTCCGTGAATAAATAACGTGAAACCAAGATTGAGCAATGCCTATTAAAGTGAAACCATTGGCCAAGACTGAGCAACGCCTATTAAAGTGAAACCATTGGTCAAGACTGAGCAATGCCTATTAAAGTGAAACCATTGGTCAAGACTGAGCAACGCCTATTAAAGTGAAACCACTGGCCAAGACTGAGCAACGCCTATTAAAGTGAAACCACTGGCCAAGACTGAGCAACGCCTATTAAAGTGAAACCATTGGCCAAGACTGAGCAATGCCTATTAAAGTGAAACCATTGGTCAAGACTGAGCAATGCCTATTAAAGTGAAACCATTGGTCAAGACTGAGCAACGCCTATTAAAGTGAAACCATTGGCCAAGACTGAGCAACGCCTATTAAAGTGAAACCATTGGTCAAGACTGAGCAACGCCTATTAAAGCGAAACCATTGGCCAAGACTGAGCAATGCCTAATAATACATTTATTTATCTTTTAGCCAAAATCAATCTTTTCTTTTGGAAAGAGTGGTTTGCATATATGCATGCATATGTTGGAGTAATGTAATGTAATATCGATTTGTAAAAAGTCACAGAAGTTATAAAAGAGAGCGTGATGTAGTATATACATATATAGAATATAGTGTCCACTTCAACTGCAGACAGCAGCTGTTTCGGTATTTGTTGCCGTATCAGAACAGTACAGAGTTGTGGAATCGCAACCCTTGCATTGATACAAATAGTTCCTTCATTATAGTACGTGTATAGTACATATATTACCATATTTTATCTAATAGTACAATATATTACTAGTAGTATAATATATAACTAGTAGTGCTATATATAATTAGTAGTACTATATATAACTAGTAGTACTATATATAACTAGTAGTACTATATATAACTACTAGTACTATATATAACTAATAGTACTATATATAACTAGTAGTACTATATGCAACTAGTAGTACTATATATAACTAGTAGTACTATATATAACTAGTAGTACTATATATAACTAGTAGTACTATATATAACTAGTAGTACTATATATAACTAGTAGTACTATATATAACTAGTAGTACTATATATAACTAGTAGTACTATATATAACTAGTAGTACTATATATAACTAAGAGTACTATATATAACTAGTAGTACTATATATAACTAGTAGTACTATATATAACTAGTAGTACTATATATAACTACTAGTACTATATACAACTACTAGTACTATATATAACTAGCAGTACTATATATAACTAGTAGTACTATATATAACTACTAGTACTATATACAACTACTAGTACTATATATAACTAGCAGTACTATATATAACTAGTAGTACTATATATAACTACTAGTACTATATACAACTACTAGTACTATATATAACTAGCAGTACTATATATAACTAGCAGTACTATATATAACTAGCAGTACTATATATAACTAACACATGTATTATGCAGTACACTCGTATATGGCCTCATTGTACAAGATTGATGCAAAAGACCAAACACCCACCTTGTGCGCGCCTTAGATCCAACTATAATATATTCTATGGTACAGCTACCTGACTTCTCACTCAATACACTACCTCTGATGTATGAACTATTTGATAAGCATGAGATTAAAGCTATTTCATAGAGTTTGTGATATTATGAAACATCAATAGACTATTGATTATTTCAAAAAGACATCAATGGTAGTCATGGACAACCAACAAACAACAGGTATTTGTTTGTTAGGTGTACAGCTTTAGAGCGTTGAATAGAGCTGATCAAGAGCAGCTAATGAGCAAGAGTATAACCAGAAGCCTTAGCAAATTGCGCCCGTCCGCACTCCCACCCGATGGTTTGGTCAAACAATGTGTTACCAGCAACAGCTGCAAGCATTGACTAATGCTTGTGGTTTTTGTTCCTATCATAGGTTTATGAATTCAAGAATCAATTGAATGTTTATTTGTTACGCGCCGCAAAACTAAACTGGTACATTGGAGGCAAGTATATGCGGGTGCACAGGCTGGCTGCCTACCTTACAACTATTTTATTTAGTGTATTTGAAAAGTGTTGTAGCAACGGCCAATCAAACACCAGTGCACCTCTATTTCTTACCATACCTTGTGTTTCGTACAAGTGCTGAGGTTGATCAAATATTTATGGCACTATAGCAATATAAGTAGTACCTATTGACAGCGTTGCTAGTGAACAATAAATAGTATGGTGAGGTTTTATGGGTGTCTAACACACTCTACCCAGCAACGCACACATCGTTATTGGTAACCGAAATGTAGATCTTACAGGGTTTCTTAGAATTGGTTCTACGCCGTAGAACTAAAACTAAGGTTATAATAGAAGGTTATGGTAGAAGGCTATGGTAGAAGGTTATGGTAGAAGGCTATGGTAGAAGGTCACGATAGAAGGTTACGGTAGAACGTTGCGGTAGAAGGTTGTGGTAGAAGGTTGCGGTAGAAGGTTAAGCAGATCAGGTCAAGCAGGAGTTGTGAGAAAAGCATTAACACCACCATTTTAATGTTGAAGCCAATTTTTTTCCATAAACAGTATGCAACTGTTGTTGATGTATCCAGAGGTAGGTTAATTAATATCAATATGGCAAGTTTTTAGTAAAGTCAGCTGATTGCCTGTTTACTTCGACTCTGCCCGTGTGAGCCAATGGTTTAACCAGGGTGTATGTACATACGCGTATATTTATAGTTTTAAGTATGTACGCGTGTTTGTATATATGAAATGCAAATGGTTGTGAGAATGTATGTATTGTTTATGTTAGTATCATGCATTTATACAACTACAGAATTTAACAGAAACATTTGACGTTGTGATAGATACTTCTGCTTGACAAAGGAGCATTGGTAAAGCGTGTGCTGCCATTCGACCATTACATAACACTGATTGAATGCGTATCATTTGAGGGAAGTAAAGGAGGATGTCCTTCCTATTATGTAGTGGTATTGGATTATTAACAATTACTGTCAGCTAGGCCTGCTTGTATTGACTGCTCAGATGTAAAGATGATAGATGAATGGCTGGAGGATTCTACAAATAAGTAACAGCTCATCAAGCAACCCATCATGTGTTATTCAACGAAGCAGATGTTTGGTTGAATGTAATCTTAAATACGACACCAGATGTGACACCAGATATGACACCAGGTATGACACCAGGTATGATACCAGGTATGATACCAGGTATGACACCAGGTATGACACCAGGTGTGACACCAGATATGACACCAGGTATGACACCAGGTATGACACCAGGTATGACACCAGATATGACACCAGGTATGATTGCAGTAGTTTAAAGAATCTGCCGCTTGTTTTTCTCATCATTTTTTTTATCTTCATCGAGGCAAGTGTTGTGGGGAAAGCCACGAACCCAATTGATGAAAAATGACCAAAATTAGTTTGATTATGTATGTTAAACATTTATTGATGTCTATTGATGAAAGAAACATTTGAAATTAATGCAGAGGAGGGGGGAGGGTAGCCATATCAATTTTTGAGAGAACTTCAGTTTTTAGCGCAAAAGAGCTTTCCTTTCAAAAACTGTCATGTCAGTTCAGGTAAAACTCGCAACACAGCTATATAATAACGTAGCAAAGCAGTAACATTTGATGATTTCAAGTTGTTTCATTTTCAATTTTCAAAACATCGTCAATGACAAGATTTTTTTACGTTCCCAGAGAAAAATGAAGTAACTCAACCTCTTTATAAGAACGACAACACAGCTATTCCATATTTTTAAAAAGAAGCCTCAAAGTTAAAGTATGGTTGTAGCTCAAGAACCACAAATTTGATTGACTTTCATTTTAGCGCAAAAGCGATCCTCTGAAATGCGTTTTCGACAAAACAATTATTTGATGCTACTCCTTGAATACAGTTTGTTCAGTTGAGGGGTTTCACTGCAGTGTATCAGAGAAACTGAACTGGTGTAATATGTTGAAGGGTAGCTCACTTCACCCAACATCTTCGGTTCATTACTCACATAGGCAACTTCCGTTTTGCATTTTCTTTCTCTAAAACACTCTTGCCTTTACGAGAAAAGGCAACTTCAATGTCTAGTTTGTTTTGTATTTGTTGTACTTCTTAAACCAATCCAGCTTAAATGGGTGATAAAAGTCTTAAATGAAATTGTTTTCAAGACTTGTGAGTTTGTTCAATATTTACATGTTATTTAAAATTTAAAAGCTACTTTTTGTTTGTTTTCTTTTCATGCTCTTATATCTTTGCTCGGCCAAGTGTTTTGTGGCATAGATATAAGAGATCATGTAATCAAGTGCAACAAAAACTAATTCCACAAGATATTTATCTTACCAACAATTTTTTCAATATTTCAATATTGTCGTTTTCACAAAAGTTAACAAATCATCCCCAAGTTTTGAAACAGTTGCTGCAAGAGATTCTCATAGGGACTTGAATGGTTTTGTATGAAAACAAAATTAGCAATTACTGTAAAAAATTTTGTTTACCGAAGACAACACAAAAAAATCTACAAATTGTTGCTTGTCTACTTTTTACCAATTTAAAACTTCTCTGCTCAATGACAATTGTTGAAATGCTTTCTTTTTAAAAAAAAGACAATTCCTTGCTAAATATTTTTTTTATTGTTCTGTGGGAGATTTGCCTGTATGTTCAGACAAACCAGGTCCCTTACCCACCATCTCTCCACCCTAAAACCCTCGTACACCCCTGTACACCCCCGTACACCCCCGTACACCCCCGTACACCCCTTACCCTGTCAACTACAAAAGTTTAAGTAGCCCCAAAGCCTTTCCCTTCAGTACATACCCTGTATAGACCCTGTATATAAACATATAGAACCTATCCCGGATCAGTCCAGAAAAATGGCTGATTAAGATAGCCTGGGACCCAGAGGACTGGATACCCACCTCAGGAAGCTGAAGACTGCAGTTGGAAAGCCTTGGAACAGAGGTAAAGGAACTTGGATCTCCTTATAAGGACCAGCTACTTCCTCTGATTGGCTTAGAAAGAGCGGGAGCTGATGTGCCATGTGTAAAGATTGGGTCAATGATGTGATTGGACCACTGTGTTATTGTATATATGTATTGTCTTTTTTCATTGCTGTGTTTTATGTATCCTTATATGTGATTGGCTCACCCCTAATAAGGGGGTGAATGTTCCTCTTCTCCTTTCATAAAAGGGAGCTACTGTACTGTATTAAACAGAAGTCTAGATGATTTTGTGCAGTAACTGTTGTATCACCATATAGACTGTTAGTTTGGTGATATTATTATGATATGTTATAGATTGTCAATGCATGAGCTGTTTATTCCGAAAAACAAATCAACTGTCTACCACATGGCATCACACACAAAGTGCCAAACTGTCGTTGTTAAAACAAACAAGAAAAGGCAACTCCTATTTATATATATATAGGGGAGGACAACTCCAATACTTGTAAATAATACAACATCCCCTTCCTAGCTTTAAAACAAAACTAATACGTGGGTGCATAGTCTACACAATGTTTACAAAAACAATAAAACAAAACATCTACTTTTCCTTAGTAGAAATACTAATTAAAAGGTAACAAAGGGAGATTGTCTTAGTAGCAATTATGAGTATATTCAACAGTCTGTAACCATCCGAAGCTTATCATCTTTGTGCCGCACTACCGAGGCCGCAGACCACCTCAGTTTTCAACTGCGCCTTCACGGACTAGTGGGCTTGATTCTTGGTGATCTGCGAACAGATGCTTTTGAGCGCATACTGACGATGTCAGATCTGTTTCGCACTAGCGTACTAGTTTCAGTGTTAACAACTGCTTTCCTACTGATATCATCTGAAGATTCAACAACAGTTCCTTTTTGCTGTTTGTCGCTAATCCAAACATCATCCCCTGTCTCCACAGCTGGGAGAGCTTTGATTTTACTGTTCTTGTCATGGTTGTTTTTCATGCGAGCTTTGTATTGATCATTCGAAGACATGAAGCGTTCATGATCCGGTAGTTTAGGTAGAAGATCATCTGGATGTGTTATAACTGTTGTTCTCAGCTTTCTACCCATGAGCAATTCAGCAGGTGAATAGAGTCCAAAATAGGGTGAGCAGCGATAAGCCAATAATGCTAAATACGGATCCTCTTCCTTGGAGAGCATTCTTTTTATAGTCTGCACTCCTTTCTCAGCAGCCCCATTACCTCTATGGTACTCAGGACTACTAGTCACATGTCTGAATCCATACAGAGCCGCAAACTCGGCAAACTCTCGGCTGGCATACTGTGGACCATTGTCCGAGAGCAACAACTCTGGGATTCCATGGCGAGAGAAAATGGATTTTAACAACGTGACAACTTTCTTAGATGAGAAGTCTGTACTGCCTAGCAGAGCCAGTTCAGGGTAGCGAGAGTAGTAATCCACTACTAGCAGATAAGTCTGTCCTTTGAAATGCAAAAGGTCGGTGCCAAGCACTTGCCATGGCCTATCAGGAGTTGCAGTCGGTCTTAGTGGTTCCAGCTGTTTATTGGCATGAGTCCTGCATTCCGTACAGCTCCCTACCTTTTGCTCAATTGCTTTTGACATGCCAGGCCACCAAAGACTGCTCCTGGCTCGTGATTGACATTTTGTGATCCCTAGGTGTCCTTTGTGCAAATCATTCAACACTTGAACTCGCTGACTCAGAGGAATAACCAGACGGGAGCCAAACATTAGAAATCCTTTGTTTATTGTCAGCAGGGATTTATTTTCATAGTAGGGCTTCAACATCGTATCCTCTGAAGATAAGTAAGCCGGCCATTCTTCTTCTACAAATTTTATTATCTTGGATAGAATTTCATCCTCTCTTTGATCAGCTTTAAGTTTTTCAAGCCGAGAAACTGAGCCATGAGGATTGACAGCTTCTTGGACATAATGATCAATCTCATTAATACGTTCCTCATCGTTGATGCTAGGCCGCGCGTATGTATATCGAGAGAGAGCATCGGCTGTGACGTTCATAGTGCCCTTGATATGCCTAATGGTATACTGAAATCTCTGCAAGCGTAGTTTAAAACCTTGAATCCTTGGAGGCAATCTATCAAGAAACATGTTTCCAAATAGAGTAATCAATGGCTGGTGGTCAGTTTCAATAGTCACATCTTTCATGCCTAACACATAAGGGGCGAATTTTTCCATAGCCCAGCAAACCCCCAAACTTTCCTTCTCTATTGTTGCATATCGTTGTTCTGTGTCAGTCAATGACCGACTTGCCGCAGAAACTAGCCTGCGAGATCCATCATCCTGCACCTGAGTGAGGGTAGCTCCAAGGCCGATGTTGCTAGCATCAGTGGTCACTATGGTCTCTCGTTTTACATCATATGTAGCTAAAACAGGAGTATTCTGGAATATATTCTTCACTTTGAGAAATGCCGTTTCTTGAGCTTCTAACCATTGCCATGTACCTTTCAGCAATGCCCTCAATGGTTCTGTAACATCTGCCAACTCATTTGAGAACTTTGCATACTGGTTTGCCATACCAAGGAAACTTCTTACACCACTGACACCTTGACGACCGACACCACGACCCTTGTGAGTTAGAAATGTTGTATAATAGCTGGAATCTTTGCTTAGAGGAATTTGCCAAAACCCACTATTGGCATCAATTTTTGAAAACACCTTTCCTCCATTCAGCATAGCTAAACTAGCATCTACAGTTGACATGGGGTGAACTTCCCGTTGAATGAACTTATTCAGTTCTGTAAAATCAGAAACAATTCTAACATCCTCCTTGTTTGCTTTAGGCACCACAACCATCGGAGCACACCATGGTGTTGGCTCATTAGGGCCTACTCTTTTGATGACACCTTCTTTCACCATCTTGTCAATCGCTATGTCTGCCTTGCTTCGAAGCGGAAATGAAATGGGTCTAGGCACATGGATGGCATATGGTACAGCATTTTCCTTCAACTTGATCGAGTATTCTCTGTCCACTCTTCCAAGTCCTGTGAACAGTTTTTCATCAATGTTCACGCTTCCAATGTGACATTGCTCCTTGTCCACTTTGATCAATTTGAGCTTATCGCAAGCTTTTCGGCTTAAAAGGGGAATCTTTTGATTTGGTACTAAATAGATGTACTCTTCTGCTGTTTCATTTTTTGCAGTTATCTTGCATTTTATTCGTCCAATACAGTTTAGCGGAGTGTGCCCAGGTCCAAATAACTTTTTGTCAGATGGTAAAACCTCACCAGAGCAATGGTTAGGGCCACATACGCTAAGGGCAGCTCCTGTATCCAACTTGAACTTCACATGCTGGCTTTTGAGTTTCTCTGTATGTACTTTCAGGTTTGCAAACCAGGAATCAGTGGAAGAAGAGTTTATAGCATCTATAGTGCAGACTTCTCCCAAATACACTTCTTCTGTAACATCTTGATCTACTGCTTCATCTATTTGTTTCGACTGCCTACACATTTGAGCCCAGTGGTTATGCTTTTTGCACTTGTTACATTGAGTACCATATGCAGGACATCTCTGACTTTTGTTGTGGTTCTTACCACAATTTTCACATTTAGGTTTGGGCCGACCTGCTTTGGGCATTCCCATTTCTCGATCCATTTTTCTGAAGTGATGGCTGACTGCTCCGACCTCTTCCTTTTCATCAAGCACCTTCTGTTGCTTCAGCCTACCTGATTTTTCAGCTATTCTAAGAGCCTTAATGACATAATCTAAAGTTAGCCTCTCATCTGGCTCTCTCATTAGTTTATCTCTCTCCTTTGTATCGTCTAAACCAAAGAGCAGCTTATCTCTAATGAGTGAGTCTCGTTGATTACCGAACTGGCATCCTTCAGCAGCTCTTCTTAGTTTCATCAGATACACATCTACAGTGTCTCCATTTTGACTGCTGCAGTGAAACTTGTGCCTGCAAACTACCAAACCTGATCTGGGATTGCAATAATCATGAAATCTCTTCATGACATCCTCTAATTTTCTACCTGCTGTACCTTCTTCTATCTCGGTTGTATTGCCATCAGTGTCTGGATCTGTCATGAATTCCATCTGTGAGTACACTTCTCTCACATCCTCACCACCTGTATGCCTAAAGAGAGCGAGCTTACGCTTCTCAGCAGCTTTAGATGTGGCTGTGAGATCTATTGCTAAAAGGTAATCCCCAAAAGCCCTCTGCCAACGACGCCATTCACCAGAAAGATCTTCTGACCTCAAATCCAAATGTTGTGGGGGCAAAATTCCATCCATAATAATTAATAATAATTATTATTATTAATCATCAATGATAATAATAACAGCTACAAATATATTGTCACTCTAGAACTATCCTCAGTTTAGGTTCATTCACAGCGCTGCCACCATGTTGTATCACCATATAGACTGTTAGTTTGGTGATATTATTATGATATGTTATAGATTGTCAATGCATGAGCTGTTTATTCCGAAAAACAAATCAACTGTCTACCACATGGCATCACACACAAAGTGCCAAACTGTCGTTGTTAAAACAAACAAGAAAAGGCAACTCCTATTTATATATATATAGGGGAGGACAACTCCAATACTTGTAAATAATACAACAGTAACTATATTGTATTGCTAAATAGAATGATACAATAAAGTGATTTATTCTTACAAACTCTGTGTGATTGTCTGGGTCGTGGACCCCGAAACAGTTTCATACAGTCTTGCTGGAGTGGATGCCGTTGTGTCAGTAGTAGAAGGAGTAAAACCACTACAGTTTTATACAGTCTAGTTGTGCTTCAGACAAGCATTGAGTTCAATTCAACAGCTTCTATGCTTATAGCATAGTGGCAGTTAATGAAAGCGCAACTCCGCTAAAAGTACTCCGTGTCATTATTACATGGAGAAGATGCAAACGTGTTTAAGAGGAAATGAATAAAACAGAGTAAGCATTAACCAAAGAGAAACAGCCCCACATGAATAACAAACTATCCACCATTAAAAAAGCAACTTTGTCAAATGCAGGTGATGATGATATAATGTTGGTTCAGCATCGGCTCCAAAAACAATAAAAACAAAAAAAAACATTACGAAATACAAATATACAATTAGTATTCATAAGTTCTAGTGTGGAGTTGCTACTTTGATGTGGTATCTTCAGGAGTTTTATCATCCAAGTCCGCAGACATATACAATATTCTCTTATAACAAAAGAAAACCGAGAGAATATGGCACTTGGTCATTTGATGCTAAGGTCAGATATGTAGTGGATTTTGGGGGCTGTAAACCCACTAGCTGAGGTTGGTAGCTTGCTGCCACCAGTTGTTATTTTTACCTGCTACAACAGCAGGGTCGGTAGTGTACCAAAGAGAAATTAGATAGAGTATCCCAGCTCTACAACCAGTAAGGAGCCCTCGGCTCAGACACATAACTCAGTGCTTTTGAGTAAGTATGCATTTATTCTCCTGAATAAAACGAGTTAGTAAAAGGCACATTACAACTGAACATAAAAGGCACAAGCTCTGCCTTTTATAGGCATTTCACAGGAAGCAATCATTAGACATAACCAATCACATGAGAATAAGGCATAATAAACAAATGAACAGTCTTATATAAATAGGTAGCAAATCAAGTGGCTAGAATAAGGTTAAATAGGTATGGTGCCAGCAAAGGTAGGTGGAGTTATTAGGTAAGTAACCAATCACAGTCCTAGGCACTTCCTGTCCTGGGTATCCTGCCTCTGCAGCCTCCGTTCTTGTCTCTCCATCTAGGTTAGGGGTCGTTATATCCCAGATACGCCTTCCTGACTCTTCCAGACTACTTTGTAGTTCTCAGTCTATGCTTAGTCACTTCCTGCCGGCCCTGTAAGGTCGGTAATGAGTCATACCGGGTCAGTATAGCTTGCTACAGGGTCGGCACTGCCCTATACAGGGTCGGTACTGGTTCGGACGCAGGGTCGGTCAATCCTGCATGGTTGATTGCGACAGTTCTCGCTATCTAGCGGTTAGTATAAGGTGCTAGAGTTTGTAACAGCAGTGTGCGCAGAAGTGTATGACATTGAAATCCACAACAGATAGACCTCACTGGTCAAACAGCATATTGTGGCGGATTTTACTGACTACATACAGTGACCACTACTGCGCAGAGGTCCCCCTGTTGGTGGCTACCACAGGCATGCCTCCAATGAATGCAATAGATCAAGACCGGAACCTATTGTAATGATTGTATTGCTCTAACAAATGATTATTACTAATAATAAATGATACCGGCACTGGGTGTTACTACAATGACCCCGAATATTACTACCCGACCCTGGGTAGCTACCCCGGGTCGGCAGCAAGATGGCCGCCTAATTGAGAGTGACGAAACATAGCCTAAGAGCCTCCAGAAGTCACCTCACGAAGATATCTACCCTTGGATATACAGAAATGTGAACCAAAGGCCAAGAAACCTGCAAAGACATTACCCACTGGCCAAGTTAGCTATGGACTCCGCCCCTTACCTATGGGCACCAGTGTGCTTTAACTCATTTAACCTTGTACCATTGGACAATACCGCCTATCATATATATCATATTGCTACTATATACTGTATAACTTCCTGCCATGCTTCCTGTGTATGGCTGGAACTTTTCCATAACTCTGCCTATAAAAGGCAGAGATTTTACCATCCTCATTGCATTGCCTGATATGTTATAGCATGAGCAGTACCTCTTGTCTTTGCATGGATTGCCACTTTATTCTGTGATGAATAAAGGATATATTTATACACAGAGAGAGTATGTCTGAGCCGAGGGCTCGCTACTGTTCTTAAAGTTGGTCAGTTACTTTGATTGTGCCATCCCGGCACCGGGTCACCTCTGAGTTGAGGTAGACTGTAGATTGTCAGGCCTGCAGTGGCTGACGGCATCGTTGTGGCTGAACAAGACAGCGCGTCTACCAGAACAACCCCTAGCGGAAGGTAGTGGACATAAAAATCCGCTACAATATCAAAAAGATAATGTATGAGAGCCTGAGAACGAGGATAGAGCTATGGGGTGGCCGAGGGGTGGCCGTGGGGTATAGGGTAGCTATGAAATGGCTATGAGGATTCACCATCTTATTGACAAATGTCAGTATCAAGGCTCTGCATAGACTACACTTATTTAAGTCTAGTCTAAGAGCACCTAAAAGTGCTAGACGCTCACCAATGAACCCTTTGTCTTGCGCTGTACAGCACGAGTGGTAAGCATTAAGCAGGCTTCTTTGAAGGGTAGTCTGCTGAACGTACTGGTTATCCGCATTCAGAGCATAGTCTTTCTCCTGCAGCGATTATTGCACATACATGTGGGGGTTATCTACACTGTATATGTACATGTACATAGGTAGTAAGTACTTATGATACATATGTACATACATGTGGGGGTTATCATCTCTAGTAGTACTACCTATCATACACATCACTAGTAGTACTACCTATCATATACATCACTAGTAGTACTATCTATCATACACATCACTAGTAGTACTACCTATCATACACATCACTAGTAGTACTACCAATCATACACATCACTAGTAGTACTACCTATCATATACATCACTAGTAGTACTATCTATCATATACATCACTAGTAGTACTACCAATCATATACATCACTAGTAGTACTACCTATCATATACGTCACTAGTAGTACTACCTATCATATACATCACTAGTAATACTACCTATCATATACATCACTAGTAGTACTACCTATCATATACATCACTAGTAGTACTACCTATCATATACATCACTAGTAGTACTACCTATCATACACATCACTAGTAGTACTACCTATCATATACATCACTAGTAATACTACCTATCATACACATCACTAGTAGTACTACGTATCATATAGATCACTAGTAGTACTACCTATCATATACATCACTAGTAGTACTACCTATCATATACGTCACTAGTAGTACTACCTATCATATACATCACTAGTAATACTACCTATCATATACATCACTAGTAGTAGTACGTATCATATAGATCACTAGTAGTACTACCTATCATACACATCACTAGTAGTACTACCTATCATACACATCACTAGTAGTACTACCTATCATACACATCACTAGTAGTACTACCTATCATATACATCACTAGTAGTACTACCTATCATATACATCACTAGTAGTACTACCTATCATACACATCACTAGTAGTACTACCAATCATACACATCACTAGTAGTACTACCAATCATATACATCACTAGTAGTACTACCTATCATACACATCACTAGTAGTACTACCAATCATACACATCACTAGTAGTACTACCAATCATATACGTCACTAGTAGTACTACCAATCATATACATCACTAGTAGTACTACCTATCATACACATCACTAGTAGTACTACCAATCATATACATCACTAGTAGTACTACCTATCATATACATCACTAGTAGTACTACCAATCATACACATCACTAGTAGTACTACCTATCATATACATCACTAGTAGTACTACCTATCATATACATCACTAGTAGTACTACCTATCATATACATCACTAGTAGTACTACCAATCACTAGTAGTACTACCAATCACTAGTAGTACTACCAATCACTAGTAGTACTACTACCTTGCTCTACACCTGCCCTATTTCACCCCTTCCCCACCCATCCCTCTCTCGCACTTTTGTGTTGTGTGCGGCCAAATTGCAGACACTAGTGAACGAACAAGCATGCAAAAACAATTTTACAAAAAAGTTGTAGCAAGCTATGCATGTATATATATATATATATACTCCGTTGTGTCGGAGTGGTCAGTACAAAACCACTACAATATATACATGTTATATCACTACTTATACATATATATATGTTAAATCACTACTTATACATATATACATGTTATATCACTACTTATACATATATATATGTTATATCACTACTTATACATATATACATGTTATATCACTCTTTACACATATATACATGTTATATCACTACTTATACATATATACATGTTATATCACTACAACATAAATTATTAAGTGCAAACACACCTCCTCAAAATCAATTGGAGATAGAACGACCTTTCCTCGAGCACTGATGAAACGAGAGCCTCGGGTCCCACTAGCTAATAAGAGAGATGAGAGTCCAGCTGCCTCACCATAGCACTTTGTTATTATATGTGTGTCTACACGGCAAAGTGTGAGGATATCATGCAGAGCTAGAGCAGCATAGGAGGTACAGTGTGAACTGTTGATGATGAGTGTTATGGGAGGGTAAACTAATTTAGTTTGGCTGACAAATTCCAACGTTAACTGGCCTGATCCGCGCGGCTCGGCAGCTGGTGCTGCAACAACTAGAGGAGGACGGAGACATAGCAGACGCGCAATAATTTCACTTGCCTTTGAGTCGTCTATCTACAGTGATCATGGAATAAATGGACAGGGAGTAAACAGATGTGTAGTGAGCAAGTATGGAGTAAGTAGACAATGAGTAAGTAGGTACAGAGCAGACAGGTATAGAGTAAGTAGATATAGAGTGTAATGGATTCCGGTCTGTTACCACGGACATCCACTAATCTCGAGTATTCAACCTCCCTCCAGAGAGGACACTGTGCTAACCGACAGTGACAACTGTGTTGGGCAACCGAATTACCCGGTAAGGCAAGAGCCCATGGCTCAAACAAACAGTACCGAGTAGTGTCTGTTATAATGGCTTTATTCTCTAAGCTGTCCTGAGGGTAATTATTCCTCTAGGGTTTAGCAATATAAGAGTATATGCCATGGCAACATTGTAATGAATGCAAAGATTAACAGTGTGTGCTCTCCTTTTATAGGAGAGCTAACAAGCACAAAACATATAGCAGTCAATGCACAGGAAGTAGATTAACCAATTACATTAACTATATAAATAACAAGCCAATCAACAATGCAATGTGAATAATAAAGGGAGGTGCCAAGTGGCTAAGGGCGGAGTCTTTTCTCCTGATTGTCCAATGAGTGATCCTACAGGGTTCCCAGGCTGTACGTAGAGTTAGGTCCATGGAGTTGGTAGTTTAAGGGTGAGTACTTCCTGTTCTCGACCTTGACTAAGTTCTTAGACACTTTTGAGGATCCTCCTCTAAGGCGGCCATCTTGTGCCGGCCCAGTACAGCTGTACCGGGTCGGTAGGGGTCACTACCGACCCTGCAGGGGTCAATACCGGCCCTGCTTACTATGCCACCGGCACAGTAGGACTTTCTACCCAACAGCTATTAGCCAAACGCTGTGAGTAAAAGTCTAGCTCATTGTCTCGCAAGGTTTCTAGCGTAAACGACCTGTTTACTACTAGGGTGCACTAAAATCTACCACATACCTCTCTCCATTAAAGTCATAGCCTGGCTTTAATAACAAAATATCAAGAGCAGATATGTGTGGGGGGTAACACTCGTACCCAGATTATATATTTGATTGTATAGACAGATATATAATAGAACAGGAGTATATATTTAATAATATATATACATTGTCCGGCGTCTCGTTTAGAAGAGAGCGCGGTGTACTCGGCAGTAATGCTTCTCATAATGCTGCAGAATGTGCGTTGTCAGCTGCCGAGTGTTTCTGGCTCGGTAGTTACACTGAATACAAGTGTAGTCCGTGGCCTCCTGCAACAGGTGTTCCACCCGCTCCTCAGTCTCCGTGGTAATCCAGCGCAGCAAACGCCATCTTGTGGGATTCCTTCGACCATCCTCCTTCCACGAGGTGGTTGGCTTGTCATCCAAGGTAGGTGTAACGGGAACTGGCACCTTCTCCTCTGTCTCCTCTTTCTCCTCTGCAGGAGGACTGGGTGCTTGCACCAACCGTATGGTGAGCCTTGGCGTCACGTCCACTTGGGAGCGTGAGTCTACAACAACTGGTGCATTATAAACTTTATGCAAAGTGTTAATGGGCTGCCTGTATTGCAGCGGGGCTTGCTGTACCATAGTGTCATGTATAGGTGAGAGCAGTGGCCCTGGAAGTTCTAGCGCCGACAGAACCTTCCGTATCTTATTCCTAGGAGAATGCCGTTCCTTATCTAAGGAAAGCCAGCGCCTTTTCTCCTCTTCCCACTGTACCGTGGGGGTGCAAGCAACATCCCGTGCCGGGGTGTGGTGCACTGTGCTGTGTGGCACTAAGGTTGGTGGTGAAGACGTCGTGGGACGTTCACCCTTCGCTGCCACCACAGGCTTTCTCCTTCGGTAGGCTCTACAAGGGTAACTATTGCCTTGTAACCTCTCAGTCTTTCCTGACTGGATCTCTGGAGGACCCCGGGCCGGTACAGGTTTGCCCCGGGCCGGTATAGAGGTGTTCCGGGCCGGTAGGGAGTCATCCCGGGCCGGCAGGCAGGCAGCATCAAGTGGTGGGCACTTGATCTCCCGCTCTTTTTTATCTACTGCCCTTCTGAGGGTGTCAGCAGTCCCAACTCGTGGGAGAGCGCATACTCTACTGTCACCAGCGCATGGTAAGTCTAGAGGTATAGGTTTAGCATAGCTAGGCGGGCTGCCACTCCGTAGTGCTAACGGATCTCGTGGTGTGCAGTTTTCAAACAACCATTTCGAAAATGCGGCATTTAATTGCTCACCCTCTTTTTCTTTCTCAGCTAGCTGGGCCTTCTCCTCCTTCTCTTCTGTCTTCTCTTTGTCTGGCTTGGTGTACAGCTCTGCTGTGGGCATTGTCTCCGGTTCCTTCTCTAACTGGGCAGGTGGATAATCATCCAAATCTGGCAGCAGATCCTCTGCGTCGCTCAGTTCCAGACAATGGATAGACATCTTGTAGGTAAGTGTTGCTCCTTTGATGACTTTCATGGGTATGAGTGGCTTCTTTGAGCTGCAGTGTTGTTCACAACTCTGACTCACTCTGTCTGGCTCCACAGGAAGTGTTTGGGTACTGGGGGTTTTTGGCCACTTCTCCAATTTCTTCCGACGGTCTGCTACAGTGATTCTGTTTACTGGAGGTTGTCGGGGAGCTCCTGGGGATTCTTTTGAAACCAAGCGTGATGCGGTCCGCACCTCCCTTGCAGTCTTTTTGGGTCTGTTTACTGCTTTCCTTGCCTTTCCTCTAGGCGGGTGGTGGGAATTCCCATCTAGACACAGTTGAGCGCTCTCATAGCCTGTCTCTGTGTTGTGCTTGCTTGCTTCATCTCTGTATCTTTTAACAGAGGGTTGATAGTCAAAGGGCAGCTGCCTCTCTCCAGCAGCAGGGCTCCCTTCTCCCCAGCGCAGGGGCGTAGCCAGCGGGGGGGGGGGGGGAAAACACTGTTTTGCCTATAGCTCCTACAGTTGTTGTTCGATCCGGCTCAAATCTTCTGCCATCTACCTGTGGCGGGGGCTCTTCACAGCCTGATACATTACACCTGTAGTTCTCTCTACAGCGGGTGGTTGTATGGGGTCATCTTCTTCTTCAGGGGTGTAAGGGGGGTTCTCCGTTAGCTCTGCCTGTGCTAGACGGACACTGTCATTAAGTGGCCGCCCGTGCTTGTCCGTGCAAGGTAACACATGTCCGTCAATGATGACATGGGAGTCTGGAAACCGTAGGGCATACTCGTGTAAGGTGAGGAACGGCATGCCAATTACGGCATCTTCATTGATGTCACTAATGACGAAGTTAACACTCGTCCTCAGTCTACGAAGCGACAAGTTTACTTGCAGGGTACCGTAAAAGGGAATCCTAGACCGGTCAGCCATGAGTCCATGTGCCTCGCTGCGTTGCAGCGTGTCCTTCACTGATTGTGGCAATTGCTGATACAGATGCTTCGACAGCAAGTTGGTTGTGCAGCTTGTGTCAATCAACAGGGAGGCTGGTCTACCGGCTAACCTTCCAGCCAAGAAGTAGCTGGCCTGGTAAGGTCGCTCCAACGGTGGCGCGGCCATTGGTGTTCTCCTGGGGGGTTGTCCACTCTCTCCTAGAGTTGCAGGACTGTAAGGGGGTTGGCGAGCTTTCCGGCTACTGTCAGTCTGTATTCTCCTGGGGGGGGGGGGTTGTCCACTCTTTCGTATAGTTACAGGACTAGAAGGGGGTTGTCGAGCTGTCCGCCTGTCCTCAGCGGGCGTCTGTGCTCTCTTGGGGGGTTGTCCACTCTTTCCTAGAGTTCCAGGACTATATGGGGTGTCAGGAGTTGTCCAGCTGCAGTCAGCGGGTATCGATGCTCTTTTGGGGGGTTGTCCTTTCTCTCCTAGAGTTCCAGGACTGTACGGGGCATCAGGAGTTGTTTGGCTTGTCCAGCGGTGGTTGGTTGCTGTCTGTAGCGTCTTGGGGAGTTGTCCACTCTCTCCTAGAGCTTCAGGACTATAAGGGGTTGTGGGTGTGGTCCGGCTTGCCCAGCTGCAGTCAGCTGCCAGTGGCGCTACTGCGGGCGCCGGCCGTTTCCCGTCTGTCTGGGGTTGTTTGCAAAGTGAACTGCGCACTGAGTTCTTGGGCAAGTACCCATCATGTGGCCTGGTTGCCCGCAGCCCCAACAGCGAGTTGCAGGTGCTGTCTCCAACTGTGGAGAGGGAGCTGCTTGTCTGGCCACTCTCAGCGACCGTAGCTCTTCTGTCAAGAGCTTTAGGCTGTCCATGACTGTTGTCATAGGATCCGGTATGGCAGGTGCAGGGGTGTGGTGTGTCTGCTGTACTGCAGTAGCGGTGGAGACATGTTGAGACGGGCCCTTGGCAACCGTCCTCATCCATTCCTCTTCCTCCTTGTCGGCATCCTCCTCCAACATCCGTACATGAGCCTGACGTTCTTCAAACGGTGTCTTTATCTGCATGTACTCGTTGCCGGCCCTGAATGCTTCAGCAACGTCAACGGGCTGCATGGCCAACAAGTGTCTTTGCAGGTAAGCATTTCCGACTGTGGTGCTGAAGATATCCAGCATCATCCTCTGCATAGGTCGGGAGGTAGATCTGCATACGCAACGCGCACTAGGCGCTCTACTTCACTTGCATGCTCTTGGAGCGACGTCTTGTGTTGGCGGCGTAGGCTGGTCAGCAGGGACATAGCTTCCCTTGGTGTTAGCCCAAAACGTGCTCGTAGTGCAGAAAAGATACCCTGCAGATGTGGAGGCTTTCCACAGTCTAATGCTTTACCCCATAATGCATCTCTCAGGTACAACATGGCCGTGTTCTCTGGCCACTCGTTCATTTCGGCTACCTCCATGAATCTACTGATAAAGTACTCAACGTCTCCTTCGCCGTCGAACTTCGGAGCCTTTAGCCTAGCTGGTGCATTGTCTTGGTTGGGCCTCATCATAGCCGTCAATGCTTCGGTCAATCTATCAATGGCTGTAGCTTCTGGGTTGCCAGTGGGTGCTCGACCAGCGCTGCGTGCTCTCTGGGTGGCCATTCTTTGCAGATAGAGGAGTGATCTCAACTCAAATCTAAGAAATGGTCAGTACAACTGGATCCCGGGCCGGTATAGGTGAGATCCGGGTCGGTAGCAGTGTTTCCAGTGGCTCTAGCAGATCTAGGAGTTGGTCCAATGGATACTGTGGCAGTATCTGGCACTCCGTCGCTTGTAACAACCGTTACGAAACTTCTTGTACTGCTGCAGGGCGGAGCAAAGCTCTACGAGCCTACAGGCAGTAGTGTAGGGACACTGTAAATGGATACAGTGCCGGGGTCACTGTTACCAGCTGAGTAGCACTCCAAGCTGAATAACTTTTGGTAGCTGAGTCTGTATAGCGGATACACGACTCTCTCTTCTTTCTGCACAGTGCCGGTATCTCTATGTCCAGGGCGGAGCGAACTCTACGCGCCTGTAGAAGATACGGTAGTGTCTGTACTGGACTGCTGCAAACGGAGCAAGCTCTACGGTTGATGCAGACAGCCTTTAGTAGTGGATACTGTGCCGGGATAGCTGCTGCAGGGCGGAGCGAACTCAACGAGCCTGCAGAGAAATCCGGTAGTATCTTGTGTCAATTGCTTCTTCAGATCTACTACTTCGGTAGATCAATTTCTTCTCCTCTCTCCAGATCTACACCCGGTAGATCACTTCTCCTTCTTCAGTGGTAGCTGGCCTGCAGTGCATTCGCAGGGCCAGAGTGTAGCGTGAAAGAGTACAGCGTGGGAAGGTACCGTTTATCCCACCGCTGCCACCAATGTAATGGATTCCGGTCTGTTACCACGGACATCCACTAATCTCGAGTATTCTACCTCTCTCCAGAGGGGACACTGTGCTAACCGACAGTGACAACTGTGTTGGGCAACCGAATTACCCGGTAAGGCAAGAGCCCATGGCTCAGACAAACAGTACCGAGTAGTGTCTGTTATAATGGCTTTATTCTCTAAGCTGTCCTGAGGGTAATTATTCCTCTAGGGTTTAGCAATATAAGAGTATATGCCATGGCAACATTGTAATGAATGCAAAGATTAACAGTGTGTGCTCTCCTTTTATAGGAGAGCTAACAAGCACAAAACATATAGCAGTCAATGCACAGGAAGTAGATTAACCAATTACATTAACTATATAAATAACAAACCAATCAACAATGCAATGTGAATAGTAAAGGGAGGTGCCAAGTGGCTAAGAGCGGACTCCTTTCTCCTGATCGTCCAATGAGTGATCCTACAGGGTTCCCAGGCTGTACGTAGAGTTAGGTCCATGGAGTTGGTAGTTTAAGGGTGAGTACTTCCTGTTCTCGACCTTGACTAAGTTCTTAGACACTTTTGAGGATCCTCCTCTAAGGCGGCCATCTTGTGCCAGCCCAGTACAGCTGTACCGGGTCGGTAGGGGTCACTACCGACCCTGCAGGGGTCAATACCGGCCCTGCTTACTATGCCACCGGCACAGTAGGACTTTCTACCCAACAGCTATTAGCCAAACGCTGTGGGTAAAAGTCTAGCGCATTGTTTCGCAAGGTTTCCAGCGTAAACGACCTGTTTACTACTAGGGTGCACTAAAATCTACCACAAGAGTAAGTAGATATAGAGTAAGTAGATATAGAGTAAGTAGATATAGAGTGAGTAGATATAGAGTGAGTAGATATAGAGTAAGTAGATATAGAGTAAGTAGATATAGAGTAAGTAGATATAGAGTAAGTAGACAAAGAGTGAGTAGATATAGAGTAAGTAGATATAGAGTAAGTAGATATAGGGTAAGTAGATATAGAGTAAGTAGACAAAGAGTAAGTAGATATAGAGTGGGTAGATATAGAGTAAGTAGATATAGAGGAAGTAGATATAGAGGAAGTAGATATAGAGTAAGTAGATATAGAGTAAGTAGACAAAGAGTAAGTAGATATAGAGTGAGTAGATATAGAGTGAGTAGATATAGAGTAAGTAGATATAGAGTAAGTAGATATAGAGTAAGTAGATATAGAGTAAGTAGACAAAGAGTGAGTAGATATAGAGTAAGTAGATATAGAGTGAGTAGATATAGAGTAAGTAGATATAGAGTAAGTAGACAAAGAGTAAGTAGACAAAGAGTAAGTACAATTACATACATTTACATATAATTAGCCCAAGCCTTGTGCCACCATTAAGTGATGCTTCATTGATTGTCAGTTGTATGTTCCTAGTTCCTATGTTATGTTATTGGCCTTTGAATGCAGTTAATTGGACGATTTGTTTTGTGGACAGAGTTTTTGTGTTGGTTTCATCTTAGAGGTAGAGACTGAGGCAAAGGTCTGGCTGTGCTTTTGTGCAGCGATGGTACATTTTCTTTTGGCTCCACTTTGGCGTTTACAAAGATTAACAAAAACACGACTAGTTTGTTTAAAAAAATTTGAAATTAATTTCAATATAAATTTAATCCAATCTTGTAATTTTTTTGACTGAAAATCGACTTAGAATTTTTTTCGGGCTGCTTTACTTACTCTAGAGAACGAAAATATGGCTTTTGAAGCAGTATTACTTTTATAGCAGTCCACCGCTATATCTCATTAGTAGTCCACCGCTATATCTCATTAATAGTCCATTGCTATATCTCATTAATAGTCCACCGCTATATCTCATTAATAGTCCATTGCTATAACTCATTAATAGTCCACCGCTATATCTCATTAATAGTCCACCGCTATAACTCTCAACAATATGATTCATTAGGTAGAAACTCCCAGCCGGAGAACGTTTTCTACCTATTATGTCAGAAAGTTGTTCATTAGCGTACTTTGTTTTTTTTTTTCATTATTATCATTGAACCCCAGTCAAATGTAGAAACAATCGTTTAGAAACGGAGAGGCGAGGTTATACCTCTATACTGATAGCAATGTAATTGAGTGTCATAACAGTGCTGTTGTGTGTATTATATACCCCCAAACCGCCCCCCCTCTCCTGACATTAATTAACAGCGTTTTGTTGACCCATGCCTCTATCTATACCTCTCTGACTTTAACAAGTCCAACACAACAGCTCCACTCACAAAACTAATCACCCAATGAAACCCATCCAAGTGCCACTGACATAACACATGGAACAGACAACTCCTGTTCAATAAAGCATAACATATTAGCCAGGGTGGCTCTCTATGAGGGGGGGGGGGGGGTGAGAGAGAATGAGAGCCAGGGACACATTGACACACGGTGGGCGGAGCTTACATTGTAGTTGAGCATTAATCCCATTATAACTTCATCGGATTACTAACAGAAAACGAATGAGACAGTCTATATCACTAAGTAAGCATGACTACTGTGGTTGTACTTATTATTAGCTTCATATAGCTGATATCATTCCTTTGTGTTGAATTGAGAGCTATGTTGGATGGTGGCACCTAACTTGGCCACAAGTAAACTAGACCACTTTTTCACAGAGCTAATTATTGATTTGATTTTATTCTTACCCAAAAACTTGTCAAGATAAAGCTAAAACACCACTGTTCAATGAGGGTTTACTCCCACTTCCCACTGATGATAATGGCTTTCTAGCATTCTTTCATGCAACTTCGATTATAATTTTACGGAATTTATAGAACATGCATATGTATGGATTTATGCATACAAAGTCAAAGAAAAAGGTGAAACAATAGATTAGCAAAATGTGTGAAATAACATATTGTAAATCAGAACTTTGCGGTGAATAAAATTTAAACAGGAATTTTGTACACAACCAGTTATCACATGAATCACATAGCGAGTGCAATATAAAAAAAATGTACATACATATATTTGTAATGTACATATATTTGCAATGTACATATATTTGTAATGCAGGAAATATAAATAGCTATAAATGAAAGGAGTAACAGGGAAAACCACTGAACTGAGCAAGTAGCTAACCAGAAATACAAACATTAACACAGCTACCAGTACGGAGGAAGTGATATTTTTCATCTCTCCAACTCAGTTTTCAGTTACAAATGAATCACCAGGCTCATTTCCTGAATGACTAACGACTGTAATTGCTGTCTTGTAGCAAGGAAGTCGCATCTATAGGTACTTTGCATGGCCAGTACTTCTGAGTAAAGCACCACATAATATGTCTGTTACGATCCAAATATGTTCTGGAACTATTTCACCAGAGAGTTTATTGTTGCATTCTCCTGCAACAACAATAACAGCTGACAGTTGTAAGCATAATAATCAAGTTACACAATGCTAAGCCAAAACTGGAAATTTTAGTGATATTCACAGAATAAAAATTCAACAACAAATGACGAGTGGTCTGAGTAGCATCTCTTACCAATCAAACATCAAGCATACAGATTATTGCATAACTGTAATTAAATGCAAAATAATAATAATAAAAACGTGTGCTTTCTTGTTAGGCAAGATGATGTTGCGTTGTTGCTTATACTACTCGTCCACAACAATAAAGCATTGTCATTAGCACACATTCTTCTATAGCATTAATTATTATTTGTGAAAGTAGTAGTATATAAAATTATTTATTATTGCAATGATGTTGTACTCATCTGGATTGTTCAGGCATACTGTCACTAACTCAGTTTGTGGAAAGGTTTAGTTACCCACCCATGGAGTTTAGATGTTCAAAGAAGACACACACCACATAGTGTGTGGCACCATGGTGACACATATGGTGACACCATAATAATTTATTATATATATAATATTATTTATTTTAATTGTAAAACTATAAAATTTAATTATTAATTATTATAATTATTTACAATTCTAACAAATCCTAATAATCATAACAAAAATCATTATTAGTAGTTCGTAGTAGCCAATGACAAAAAAATTATCAAATATCAACCACAAACAACAATAAATAAATTAAATAAAATAATAAATAAAATTTATTGTTGATGATGTTTGTTGGCTGATAGTTTTATTTTTTAAAACAATATTATTAGTATTTATTAATAATCATCACATTGCTAGTAGATAGATAGAAGTATAAAAACAATCACAATTTTCTAGCAACATTAATAATTACAATAGTCACAATAATAATATATATTATTATTAATAATAATTATTATTATTATTAAATTATTATTCCTTATTTATTAACATACATTACTATTATAATAATATCTACCGCTTCTCATTGACTACTTACTGGAAAATCTTAGTTGCAGCATCCAGAGTTGAGATTGGTCAATTCTATCATGTCCAGTTGTAAAAGAAATTGTAAAACAACAAACCAGCACAAAAAATTGGTTCGTAGAGCTGAGCATGTGGCTAGCGCATGGCAATAACTTGAGAGAAATATCAATAGACTTACTGAACAAAACCACATTTAAGTCGGCTTTTCGTTGAAAAAAGGCAGTTTACTCAGACTAGGACGTATTCTGTTACAGAATACGGCATCTCAAAATCAATCTGTCCCCGGCTCTCTCTCACTCTCTCCCCCCAAACCCCGCCCACCATCATAAACCCCGCCTCTTGAGAGCCGCCCCGGCTAATAACATATCCACAGCAAATTACGGATTTTGCCTTAAATATTGGCTTAAAAAGTAGGCTAACATTTTAACATGATGCTAACATGTAATACGATTAAAAATTATTTATGTATGTATATGCCAGATCTACTAACATGCCCATTATATGTGAATGTATATGCCCCATCTACTAACATGCCCATTATATGTGAATGTATATGCCCCATCTACTAACATGCCCATTATATGTGAATGTATATGCCCCATTTACTAACATGCCCAGTAATAAAGACTGTTCTATTGCTATTGAGGGCTTCACTTTTGGTGTCGGTCAGCGGGTGTGGAGGCTCATTGCTGTGTACATGGGGAAGGTAGTGCAGTCTACTTGTATTGTGTATGTGTCTGGCCACTGGTGTCCTCCTTATACGGGGTGTACAAATGACACTGCGAGCGGGCAAGCCTTTCTTGAAAGAGTTAGCCTGTGAGGGTATATATCATATTTATGATGTATATACGCATTGGCTCTACATACATTTTTAAGTGATATATGTAAACTCGTTCATTAAAAGAAATGCAACCATGCAGTTTCTGCTATTGATCGAGCTCAGTCAGACAGGGTGCACTAAGTGCTTTATAATAGTGAGAGGAGAGGGGAAGGGGGTTGAGATAGTAGAATGGGGGCAAGGAAGGGAGAGGGTTGAGAGAGTAGAGTGGGGGCAGGGGAGGGAGGAGGTTGAGATAGTACAGTGGGGTAGGGAAGGGAGGGGGTTGAGAGAGTAGAGTGGGGGCAAGGGAAGTAAAGGGTTGAGAGAGTAGAGTGGGGGCAGGGAAGGGAGGGGGTTGAGAGAGTAGAGTGGGGGCAGGGAAGGGAGGGGGTTGAGAGAGTAGAGTGGGGGCAAGGGAAGTAAAGGGTTGAGAGAGTAGAGTGGGGCAGGGAAGGGAGGGGGTTGAGAGAGTAGAGTGGGGGCAGGGAAGGGAGGGGGTTGAGAGAGTAGAGTGGGGGCAGGGGAGGGAGGGGGTTGAGAGAGTAGAGTGGGGGCAGGGGAGGGAGGGGGTTGAGAGAGTAGAGTGGGGGTAGGGAAGGGAGGGGGTTGAGAGAGTAGAGTAGGGGCAGGTAAGGGAGAGGGTTGAGAGAGTAGAGTGGGGGCAAGGGAAGTAAAGGGTTGAGAGAGTAGAGTGGGGGCAGGGAAGGGAGGGGGTTGAGAGAGTAGAGTAGGGGCAGGTAAGGGAGAGGGTTGAGAGAGTAGAGTGGGGGCAGGGGAGGGAGGAGGTTGAGAGAGTAAAGTGGGGGCAGGGAAGGGAGGGGGTTGAGAGAGTAGAGTAGGGGCAGGGAAGGAAGGGGGTTGAGAGAGTAGAGTGGGGGCAAGGGAAGTAAAGGGTTGAGAGAGTAGAGTGGGGGCAGGGAAGGGAGGGGGTTGAGAGAGTAGAGTGGGGGCAGGGGAGGGAGGAGGTTGAGAGAGTAAAGTGGGGGCAGGGAAGGGAGGGGGTTGAGAGAGTAGAGTAGGGGCAGGGAAGGAAGGGGGTTGAGAGAGTAGAGTGGGGGCAGGGGAGGGAGAGGGTTGAGAGAGTAGAATGGGGGCAGGGGAGGGAGGGGGTTGAGAGAGTAGAGTGGGGGCAGGGGAGGGGGGGGGGGGTTGAGAGAGTAGAGTGGGGGCAGGGGAGGGAGGGGGTTGAGAGAGTAGAGTGGGGGCAGGGGGAGGGAGGGGGTTGAGAGAGTAGAGTAGGGGCAGGGAAGGAAGGGGGTTGAGAGAGTAGAGTGGGGGCAGGGGAGGGAGAGGGTTGAGAGAGTAGAATGGGGGCAGGGGAGGAGGGAGGGGGCTGAGAGAGTAGAGTGGGGGCAAGGGAGGTAGAGGGTTGAGAGAGTAGAGTGGGGGCAGGGGAGGGAGGGGGTTGAGAGAGTAGAGTGGGGGCAGGGGAGGGAGGGGGTTGAGAGAGTAGAATGGGGGCAGGGGAGGAGGGAGGGGGCTGAGAGAGTAGAGTGGGGGCAAGGGAGGTAGAGAGTTGAGAGAGTAGAGTGGGGGCAAGGGAGGTAGAGGGTTGAGAGAGTAGAGTGGGGGCAGGGGAGGGAGGGGGTTGAGAGAGTAGAGTGGGGGCAGGGGAGGGAGAGGGTTGAGAGAGTAGAATAGGGGCAGGGGAGGAGGGAGGGGCTGAGAGAGTAGAGTGGGGGCAGGGAAGGAAGGGGGTTGAGAGAGTAGAGTGGGGGCAGGGAAGGAAGGGGGTTGAGAGAGTAGAGTGGGGGCAGGGGAGGGAGATGGTTGAGAGAGTAGAGTGGGGGCAGGGAAGGGAGGGGGTTGAGAGAGTAGAGTGGGGGCAGGGGAGGGAGGGGGTTGAGAGAGTAGAGTGGGGGCAGGGGAGGGGGGGTTGATAGAGTAGAATGGGGGCAGGGGAGGGAGGGGGTTGAGAGAGTAGAGTGGGGGCAGGGGAGGGAGGGGTTTGAGATAGTAGAGTGGGGGGCAGGGAAGGGAGGGGGTTGAGAGAGTAGAATGGGGCAGGGAAGGGAGGGGGTTGAGAGAGTAGAATGGGGGCAGGGGAGGGAGAGGGTTGAGAGAGTAGAGTGGGGGCAGGGAAGGGAGAGGATTGAGAGAGTAGAGTGGGGGCAAGGGAGGTAGAGAGTTGATAGAGTAGAATGGGGGCAGGGAAGGGAGGGGGTTGAGAGAGTACAGTGGGGGCAGGGAAGGGAGAGGGTTGAGAGAGTAGTGTGGGGGCAGGGAAGGGAGGGGGTTGAGATAGTACAGTGGAGTAGGGTAAAGCAGGGATTCACGATGAAATCAATAATACTGTTAGTAGAGCATATGTATGTATATGTATGTATATGTATGTATATGTATATATGTACAAGTTTGATGCCGGGTCTGTACCATATACTGTGTTATGATATTGTACATATTCTCTTCGTATACTATACATACTTGGCTGATGTGGTATATCACCAGACCAATGAATGTGGTGACATGAGCACTACTAGTAATTACTTACTAGCAGTGAAAGAAGAGTATTTTCCACTCGATGCATTGTGTGGTGAAGAGAAAGCAGACACTACACTGGAGCTACAAAGAGAAAATGTATTACCAAAGTCATCACACTAATTACAGTGATGGTTTTTTGGGTACACTGCATGTGCTTGGACTCATGTAGGCCAGTGACCATGTATCTTTGTTTTATGGCTGCAATAAACAAGTCAAAGCCCCATCATCCTAAACAAATAGTAGTGCAGGCAGTTATGTTCCTAAGTAGTACAATTTCAAAGGACCACATGGTCTATCTGGCTGTCAGACTAATAATAGGTAGAATATATTGAATGTATGCAAGCCATAATACCTTTGAAAACTAATAGCATGACACTTTCTGTCTTCACGTTGGCTCGCTAATCTCTCGACCACTACTTAATGCGAACCGTAACAATTCAAGGAATTGCAAAAACAATGGATAAAAATATTTGTTCAAGCATATGACAGCTCGTAGCTGTAGAAGATAATGCTTACTATTGTTGGAAATCATCACAAAGTAGCATACAAGCTCAATCTAATAAGAGTAGCAACAGTTTGGTAGAAGTATCTGGTTTGGTGTGTTATATCGAGTGAGTTTTCTCTTGCTCCCACTGAATATCACTTGCACTGTACCATGCACCGTACCATGCACCGCACCATGCACCGTACCATGCACCGTACCATGCACCGTACCATGCACTGTACCATGCACTGTACTATGCACTGTACCATGCATCGTACCATGTACCGTACCATGCATTGTATTATGCACCGTACCATGCACCGTACCATGCACCGTAGCATGGACCGTACCATGCACCGTACCATACAACATACCAAGCACTGTACCATGCACAGCACCATGCACGGTACCATGCACTGTACCATGCACTGTACCATGCACCGTACCATGCACTGTACCATGCACTGTACCATGCACCGTACCATGCACTGTACTATGCACTGTACCATGCACTGTACTATGCACTGTACCATGCACTGTACTATGCACTGTACTATGCACTGTACTATGCACTGTACTATGCACTGTACCATGCACTGTACTATGCACTGTACCATGCACTGTACTATGCACTGTACTATGCACTGTACCATGCACTGTACTATGCACTGTACTATGCACTGTACCATGCACTGTACTATGCACTGTACCATACAACATACCATGCACTGTACCATGCACTGTACTATGCTCTGTACTATGTACTGTACTATGCACTGTACCATGCACCGTACCATGCACTGTACTATGCACTGTACCATGCACTGTACTATGCACTGTACTATGCACTGTACTATGCACTGTACCATGCACTGTACTATGCACTGTACTATACACTGTACCATGCACTGTACTATGCACTGTACTATGCACTGTACTATGCACTGTACTATGCACCGTACTATGCACTGTACTATGCACTGCACCATGCACTGTACTATGAACTGTACTATGCACTTCACCATGCACTGTACTATGCACTGTACCATGCACTGTACTATGCACTGTACCATGCACTGTACTATGCACTGTACTATGCACTGTACCATGCACTGTACCATACACTGTACCATGCACTGTACTATGCACTGTACTATGCACTGTACTATGCACTGTACTATGCACTGTACTATGCACTGTACCATGCACTGTACCATGCACTGTACCACGCACTGTACCATGCACTGTACCATGCACTGTACTATGCACTGTACTATGCACTGTACCATGCACTGTACCATGCGCTGTACTATGCACTGTACTATGCACTGTACTATGCACTGTACTATGCACTGTACCATGCACTGTACTATGCACTGTACTATGCACTGTACCATGTACTGTACTATGCACTGTACCATGCACTGTACCATGCACTGTACTATGAGTGGTGATGTAGGACCAGATCAATCCACCTGGGTTTTGATCGGCGGGTGCGACCCAAGAAGCTTACTCAGAATAGTACCTACTTCAATAGAGGGAGTCTCTGGGGATCAGAGACACCCTCCTGCCCTGCATTGCGCCACCAACCAGGGTCTGGTTGTCCCTATTACTAGTGTTGTAATGGCCGATGTTGCCAGTACAATAGCAAAAATCATGCACTGAGAGACACAGGGTAGGTATTGAGCCTTGCAGGACTGGTGTTGACCCTTACAGAGCCAGCACTGAGAGACACAGGGCAGGTATTGAGCCTTGCAGGGCTGGTGTTGACCCTTACAGAGCCAGCACTGAGAGACACAGGGCAGGTATTGAGCCTTGCAGGACTGGTGTTGACCCTTACAGAGCCAGCACTGAGAGACACAGGGCAGGTATTGAGCCTTGCAGGACTGGTGTTGACCCTTACAGAGCCAGCACTGAGAGACACAGGGCAGGTATTGAGCCTTGCAGGACTGGTGTTGACCCTTACAGAGCCAGCACTGAGAGACACAGGGCAGGTATTGAGCCTTGCAGGGCTGGTGTTGACCCTTACAGAGCCAGCACTGAGAGACACAGGGCAGGTATTGAGCCTTGCAGGGCTGGTGTTGACCCTTACAGAGCCAGCACTGAGAGACACAGGGCAGGTATTGAGCCTTGCAGGGCTGGTGTTGACCCTTACAGGGCCAGCACTGAGAGACACAGGGCAGGTATTGAGCCTTGCAGGACTGGTGTTGACCCCTACAGGGCTGGTTTTGACCCTTACAGGGCCAGTATAGTTGCCTACTGGGTCAGCATCAAATGGCTGCCTTAGCTTGGGATCGCAAACTTAAATGTAAAGTCTCAGAAAGCAAAATCCAGTACTGATAGCCTCCAGACCATGAGAAAGACGGACTCCAGGCTACAGAAAGCACAAAGACTTAGCAGAAGATGGTACAGTATACTAAGAGACAATCAACCCTTTTACTCCGCCCCTTAGCCACTAGGCACCTCCTACATGTGAAATACTATTGTATTTGCCGTTATTTTTAATCGTATACTGTTGTTCGTTCAAGCTTACTTCCTGCCTGCATCATTGGTCTTTCTATCAAGGGCATAAGTTTCGTGTTATCCAGCCACCAAGCCACATAAGGCTGGATCTTTTTATTGTTCTGTGCACTTGTTCTTGTATGCTCAGGCCACTGCACTTTTGTGGATAGCCTCTCTAGAGCTGTACAGAATATCAATAAATGTTGCTGCACAATACAACCAGGCTGATATGTCTGAGCAACGAGCTCAGCGTAAGTTGCTAAAGTCATTGCCCGAGAGGCGGCGGACATGTCAGTAGTGTTCTCTCTGGAGAGAGGTAGAGTACTGAGACTAGTAAAATTTGGTGGCTAATAAGACCGAAATCTATTACATTATTAATGGTGGACAACAAGTTCTGTCAAGGGAGGCAGTAGAATTGTTCACAATAAATACTGGTTTTTGTATACCAATATTGTAGACCTTTCACATCGACTGCTGAGGATTTAACAGCAAGAAGAAAATAGCCGTCATGAATTTGTTGAAACTAAATTCGCTCCGCTTGCTGGTGGGTTTGTTCTTTCCCTCTAAATTGAGTCTCGGTAAAACGTTTAATAAATCTTTAATATTGTACCACCTTTGTACTGTACCACCAGGTAGGTAACCTATGTATTGTACCACCAGGTTGGTAACCTCTGTATTGAACCACCAGGTAAGTAAACTCTGTTTTGTACCACCAGGTATGTAAGCTCTGTATTGTACCACCAGGTAGGTAAACTCTGTTTTGTACCACCAGGTATGTAAGCTCTGTATTGTACCACCAGGTAGGTGAACTCTGTACTGTACCACCAGGTAGGTAAACTCTGAATTGTATGACCAGGTAGAGAGCTACTTGGTGCAATGAATTATTTCACAAATTTATTAGTATATCAAATATTGTTAAAGGTTTTGTCACAGCTCTATCTACATGAACAACTCCACACGTTTGCTCTAAGATTGTTGGTGCACATCTCTCTTTTTAGGTACAGCAAGCAAGATGGCTGAGAAATACACGCAATCTTTCATCTACACTCCCTCATCCATATCCCCCTTCAGAGAGAGCGTGCAGCGGGATGACTAACAAAAAAGCAAAAATAAATCGCATAGCCATAACAAATTTTTCAACAGATGGTGCAATGATAGGACAAGCAGCTACAGCGGAGACTCACTCGAAAGATGCCGCGCCAAAGCCAGAAATGGATACAGAGCTCCTTGCAAGTCGATACAGACATAGTCCTTATAGTGTAGTTTACGTGGGAAATAGTCAGCTAACCATTCCTTCTGTCAATGCTCTCTTCTATAACAGAACTTTGTTACTCTGTAACCCGGTAAGTTGTACCTGCATTAGCCATTTACTCCTAGCTTGACTTCATTGCTAGACCTCATTGCTAGACCTCATTACTAGACCTCATTGCTAGATCTCATTACTAGTCCTCATCGCTAGTCCTCATTGCTAGACTTCATTGTTAGACCTCATTGTTAGACCTCATTGCTAAGACTCATTGCTAAATGTCATTGCCACAACGGAAATTGGAATGAAATTAGACCGGATTAATTGTCGACTGGAATGAATGAAGACTTCCTCTGGAAGGAATATTGACAGACATGAAATGAATGTTGACTATGCTAGAGAGAATATAAACAGATGTTCACTTTCAAAAGTGTCGAAGCTTATTCTTGCCAACATATAACCTACAGTTTCGTCGTTCATTCCAGAATTAAAAATAAAAAAATTTATCGTTTTTGTCAAGGTAGACAGCTCCTAGAATAAAAGTCGAAATATTATTTTATATATCGCCAAGAACAAATGTAGACACCCCAGGAATACATTTCAAAATTGTTTTTCTATAGCATAGTCTACATTTATTCTAGGTCTGTTGATGTTCATCCTCGGTCTGTCGATGTTCATTCCAGGATGTGTCTACGTTCAATTTAGCTGTGTCTGCATTCAATTCTGTCGAGGCTCATTACTTTCTTGCTTGCTCCAATCCCCGCCAGAAGTCATTGCTAGACCTCATTGCTTTAGCTAGTTGCTTGACCTCAAAGCCGTAGAACTCGAATACAGCAAATCTATACACTACACTGTTACGAACGAGTCATGTGGTTGCTTGCCTTGTTACATGATTGCTTTTCTGCTCACTGTGGCAGCACTTGCTCAACCTCACCTTGGCTTGTTTGTGAAGGTTGTGTCAGTCAGTCTCTAACTATTTCAACTTTTGCTGTAGGTCATCTCCACTGATGATATCACTCCGTTTTTGATGAACATCAACTATTTAAATTCTCTAAACGATAAGCCAATATACCTTTTGATGTATACACAAGCAGCAGACCCTTCTGCAGCTCTTGTTATGTATGACATCATTTCTTGTTCAAAAAGTCCAATCACCACAGTCAATATTGGGATGGTGAGCCAATCGACTGTCCTACTACTCATGGCTGGAAAAAGCAGATGGTGCATGAAGAATGCGGGAATGACAATCTGCCAATCGCAGGAAATGCTCAAAGTAACATGATATCTACTACAGTACATAGTTGTATTGTACACAGTTACTGCAGTACTTAGTTGTATTGTACACAGTTACTGCAGTACTTAGTTGTATTGTACACAGTTACTGCAGTACATAGTTGTATTGTACACAGTTACTGCAGTACTTAGTTGTATTGTACACAGTTACTGCAGTACTTAGTTGTATGTACACAGTTACTGCAGTACATAGTTGTATTGTACACAGTTACTGCAGTACTTAGTTGTATTGTACACAGTTGCTACAGTACACAGTTGTATTATACACAGATATTACAGTACATAGTTGTATTGTACACAGTTACTGCAGTACTTAGTTGTATCGTACACAGTTACTGCAGTACTTAGTTGTATTGTACACAGTTACTACAGTACATAGTTGTATTGTACACAGTTACTACAGTACATAGTTGTATTGTACACAGTTACTACAGTACACAGTTGTATTATACACAGATATTACAGTACACAGTTGCATTGTACACAGTTCCCACATAATTATTATTAAACAATGACTATGCTACACAGTTGTAGCATAAAACTCGGGGATACAGTACAATTTGTATTAGATGTGTAGATGTAGATACCTAGCATAAACTCACTAGTTGACCTAATTAGCAGAACCTCACTAGTTAACCCATTTAGTATAAACTCACTAGTTGACTAATTAGCGTAAACTCACTAGTTGACCTAATTAGCATAAACTCACTAGTTGACCTAATTAGCATAAACTCACGAGTTGACCTAATTAGCATAAACTCACGAGTTGACCTAATTGGCATAAACTCACTGGTTGACTTAATTAGCATAAACTACTAGTTGGCCCATTTAGCATTAACTCACTAGTTGAACCATTTAGCATTAACTCACTAGTTGATCTTATTAGCATAAACCCAATAGTTGACCTAACTAGCATAAACTCACTAGTTGACCTAATTGGCATAAACTCACTAGTTGACCTAATTGCCATAAACTCACTAATAGACCTTATTAGCATAAACTTATTAGTTGACCTAATTAGCTTAAACTCACTGGTTTGGTTGACCTAATTAGCAGAAACTCACTAGTTGATCTAATTACCATAAACTACATGCTATCCTTATTAGGTCCGAGTCATTAATTGCCTCACAAAGTATGTATGTCTGTTGATAGACAGAAATTGCTGACAGAAAGATGGAACATGCTAAGTACTGGCTGGACTGTGAACAGATCATAAAGCAAAAAATTATAGATCGTTGCGGGACAAGTGCTGGGAAACAGTACATAGGCAAGTGATAGACCAGTCGGTTACTCAGTGTACACATCAAGTAGCACATGTGCCAAGCATCAATGAGTAGGGGACAATACATGTGCCGAGTGTCAGTGAATGACAGATATCACATGTGCCAAGTGTCAGTAAATGACAGATAGCACATGTGCCAAGTGTCAGTAAATGACAGATAGCACATGTGCGGAGTGTCAGTAAATGAGAGATAGCACATTTACCGAGTGTCAATTACTACGTTTCCATATCGTGACAAAATATCCCCAAATCTCTGTGGTTTGCTACCACAAATAAATGGCGACAAGGGCATATATTTCCACGAGTCAAAGTTTATCGCTGTTGGTTAAACCACGCCCACACAGGCAGTTGCAGTCAGTGTGTTGTTAAGTGCAGTTTAGCTGATTAGCGTTGCAGGCTGTTTTTCTTATTGTTTTCTTATATTGTGATATTAATATATGAAAAAATATCACAAAGTTGTCGGCTAGCTAGGGAAGCTGTGTGGTGACAAAGGATTTTAGTAGAAAACTGCTTATAATTTAATAAAATATAATAATATTATTTATTATTATTAGTTAGTAATAAATAATGAAAAAGAACCATTTGAATTGTTGCTAAAAAAATACTACCATTTGTTTTTGATTACTGCAATAATTAGTTACCAGCAGCTAAGATTCGTTTGTTTCAAATCAGTTGTATTGTTTCATAAATAACTGTGCTATAAACCACAAACAATTCTCGTTAGTTAAGTATAACTACACACAAGCTAACGATACCATGCGGTTACAATGGATAATTAGTGACTTCCTGTTTTATTTATTACATGTGCCTGGTTTTATCGCCTTTGGCGACATAAGCGTTTCCAATCGCAATAAACATCTGGAATTTGGCTTATCACCAATTTTTTGCTTTTAGAGAGCGACAAACGTTTTTCGACAAGTCTCGCGACAAATTTATCGACAATGGTAGCTATTTCCATGGATGAAATATACCAGGATTGCCAGCTGCGACCAATCAGGTGAAGCAATTTGAGTGGCCAAGTTCGTACCGGATGTAGACTGTAACTGCGACTTTTACAAGGGAGTCGTGACATACGCTATAGTAAGGGGCCGCAAGTTATGGTCAAATCTTATAGCAGCCACCGCAATTTGTTAAACACTCAAATTATACGAACGTACCGGAAATATGTCACTTTTCCCTTGGATTGACGTAGTTGTCTCTCTTAATGAAAAGACAACTCGGCACTGCATTCAAGAGACACAATATACGTACCAGATACTGCATAAAAGTCGCTAGTCATGGCGACTCCCATAAACGGCCTCACTTGAATCGTGGTCAAAGTTATATTGAACGGCCGTAGCTGGCAATCCTGGTATATTTCATCCATGGGTATTTCCAACAGGAATTTCCCTTTATCGCCGGCAGTCTTGCCAATTTTTCATGATGTAGAAACATAGTAAATGAGTGGGAGACAATACATGTGCCAAGTGTCAATGAGTGAGAGACAACATATGTCCCATTGTCAATGAGTGAGAGACAACATATGTCCCATTGTCAATGAGTGAGAGACAACATATGTCCCATTGTCAATGAGTGAGAGACAACATATGTCCCATTGTCAATTATTGAGAGATAGCATTTGTGGCAAGTGTCAGTGAATGAGAGACGACACATGTGCCAAGTGTCAGTGAATGAGAGACGACACATGTGCCAAGTGTCAGTGAATGAGAGACGACACATGTGCCAAGTGTCAATGAGTGAGAGACAACACATGTGCCAAGTGTCAATGAGTGAGAGACAACATATGTGCCAAGTGTCAATGAGTGAGAGACGACACATGTGCCAAGTGTCAATGAGTGAGAGACAACACATGTGCCAAGTTTCAATGAGTGAGAGACAACACATGTGCCAAGTGTCAATCAGCATCAGCTAGCTCAAGGCCAAATGCCTATGGGCTCTATGAGTAGATAATAGTCCTGTATGTTGAAGCAAAAGTAATATCATGATCAAGGTGATTGATGAGATGGCTTGCATCACAACAGGCTGATAACTCCAATATTGTAGTGCTGCATCATTGTACTGCGTTGTATTGTGTTTATAGAGCAAAGCTATGCATCCGCTGCAAACAAAGTGATGTTTGGAGGAAAAGCCAAGAATTTGGGACTAGTAGATGAGGTGAAAGTTGTACTACCACGTTTTGTGGCGTAAAATATTGAGAGACAGTTAAACATTGCGTTAGTTACTGCTTCTTCAAACGAAATATATAAACTCATCCAAACACACTATATAAACTCATCCAAACACACTATTTACACTCACACACATACACCATATACACTCACATACATACACCATACACACTCACATACATACACTATATATACACACACTATATACACTCACATACATATACACTCACATACATACACTATATACACTCACACACATACACCATATACACTCACACACATACACTATATACACTCACACACATACACTATATACACTCACACACATACACTATATACACTCACACACAAACACTATATACACTCACATACATATACACTCACACACATACACCATATACACTCACACACAAACACTATATACACTCACATACATATACACTCACACACAAACACTATATACACTCACATACATATACACTCACACACATACACCATATACACTCACACACAAACACTATATACACTCACATACATATACACTCACACACAAACACTATATACACTCACACACATACACCATATACACTCACACACATACACTATATACACTCACACACACACACTATATACACACACTATATACACTCACATACACTATATACACTCACATACATATACACTCACACACATACACTATATACACTCACACACATACACCATATACACTCACACACATACACTATATACACTCACACACACACACTATATACACACACTATATACACTCACATACATACACTATATACACTCACACACACACACCATACACACTCACATACATACACTATATACACTCACACACATACACTATATACACTCACACACATACACTATATACACTCACATACATACACTATATACACTCACATACATACACTATATACACTCACATACATACACTATATACACTCACATACATACACTATATACACTCACATACATACACTATATACACTCACATACATACACTATATGCACTCACACACATACACCATATACACTCACACACATACACTATATACACTCACACACCAACACCATATACACTCACATACATACACCATATACACTCACACACATACACTATATACACTCACACACCAACACCATATACACTCACATACATACACCATATACACTCACACACATACACTATATACACTCACACACCAACACCATATACACTCACATACATACACCATATACACTCACACACATACACTATATACACTCACACACCAACACCATATACACTCACATACATACACCATATACACTCACACACATACACTATATACACTCACACACCAACACTATATACACTCACATACATACACTATATACACTCACACACATACACCATATACACTCACATACATACACTATATACACTCACATACATACACTATATACACTCACATACATACACCATATACACTCACACACATACACTATATACACTCACACACCAACACTATATACACTCACATACATACACCATATACACTCACACACATACACTATATACACTCACACACCAACACCATATACACTCACACACATACACTATATACACTCACACACCAACACCATATACACTCACATACATACACTATATACACTCACACACATACACTATATACACTCACACACCAACACTATATACACTCACATACATACACTATATACACTCACATACATACACCATATACACTCACACACATACACTATATACACTCACACACCAACACTATATACACTCACATACATACACCATATACACTCACACACATACACTATATACACTCACACACCAACACCATATACACTCACACACATACACTATATACACTCACACACCAACACCATATACACTCACATACATACACTATATACACTCACACACATACACTATATACACTCACACACCAACACTATATACACTCACATACATACACTATATACACTCACACACATACACTATATACACTCACACACCAACACCATATACACTCACATACATACACTATATACACTCACACACATACACCATATACACTCACACACATACACTATATACACTCACACACCAACACTATATACACTCACATACATACACTATATACACTCACACACATACACCATATACACTCACATACATACACTATATACACTCACATACATACACTATATACACTCACATACATACACCATATACACTCACACACATACACTATATACACTCACACACAAACACCATACACACTCACATACATACACTATATACACTCACACACATACACTATATACACTCACACACATACACTATATACACTCACATACATACACTATATACACTCACATACATACACTATATACACTCACATACATACACTATATACACTCACATACATACACTATATACACTCACATACATACACTATATACACTCACACACATATACACTATATACACTCACACACCAACACTATATACACTCACATACATACACCATATACACTCACACACATACACTATATACACTCACACACCAACACCATATACACTCACATACATACACTATATACACTCACACACATACACTATATACACTCACATACATACACCATATACACTCACATACATACACCATATACACTCACATACATACACCATATACACTCACACACATACACTATATACACTCACACACCAACACCATATACACTCACATACATACACCATATACACTCACACACATACACTATATACACTCACACACCAACACTATATACACTCACACACCAACACCATATACACTCACACACCAACACTATATACACTCACATACATACACCATATACACTCACACACATACACTATATACACTCACACACCAACACCATATACACTCACATACATACACCATATACACTCACACACATACACTATATACACTCACACACCAACACCATATACACTCACATACATACACCATATACACTCACACACATACACTATATACACTCACACACCAACACTATATACACTCACATACATACACTATATACACTCACACACATACACCATATACACTCACATACATACACTATATACACTCACATACATACACTATATACACTCACATACATACACCATATACACTCACACACATACACTATATACACTCACACACCAACACTATATACACTCACATACATACACCATATACACTCACATACATACACCATATACACTCACACACACACACCATACACACTCACATACATACACTATATACACTCACACACATACACTATATACACTCAGATACATACACTATATACACTCACATACATACACTATATACACTCACACACATACACTATATACACTCACATACATACACCATATACACTCACACATATACACTATATACACTCACACACATACACTATATACACTCACATACATACACTATATACACTCACACACATACACTATATACACTCACATACATACATCATATACACTCACACACATACACCATATACACTCACACACATACACTATATACACTCACATACATACACTATATACACTCACATACATACACTATATACACTCACATACATACACTATATACACTCACATACAAACACTATATACACTCACACACATACACCATATACACTCACATACATACACTATATACACTCACATACACTCACACACATACACTATATACACTCACACACATACACTATATACACTCACACACAAACACCATATACACTCACACACATACACTATATACACTCACACACATACACTATATACACTCACATACATACACTATATACACTCACACACATACACTATATACACTCACATACATACATCATATACACTCACACACATACACCATATACACTCACACACATACACTATATACACTCACATACATACACTATATACACTCACATACATACACTATATACACTCACACACATACACCATATACACTCACACACATACACTATATACACTCACACACAAACACTATATACACTCACATACATACACTATATACACTCACATACATACACTATATACACTCACACACATACACTATATACACTCACACACATACATACACTATATACACTCACATACATACACCATATACACTCACACACATACACTATATACACTCACATACATACACCATATACACTCACACACAAACACTATATACACTCACACACATACACTATATACACTCACATACATATACACTCACATACATACACCATATACACTCACACACAAACACCATATACACTCACATACATACACTATATACACTCACATACATACACTATATACACTCACACATATACACTATATACACTCACATACATACACCATATACACTCACATACATACACCATATACACTCACATACATACACTATATACACTCACATACATACACTATATACACTCACACACATACACTATATACACTCACATACATACACTATATACACTCACACACATACACTATATACACTCACACACATACACTATATACACTCACATACATACACTATATACACTCACACACATACACTATATACACTCACATACATACACCATATACACTCACACACAAACACTATATACACTCACATACATATACACTCACACACATACACCATATACACTCACACACAAACACTATATACACTCACATACATATACACTCACACACATACACTATATACACTCACATACATACACCATATACACTCACACACATACACCATATACACTCACACACAAACACTATATACACTCACATACATATACACTCACACACATACACCATATACACTCACACACAAACACTATATACACTCACATACATATACACTCACACACATACACTATATACACTCACACACAAACACTATATACACTCACATACATACACCATATACACTCACACACAAACACTATATACACTCACACACCAACACTATATACACTCACATACATACACTATATACACTCACACACATACACTATATACACTCACATACAAACACTATATACACTCACATACATACACTATATACACTCACACACATACACCATATACACTCACACACATACACCATACACACTCACACACATACACTATATACACTCACATACATACACTATATACACTCACATACATACACTATATACACTCACATACATACACTATATACACTCACATACATACACTATATATACTCACACACATACACCATATACACTCACATACATACACTATATACACTCACATACATACACTATATACACTCACATACACTATATACACTCACATACATACACTATATATACTCACACACATACACCATATACACTCACATACATACACTATATATACTCACACACATACACCATATACACTCACATACATACACTATATACACTCACATACATACACTATATACACTCACATACATACACTATATATACTCACACACATACACCATATACACTCACATACATACACTATATACACTCACACACATACACTATATACACTCACATACATACACTATATACACTCACACACATACACTATATACACTCACACACATACACTATATACACTCACATACATACACTATATACACTCACACACATACACCATATACACTCACACACATACACCATATACACTCACATACATACACCATATACACTCACACACATACACCATATACACTCACACACCAACACCATATACACTCACACACATACACCATATACACTCACACACAAACACCATATACACTCACATACACTATATACACTCACATACATACACTATATACACTCACACACAAACACTATATACACTCACATACATACACTATATACACTCACACATATACACTATATACACTCACA